>VWZW01002160.1:360774-422717 GCA_013397115.1 Edolisoma coerulescens
TGGATGGATAATTGGATGGATGGATGGATGGATGGATGGATAATTTCCCATGCCAATTTTTCACAAGTACCTCCAGATAAAGAAGATTCACACAGAGACTGCTTACCTGGCTTGGAAGACTCTCCCAAATGCTCCTTCCCCAATATCTCTCACATATTCAATATTNGCAGCAAGGTGTCGTGCCATGTCCCCAGTCACTAGGCCACCTTCTGCTCTGGCACAGGAGTTCAACAGAACTTGCACTGGGCTGCCACAGGCAAAAGGAGGGCTGCTGTCCCCTACCAGGTGTTCACAGAGCTTTGCCCTCAGAAACAAGAAAGCCCTTTTTTCAAAGCAGCATTTCTTGCACTGAATTAAGTTCCAAGCTTTACCTTTTTTTGTTTTTCCACTGTTTTCGATGACGGCAGCAAACCAGGGTGACAATGCCAAAGATCACGACCAGAGCAAAGCTGGAGATGATCGAGATGATAACAGTCATGGAGTACGTAGGGGAAAACGGAGGAGGAGGGGGAGGATTGAGAGTCTCTCCATTTGGTTTTCTTGTTCCTAGTGATAACAGTACTGTAATGCAAATAAAATCAGAGGGTTATGCCCCTGCTAGTTTATAGAGCTTTCTCTAAGAGGAATTTACAGAGCTAGCCTGTTGTCCTGGGAATTACTGACATTACAGGTACAACCATATGACGACATGAGAGGATCATACTAGGGAAGCCTGGTTTGCAGGAAGCAAAACCCATTTGTGCTTGCCACATGTGAAAATCCAAGATCTGGTAAAGACCAATATATAGTTCCCATTAAGCTGGGAACACAGTTTTGGTATTGAATATTTGCAAGAGTTACAGATGGGAGGTCACATCTGATAGTCTCAACAGTATTCAAATATAGTAATATCTGCAGTGGGAAAGATCAATGGTGTACAATGTAAACCATAATGTATCACGTGTCCTAAAAGGAATCTGCAGGGAGGAGTGTAAGACCACATAAATACAGAGTGATGCTTTCCTGAAATATCCTCTTGCCCCCAACAATTTGCATCTCAGTGTCTTTATGGGGCAAATATGGAAAACTAGTTTAAAACACACTTGGCTGTATTATTAGGGAAAAAAATCACATAACTACCTGCTGAGTACTTTCTGAGACATTCTAGAAAATGCTACCCTCTGCATGCAGTGATTGAGAACAGAAAGAAATTTAAACTCTTCTTCTTAATTGCCAGCTAAACTGAAAATTACTTGTGTTCACTTATGTCCATGGAACCACTGTTCTCCTTGCAGGAAGTTTCCAAGTGCAGTCTTATTTCCAAGCACTGAGGTCCAGAAACTGGGAATCTTAGATGAAATATCTTTCAAAAATTGGTCTGTTCTTTCAACAAGAAATAACAAGAAGACTTCATTTCAACATCAAAGAACAAAGATGTTTCCATCTCCTTTAGGCTTATTTTGGTGGTTTCATTACCACTTTATTTATTATCATTTTATTTATGATTTTGAACAATCACCCTAAACTACACAATTTTGGAAAATAGCCTGAGACCCTACCTTCTAAACAGTGTGACAAATCCATTTTTCAGAATACCACAGGAAATTTCACTCCATCCTTTGGCATTTATATAACCTAGGGTAAATTGCTTGATTTGCCTGTCTTCATTTTCCCCTCTTCAAGGGGCACATTACACCTTCTGGTTAAAGATGCTGAGTGAATCTATGAGAAGACCCAGAACTAGCTAAATCCAGAAGACAGAACAGATTGGTGTACACAGGATGCAAAAACCTTGCATGGCCACAAAACAACCAAAGTGGCAGAAATTATAAACTGTGGTTGCCTACCATCTGCACAGGGAGACACACTGCAGTATTCCCAGGTCACAGCTGGATCCTTCGTGTAGCACCAGGGACGCTCGTTCTCACCTCCTGGATTGCGGCAGTAATTCTCAGCATCAGACAGCTCAGGGAAAACCTGAGGAGTCCTCCTGTGCAAGTGGGGAGCCTTAGGGGAGGAAGCAAATTGTATTAGTGTTTCAGCATAATTTTCCTTGCTATTGTTAGTAAAACAAAATGAAAAAAAACCCCAAAGGAGTGAAGAAAGACAGAGCCTTTCTTGAAACAGACCTTTAGTCACCTGCCAAAATGACAGAAAATGCATCTTAACACAGGAAGCGGAACTTGAAGATTGAAATATGATGAGGTTGTAAAACACCAGTGAGCTCAAGAATGAAGGCAGCATGTTCGCTGCTCATCCCTTTCACTAAGACTGGGCTGCCTGACTCTGGGGAACTCCTTGGAAAAGCAAACCTCGAACACAGTTCTCCATTTGATGGATCTCACACTCATGCACACCTGGTCACTCCACTTCTGGCAGGGAATCCCAGATGCTGTGACATTGGCTGTGCCCTGGTAAAACTGGCCATTGCCACTGTAGCAAGTCCCTGGGAGGGGGAAAAAAAAAAACATGGGGTCAAGGCATTTCAGATCATGTCTTGCAGTAGAGACTCACAAGAATAAAGTTGATGTCATTACATGAGAACATCTGACAGCATCAGATTTGAAGCACACAGAAGGACTAGACAACACAGGCAGGGTAGCCTCCTCTTTACACTCTAATGGATTTTGCACTCAATACAGAGGTTCAAATCTGGTAAAACTTCAAAGAGGGCACTGAAGCTCTCTCAGATTGAGAAAACAGGCCATGTGCCTGTGGTGGTTGAGCTGCAACTACCTAGTTCACAGCACATCCATGCAGAAAGTGCAGGCCAGAACCACACCGAACCCACCCAAGCCAAACCAAGGCAGAAAGCAAATAGTAGCACTGGTTCCATGACTCACAGCCCGCATTCTTACTGGGGCAGTAACAGGAAGACATTCATGTTCCTCAGGTTGGTAGCAGGGAGCTAGATTCATAAAGTTGCCCTCCTCCTTCTTCTGTACAGTGCTTATCCTCTTTGATTATTTGGAAACGGCCTATGGTTTTCAGCATGGATGGAAACCATACCCTGAAGTATGATCTGAACTATGATCTGAAGGAATGGTATCAGTATAAAACAATTCTCTTTATAATGAAGATAATGTAGTCACTTTGCATACACAGGGCTTGTTCCAGCTGCAGAAAAATTAGGCAGAAGATCTTGAGAAGATTTTACTACAGGAATATGCATAAATGTCCTCATAGGACATATGTCCTCACATGCACCTGTCCTCATGGGAGAGTTTAATCCATGCTGGCATAATCTAGGAAGCAGAAAGACAGCAGAGGAGATGCAGCCTTACAGATTTTGGTACGTAGTAGCTAATCTTCTGTAAACTCAGCTGAGCTGAGGCTAACATTCTGATTGATGGCCTACATTAGGGCCCACTAAATTGTTGGCCTTGGTAGACAAATTAACAAACGAGCAAACACTTCTTTCATAGTTTTATTTTCTATTATGTTCATAACCTTGCAGCTCAGGAAAAAAGAAGAACAAGAGGAAACATGATGTGTTCTAAAATTATGATTTTTTTAAGCAAATATTGTTCATCTTCCTGAAAGTTTTGCATAAGGGTTGACCCAAATTTGACACAAGGCTATGTGTCTGCAGATTGTACTCTTTCTCATGTAGGGGGACCATAGTCAACACACCATCATGACTATCTGCTGTTTTCATCTTGCATCACTCACTGCACTCAGGATTGCAGCTATATATTGTGATTGACTCAGCTTACTGAAGTTTCACCAGGTAGCCGATGCTACGCACGAGTAGGTAGAAACACTGCCTTTAAAGTGTTAACTCCAGGCGAGTGAATTTAAACAAAGGATCGAGTTCCTGTAGCCCTGAGGCATCCAAACACTTCAGTAGGGGAATGATGTGGACTTTATGAGAACATTTAAAGGCATCACAAATTCGAAGTAAAATACTCTAATGTGGATTTCTTTGACTGATATGTAAATACCATTTATGACTCACATCTGCAACAAGATAGCAGCCCCCACATGACCAGCACCTGTAGCTCTGCAGAGGTGTAACATTTTGTTAAGGTGTCCTGGAACATACTTGTGTGCCTGAGCTCAGCAGTTTGTTTCACAGTCAAAGGCAAGGAAAGCAATGCCTGAAACATGCCTCATGACACAGCAAGTAATAAACATGAAAAAGATTTCTGCACAGATCTGAAATAAGTGTCTGTAGGACACCTTGAAAGATCAATGTGGAGAGCTTTAGGGGCAAGAGCAACACTAAGAAAGAACCCCTGAATCCTTCAAACTCTGGAAATGCAGATGCTTTCATAGACTGTCTTGCTACAACGAGGAGAAAGGGAATAATAAAGCTAGTCCATCTGGGCATCAATGAATAATTTGATAGCAAGCTAGAAAACAGTTCAGTTCATGCTTAACAAACCCTTGTGCACACAACAGTGGCTCTGAAGTAAAAAAGAGGGGGCAATATTACTAAAATGTTACTGTTACATTTTCCTGGGTCATTATTGAATATTGCACATCTGTGCAATGCTACTCCAGGAAAATGCTGTGGAAGCTGAACAAAAAAGGTCATGCATACACAGGAGACAGAGGATATGTCCTGAAACATCAGTGGGGAGACTGAAGCCATCCCATGAATGCTCCACGCATATGCTGACACCCCTCTCTTGTGGTCCCTCTGCCAGGGCAGGGATGGCTGCACTTGCAGGCTGTAGGCATCGGGCCCACAGGGTGCTGAAGCCCTTGTCTCCATGTATGCATCACTGGGCACCTAGGGCTTGGGTTGCCAGGTGGAGCCAAGGTCTTTCCATGAAAGAATATTCCCCAAAATTATTGATTTCACTTTGGTTTTTTGGGGTTTTTTTTACTTTCCCTCTCTCTCTATGCAGAAGATACCTGCCAGTTCCAAATCTGCAGACCTCACCTGCTTTGACAAATGGCAGGAGAGAGATTCTTCCTTTTCCCAATGAGGCAAGTTCAGTGGCTGAGCTTGAAACTGCAGTTGCATGTGAGTGGAAGAGTTGGGTGTGCGTGTTGCAGCCACAACCAGCAGCGGGGCCAGAGCCTGACAGAAGTCAAAGCAGCACCGCAGGGGATGTCTGTGTCTCACCACTGGTCATGGGAGGGTCATACAAGAATCAGAGGTGATTTGAGGAAAATGCTAGGAGGTCGAGGTCTTGCAAGGCCAGCCTGACAAAGGTAACCATGTTGTTAACATATAAGGCTGGGATGACCTCAGTATCAGAAATACAAATATGGCTAGAGCAGAGCCAGAAGCAGTGGGTAGAAAGAAAAGGAAACAGCTGCAGGGAAGGGTACCACCTAAAACCACCATGCCTCTCTCATAAAAAGTTACCACCCAATGGTCTCCCCAACCTCTGAAGAGCTGGAAATGTGTTTCCCCATGCTTTGCATGTGGAAACCCAGACATTACCCAGCAATAACCGGAATTCAGCCAGCCAGGACAAGCAGAAAACACAAAAATACTGTGCAAATGGCAGCTTCAATTAAGAATATCGTGTCCACCTCTAAAAACATAGAGTCTGGAGCAGTCTACTTACTGGTTATGTTCTCCTTCTTAAAATCTGTAAAAAGACGAGACAAGATGTAAGGAGGGATTGTCCAGGATGTGATATTACTGGATGCTTACTTAGAAGAACATTACAGGAAAAAGTTCCCTCCCTAGCAGTGCTTAAACAGCTTTCTTCTTTGCAAAGGCACCTGAGTGGCAATTTTGCTATCATTAGGACCATTTCTTGAGATTGTTATGATCTTCTCAATAAAGATCCAGGCTTTATTTACTTGAGGGATTTTTCCCACAGCCCAGTTGGACAAGAGAGGCCAACAGCCAAAGCAGCTGTCACAATTCCATGCACAGGTGCTGACAGAACAGTACCCACCATTGGTTTTCACTTTAGTTGTAAATTATAGATCCTATCTTTCCCCTTCCCTTACCAAGAACACAGCTCTCTGGACAATCAGCAGCCTGTGCCACCTTACCAAAGAAAGGGATGCGGGTGCAGGAGCTGGGATTCTGGTGCAGGCTGGGCAGCCTATTGCATTCAGGAAGAGTGAGCAGCATCAGCCCTGGCTTGTAAATCCCCTTCTGAGCGTTCTCCTCCATTGAGAGCCATTCCTTAAAGCAGTAGAGATCCTTTACAGCAAGGCAATTCTCTCTACATTGTTTTGCAAAAAACAGTGAAATACAGCTGTCAATGGCTTGATAAAAATAGCTGCACTTAGCAGTGATGTGAAGGGGTTATGCAAGCTGACAGAAATCCATTAATGGGGTGACACTTCTTCAAAGCCAGTCTGTCTGGCTCATAAACCATAAAGGAAACAGTATGAAATGCAACAGTTTCCTTTAGGAAACATACAAAGCTAAATTTTTAATGAAGCAGGGTTATGCTCAAAACACAACACACACCAGTCTGTGAGGAGTTCATTCCTATCTTTTTCTACAGATTGTTTGACATCTTCTACTAATAAACATCATAGAATTGTAGAATGGTTTGTGTTGAAAGAGACATAAAAGATCATCTAGTTCCAACCCCTGCCATGGACAGGGGCACCTTCCACTAGGCCATGATGCTCAAAGCCCCATCCAGCCAGGCCTTGGACACTTCCAGGGATGAGGCATACACAGTTTCCCTGGACAACCTGTGCCAGTGTCTTATTACCCTCACAGTAATTTCTTCCTATTATCTAACCTAAACCTACTGTCTTTCAGTTTGAAGACATTCCCCCTTTTCCTGTCACTACATGCTCTTGTAAATAGTCTCTCTCTCTCATTTCTAGAGTTAAAATTTTTCAGTATATTCTAAAAATCTTACTTGGCTTCTCTAAATTGCACACTGAAGTGTCATCTACTAAAAGCAAGAGGTAAGCTGCAATTCTTAATCTTCTTATATTAAATATTTGTATATACTTTTAATCTCATTGAATCACTAATACAATTATTTTCTCTACAGACAATTTTAAATCCCTTTTTTCTCTGTAGCTATCTGCAGTAAAAGCTTTAGAGTGCCTAGTAAAAAAGTAACCTGTCTCCCACCTAATGTATTACCTCCATAACAATGTGAAACATTCACTGACAAGAAGTTCTTTGGATGTTTAAATGAGTCTTATATGACAAATTGTTTGTGAAGAAGGGCAAGGCAGAAATATCTGTACTAGCAAAAAAAAAGAAAAAGAAAAAAAACCGCACCATACTGGGAAGTTTGTGGATTTGTTGTATTGGTCAATTCATCAGTGATTTGCTTATTTATGTAGCAATTCTTGAGAGCCTGAGTTACAAAACCAGCTCTGAGGTCATATGCAGAGATTACTTTTGCACAGCTCAGCTGAAGTCTTTCACAGATCCACAGCTTTTCCAACCATCACACAATGATGCAGAAAGAAAAAGGTACTTCTGGGGTCTGTGGTGAAGGGTTTAGCCAAATCCACCACGTGGTGGGCTGTGCAATTTCTTTAATTATACAAGGGTTTTGGCAAGAGCAGATGGGCATGAGTTTCAGCAATGACTAACAACAATGCAAACCCTCTAAAGCACCTGAAGGATGGAGGTCATTGGGAATTCTACCAGAGCAGCAGCTTTTCTGCAACAGTAAGTGGTGCCCTTCAAGTCAGTAGGCTGAAGTCATCAATGCCCAGCTGCTCTGTGCTTGATTTTAGCCAGTCCTGGTTTATTCCTTCCTCCCTTCCATGGAAGCCAGAACACAGCCAGATGGCAAATTTATCTTTTTTATGTTAAACAACATGTAGAACAGAAATGACCTTGTGAAGTAAAGAAATACTTAGATAGAGAAATGAAAAAAACTTGCATTTGAAGCACTGGCTGAGACTTGGGAGATCTGGATTGAATTAGGTGTGTTCATTCCTGGAGCCTGAGCATCCTTAAATAAGCCCTTTATTTGGTGGTCAGTTGCAACACGCAAAAGACCATTCTTCTGCAATACTGTCTGCTCCAGGGTTAGAGGAAGGTTATCTGCACCCTGGAAGAATGGTAAGGCAGCCAGCGGGCGGGATGGTCAGTCACCTCTAGCTGGGTTCACACCGTTGTTGTAACACTTGATGCTGAGCAGCGAGAGCTTGCTGAGGTCATATGCAAAGATTACTTCAGATTATTATTAGAAATGTTATGTCATGTAAATGACAGATGGAGAAAGAACAGTAATGGCAGAAGACAGCAAGTGTGCCAGTAGTATTTCTAGGGACCACAAGAGACTATTTAAGAGGAGGTGGGGACACACAGACCCAAACAAAATCTTTCCCCAACACAATACTGTTCCTGCAGCCTAATCACTTCCTATCAGCAGTGATTGAAACAGAAATTGAGGGTGTTTCTTTTGCTATCACAATAACAGCCAGTGGCAAAAGGCAGATGTAATCAAGAATTATGAGATATCACTTTCCCTTAAGAACTCTCATTTTAATCAATTTGCATCTAAATTTATATTAAGTGAAACTTTTCCCATGTGGCTTTCTTCTGTTTCATTTCAACTTGTTTTACTCCCTGATTAATTTTATAAAGCTTTACTCAGCCTGTCAGTTGTTATTCTTGCTAGCTGGCTTCCAAACCAAATGAACATTAAAAAAAAAATGATATGGAAAGAGAAAAATTGGTGCAGAGAATAAATAATAAGATAAAAACACATGGAAATACATCGAGGGCAATATGTCCCTCAAAAACTGGGAGAACTTTCCCACATCTGAGAGAGTTAAATTCTTACTCATGAAGTATTTCAGCTGAAAACTTGTGTAGTCTAGCCAGCTTCTGCAGAAAGCTATGAAGTTGTCAGTGAAAAGTAGTTAAGATAATTGGAAAGTAACCAAGACCATGTGAGATGTGTTCAAGAGCCCCCAGACCTCTCTCAGCCATTAAGAAGTATATATTAGATGTCTGAGTTATCAAAAGGAGTATTGGGCTTCAGAAGAACTGCTGTCCAGCTGATGTGCTCTGAGGACAGGAATTGGGAAGGATACTATTCCAGGACTTTTGTTATAAAGAAAGCTGCAATAAAATCAAGGGGGGGAGGAGGGAGGAATAATTAATTGAAACCAACAGGCAAGTCCATTAGCATTTAGACATATTTGCAAATGCTGTATTTGTTAGCTCAGGTGCATCAAGATCAAGAGCATATTTATGTTGATTTATATAATTCTGACTTTAGATGTGGCCCAGAAGTACAGGTCTTCAGTCAAATCACTGTGAGTTCAGGTCCTGCAGGGCCACTCGTGAGCAGGGGTAAATGAAGCGAGGCCCAGATCTAACTGAAATGCCTTGTAGAGCACTGTGCAAAACCCCTAGCTGACTAATGTGCTGTGCGTGTGTGGCTGAGATATAAATACTGTCACACATCTTGGAAAAAGGCAGAGAGATCATGTATTGAAGGGCACAATGACAACGACCAGAACAATGAGGTGGCAGGGAGCAGCCTACCAGCAAAAAAGTAAATTTTAATACTTGGCTGCAAGATTATACCTGGACACTTGCACACAAACTTCTTTCGCAGGATATATGCCACCACTGTGTCAGTGGTGGAATACTAGGCAGCACAGGCACCAAATAGAAAACTAAATGTGTAGTCAATATTCATACTGGGATTTTCCTCTGTGCCTTTGTTTTAGAGATATTAAAGGAGGAGCAACCAACAAGGTCCAGATTACAAAAACAACATGCTGCTGATTATCCTAAAAAGCTCCTACATAGCTGGAGAAATGATTGCCATTGGACATCTGGCCCAAGTCCAGCTAGCAGTGTGCTTGCCATGTCTGTAGAAAAGATTTGTATTTTATTTGAGACACTAGAGTTGGGGCAACTCTTTCACTAAATACAGATCTGAACAGTGTTTTAAAATAGGTTTCAAGGAAGACAAGAACAAAGCACTGCACTTTAGGTAGGGATGTCAGCTACCCAAATGTGAAATGGGTAATGACTAGTCTTCCAGGGGCTGAATATGTCAGGAAAAAAGAAAGCTTCACCATACATGTATGTGGGGCTGTCCTTTGCAAAGCACACCAAGCAATCATAATTCCATCATAGTTAAAAATAACAGAACCTAGACTGGACAGAAGAGCAAAAGCTATGTGCAGAGCTTGGGAAAACCTGTTTTATTCTAGTCAGAGAATCTGGGGAAGATGTAAAATCTCACTGAAAAGAGGAAGGGAAGAAACTTGCCTCCATGACTATGGTGGGAGGACAAGGAATGAGGGAAAGACAGCTCAGGAGGTTGCATAGGGAGGGAGCAGTGTCTCTGTCACTGGGATGTGTTTACAAATACCTGTCAACAGTAGATTAGCTATAGTGAGAGATGCTTTGGACTCCTCAGGGTCCCTGTCAGCCCAATTTCAATGCACATTTCTCTGCATATAGAAGGATACAATAACCACACTGGAGTTTTGGTTTAGCAGGTACAATTACACAGGCAATGTCTCTGGTCTCATCATTTTTGTCACATTTTTGTCATAGCAGGAAGTGCTGAACGACTGGTGCATTGCCTCGGCCAGATTTGTGGCATCTTCTGGAGCCACATTTAGTCAAAATTCCAAAGAAGCAATTACTTTTTATGGTAATAATATGTACATACTGGCCTAGTAAGATTTAACAGATAACAATATGTTAATTATTGAAACTACTTATGTCATTCAAATGGATATTTCTTTTCACCACTGTCCTCTAAATACCTGAAATAACATAGAGGTCTGGACTTGGAATTCAGACCATACCCTAGCAATGAGCACAGTGAAAGCTGAATCAGTTTGTGAGTACAGAGGAGAGAGTAAAGGGAAAACCTGTGCAAACCTAGAGGGCACATCTTCACTCAGCTTCACTTGCTGCTGCAAGCCTGGACAGTCCCTCACCACTCCCCTGCTGCCTACACATCCCCACGAAATGAAAGTGAAATATGAGCATTTTTTTCTTCATTTACCTGCACACTGGTTTTGGAGCTGGCCCAGCTCCCGAGGGATTGCACTCCTGGAAGATGTAGTTACACAGCAGAGACTCAGCAGCCGGTTGGCAGAATGAACTCACCATTTTCAGTTCAGTCCAGGCAGTGTGCACAAGCAGCTCTTGGGTCTCCTCTGGGTCAGCATACGAGGAGTTGAAGAAAACAAGAGCATTCTTCGCCAAGATAGCACTACACACCTCACCTCTGTACGTGCTGCAGTAACCTGCGTCACCCTTGTACAGCTTGCTGTCGAGGACAAGAGCACACACACAGAGTAAGCTCACAGCCCTACACAGCCGCACGAGCACAATGGCTCTGTTTCTGAATAAAGTGGCATGTACAAGGCAAACGGAGGGCAGAGGAGATGGCAGGTGTTTGTAACCACTCAAACCAGCTAATATAACCCAAGAATGAAACTTCTGCAAGGTTACTCTGGTGTCAGCCCTGGTGAGCTCCAGGGATGAGGCTCTGACCAAGTGTTGTTAACATTAAAAGAGGACAAAAGACTGAGTGATCACACAGAACTATGACCTAGCATGGCCCCTCACCCTGCCCCTAGGGTCTAATGGGAAAATCTTTTACTTTCCTGCTTCCCTGCAGTAGGGATCAGCCATGCTGCTTGCGCAGTCCTGTGATAACTCAGGATTATTCACTCTGCTGTCTAACAAGAGTTATAGTTTAATTTAAGATAGACTCGATGAGCAGGAGCCAGGTAAGTTCAACCCATCACATGCCAGGGAATTTTTCACAAGATCTGATGAAGCTCCTGCCTGCCCCTCCTCAGCTCCTGCACCACTCGTGACCCTGCCCCTCTTCCACACGTTTCGCAGGGGGACTCAGAGACGAGGAAGGCACAAGCCTCTGTGTTTTTCTTCCTGGCATTTCCCTGCAAGGTGCATCTTCTCTCTTCACCACATCTCCCACTTTGCAAAGTCCTGCCACATAGCATGGAGACAGAGCTATGCAGGAGCAATAAAATTCACAATAGGGTCATCTTCTTTGAGGGCCATTTATTTATCTTTCCCATGTTTTTTGCATCTAGGAGGAGATATCTCCCCCTCTCCCTCCTTCCCTTCTTCTCTGTGGCCATCAAAAGTGAACAGCAGGGTAAGGGCAATGCACAGGTCAGCCGTGCTTCCAGTAGCTCCCACGGTCACCCAAGAGCAGCAAGGTCTGCGGGTGAGGAGGTGGCCTCTGCCTAGGCAGCCCGTGGGATGCAGTGTCCTTGGTATGGGAGGCAAAGCTGGGAAAACAGACTCCCTGTGTGTGGGGGATGGCCAAATCAGGGCAGGGAGGAGGGCTGGGTGCAGCTGTCCCCACTGCTCATTCGGCCAGTGTAACTGGGGTCAGGGAGTTCAATTCACAACACGCCAACCATTTGGAGCAGTCAACAGAGCTATTTGTATCTCTGCCTTTTATTTCTTTCCCCTGTCCAAATAATCACCCATTGTTAACTCTGGGGTTTCTTGCTGTTTTTTCTTCAGAAAGCTGGAGGTACATGGACAAGGGATTACACAGGAAGCTCACATTTCTGTTCTTCAGATGCTGCTCTCTCTGCAGATGGCACTCCCTGGCCCTGTTTTAGCTGCTCTATTTTGGGCTCCATGTGATTTTTTTTTTTAATTTTTTTTCTGTGTCACATTGGATAAAAAGTATTGGAAGGGACCAATCCCTTGAGGTTTACCAAAATGGCAGTGATGCTGTGACACTGCATCACCCCAGGCTCCATGGACACACCTTCCTTCATGTGACACAGGAGTCCGCCAGCATGCTGCACAAGTCCCACAGCCCATGACATCTCCCCAGCATACAGCAGGTTTCCCCAAAGTAATGCATTGAGCAGCAACCGGCTAGAACTGTTCTTGGCATGGCACGGGTCATGTTATTTACATTTTCCTGATGATTCCCATTGTGCTTAATCTGAAAGCTGCATCCTTCCTGTGCCCCAGAGGCAAAAGCAGGAGCAGGTGTGCATGGAGTAGCTGTGCTGCTGACTTCAGGGGGCTGCAGAGGCAGCCTGAGAAGAGCCACCTGTGCTAACATTATGTTCCTTGCTTTTCTAAAAGAGGCAAGGAGACACAGACCAAGTTGCAATGGAGAAGTAGAAACAACGTGTTTTTCACAATGATTTGTCACAGAAAGGGAATGTCTTGCAGCAAATGTTAAGAACATCTACGGGACAGACGGGCTGAGCACTCGATCTGTGTTCCCACGCCTGTCACACCTGCATGGGTGCAGGTCTAAGGCATGAGTCTGCCATCATCATTGGGTGGTCACTTAATCACTTACAAATTTCCTGAATCAATCTTGCAAGCTCCTGTGATGGAGGCAACAGCCTTTGCAGGGAGTCTGTGTCAGCAGAGTGGCAAAGCCATTTGCTCACTTTCCCAGGCTCTGCTCTTTTCTCTGATGGCCAGACGCTCCCAGCCCATCTCCCAGGCTAACACTCTCATTTTCCTTCCAGATTGATCTGCCAGTGCAGCGTGTAGAAATATGGTAGGATTCTAAAAAGAAAAAGCCAGCTAAATTTTTCAGTACTCCAAACATTACTAAGCAGAAATGCATTTCTCATCACAGGTAAGTGGCTTGACTCATCCATAACTCTGCTTGGAACAAATATAAACTTTTCTTGCCCTTATCTGTTGAGCACCAAACCAAATTATATTTATTAACCGTGAACAGGCAGGAGTTTAACTTGCAGTTAAGCTTTGCTGTGAAAATTTATAAGGTCAAGTGAAACTGTGGATCTGTAACTGAATAGAATTTACTTCAGAATATTCTGCCCACTACCATATTTCAAACACCAGTACTGCTGGCTTGACTCAAACCCATCCTTATCCACCCAAGCTCAGTCTCCAATTATGCCTCTGTAAAAGAGCTCAGTGATCCCTCTGGGTGAGCATCATCTGCACAATTGGCATCCAGAAACCCTACCCCTTCATTTAAGCCAAATTAACCAAACCCCTTGGTTCATCATTCTTCTTCTCCCTGGCCCAGAAAGAGCCTCCACAAAACCACAGAGAGTCATTCTTACCTCCATTCTGCCAAGAGGCACCAGATCCGGGAATTATGATGAACCAGAAGAAAGAAGAAATGGAAAAGACATCAGTGACATTGTTCCCTCTGAGATGCATAAGTTAAAATTTCCATGCTAGGAAATGTGCCTGAGAACTGCAAGCTGTCTGAAAAAAAATGCACCTAATTCTGTTCTTTTTTTGTACCTTCTTGTGGGGAAGAAACATTGGGAAACACTGAACACTGTAAAGTGAGAAGGAATGAGGAGAAGGAAGTGGATTATTGATGGCAGTGCCAGCTGAAGTGGACTCTTGCACCCTAAACCCACCCTTTCATCCTGATCCTTTGGGTCCTATGTAACCAGCAGTTAACATCCTCTGTTTAAGCCACATAAATATCCTTTACTTCAGGCAGCAGCTGCAGAAAGTAGGAGAAGCCAGAGCTGGAGATGCAGCGCTGGCACACAGCAGTGGCCCTGGCCTGCAGTGCCGCAGGGAGCTGGGCTGGGCCAGCACAGGGAAGAGGCACTGACCATCAGCCAAGGGCCAGGACACCTCTGTCCTGGGAGCCTTATGAGCTGGGACAAGGCCAAGGCAGACTCCTGCTCAGGTTTAGGGGGGTGTTCCTCCTGCTGTGCACACACAGCCTGGAGGAGTACAACTTCTCACACCAGCCCAAAGCACCTGTCCGCTCCACTGCATTTGTAGGACAGAGACTTGCCTGGGCTGAAAGCAGAAGTGGGGATGGAAAATTCAGCACCAAGTGCTGAGTATCTTATGGGGCAGAGTTTCCTGCTAGGTTTCAATGCCCAGTGTAAGAAAGGGCATGATTATCTTCTCAAGAAAGCAGAAGCTAAGGCACAGAGAGATGAACAGGTGTCTGCCTGGTTAAAAGCAGTACCAGGGCTACCATCCCATGTCCTGCATGATTCCTCTTTCCTCTAACTAAATCCCCCTGCCTGTCCAAAGAGGGAAGGCACAAGCTGACACCTTTCTCTCTGTGTGCGAAATGCTGTCAGTTAGGTCTGCCAGAGGTATTTCTCCTCTTTGGAAAATCCTTTTCACATTTGGGAGATGTCCCTGAGAGAAGAGATAACACCAGGCAAGGCAGGATACTACTCTGACAGCAACCACCCTGCTTTCTGGATGCCAACCCCTTGTGAAGTTGAACTGCTTAAAGCTATTTTCACTTTGCTGTTAGATGATACCAGCGCTGGGTCATGGCCACAACTTCCTCCACATGGATGAACTTACCAAGTGTGCTTCTGGGACACAAAGTACAAGACAGCATCAAACACTCAGGAAATGACAGCTATGCCAGTCTCCAAAGTGTAAGAGTATATGAGGAAATAGCCTGGTGGAGGATGCATTTGTACTCAGACTTAGGCCCCTGCACACTGTCAGCTCTCCAAGGCTTCCCCTCTTCCTCCAGACTACTCCACATCCCTTCCCTCTTCCCTAGCAGGAAAGGTTAAAAAAAATTAATGGCCTTTTCTTTCCCTGCATACCTGAAATGCTGATGGTTGCTGCTGCTTTTGCGGCTCCAAAAGTTTTGCTGTGCTTGTTTGTGGCAAGGCAAGTGAACAGGCCCGGTCGGGTGACATACACTTGCAGTCTGGAATCAACCACTCTGTCCTTGACACTTTCTGCTATAGACCCTGCCGAAACCTAAAAGAGTGAAAGCCCAGTGCAGTAATATTTCCAACAAAGAGGCTAACAAGCAAACCAAGGAAAAACCTAAGAGACACAGCCCCAAGCATTTAAATTAGCAGAGGAAGATGTGGCAAGGAGACAAAAGTAGCAGAGAGCTAAAGCTGCGGGCGTTACTTTGGTGCTTTCCTAGCAGCTGACTTCACACACAAAAATAAATGTTAAAAGATCTCTCCTATTTCACACTTCAGCAATACTTTTCCAATCAGGTTTCAGTTCAAGACGGTCATAGTCACAATTTGGCTTATGTAATTGAGCTGGCTGATTACTACATGGCTTCTTGTAGTAGATTGTTTGCCTCTTCATGCCTTAGCAAGGAAGGGCACAAGACGACTTTGTGAACATCCGCTATACAGAGGAAGAAAAGAAAATAGTTTGGAAGTCACTGATTCTGGATTAATATAACCACTGCCATACTCTCAAAGCAGTCATGAGCAAAGAAAAATGCTCTGGCTCCAATACTTCAGCAGATATCTCGGAGATTTTCTTATCTCACAACCGGAAATATGGAAGAGGCTGCAAATATGATGATTAGGGCTAATTTTGGCCCGCTCTTTTCCCAGATCAGAAATTCCCAGTTAAATGAACTTGAAGCCTGCTGATTTTGGCCAGTTGGACTTGATTTACAACCAAGCCTTCCCTGCTGATATGGCATTCATTAAAGTAGGTGAGAAGGGTATATTCAGACTCCATCTTGCAAAGGCAGTAGGAAGGAGAGCATTGCCTGCTCTAACCTTCATACTGATAGGAAGCATCAAATGTAATTCAAGTGAGATGTGTTGCCTGTGCATCCCATCGGTATGACCTGACCTAAGGACATTGCAGATTGTCTCCCTGGATCCATCCCAGCAAATCACTCTACCTATGCATCTAACTAAGACAGAAATATCAATCTGACCTCCCTGGAGGTTGGTAAAAATGTGCTTTCAATGAGACCTTTAAGTGAAATGAAATACCCATAGGTATTGACAATGATAACTGAAAAAGCAAGAAGGAAAGCATTGGCATTGTATCACGTGTCTTGTAAGCAGATTGGATTCTCTACAAAAAGAAAATGCTAAAAAGAATAGATTTGTTTTGCCTCACTCAAGCTCAGCTTGGAGTAGTGGTGAGAGAATGTTCATGGGAAGAAATCACTAAATAATCAGACCAGCACCATTTGTAAGTACTGCACCAGGTATGTCAGTCGCTATGCAAAGGCAGGGACAGGGGATATTTTTGGCCTTATAACATGAAGTCAGTTCAAGGGGGTGGGAGCTCAGGGGATATTTTTTCACAGTTTTCTCTTTTGTTACAGTGCCGCTCAAATTTAGTTTTGGAGTCTTTTTCTCTCTAGCAACAACTCAGCACTAAAATGGTGCAGAGACCTTCTCAGTGGGAAGGAGGAATTTCCTATGGGCCACCCCTGCCTTCCAGCATCTAGGTGGGATAGGTGGCTGCTTGCCCTGAGCAGCTTGTGCTAATCCAGTCTTCTCTCCCTGCTTGCTCCTCAGGCCTCAGATGTACCACGTCTGGCAGCACTGGACTGTGCCTGCTGAGCACAGAGAACTGGGATTGCTCCTTCCAGCTTGGGACACAGGAGGAAGAGGTTGCTCAGGTAACTGCAAGCAGTACAAGCAGTATGCACCTTGTGGAGTGGAAAATCACAGGTGGTGGTGCCTAGGACTTCCACACTTGCCAGGTGTTGTTTTCTCTACTGGAAACCTCAAGATGTTCACTTGTGTTAATTTATTCCCTTTCCTTTTCAAGCAAATTTCCTGAGATTTTGTTTCCAGAAGTTCTCCTTTTAGCCTTTAAAACATCACCTCAGCTACCAGGAAATTAGAGACCTCTTCACATCTTCATACCTGGCTCATTTATTCCTGGATGTGTGGAAAACTACATTATAAGGTCCACGATGCCCTGTGGTGCATAGCAGGAGCAAAATGAATTGTGTTTCCATTTAGGTAGGCCAGGCAGCTTCTGCACAGAGGAGTTTCCATCCTCCTCTTCCAGGGCAGCTCAGTAAACTCAGCAGACTCCTGTTCTTTGAGCCTCAGGACAATTACAGGTCGGCGTTCAGAGACCATAATGCCACAGGCATGCTGCATCTTCAAATGACTCACCGATGCTGTGAGCCAGCCCTCAAATTCACCATCTCCAGTCCACTGGCTTCCTGCTGACTTTCCCACAGCTGGGCTCCCATTAAGGTTTTCTTGCCATATTTAACTGAGGCAATCTGGAGCACTACTTTCCTGGGACTGGGAGGAATTCCAGGAATTCAGACAGGAATGGGGCAGAGCAGATACGACCAGTCAGGCAGCAGCCCCAAGCAGGGACTGAGCACCATCTCATGCACATCAGCTCTCTGTGGGACCCACGCATCGGGATCTCAGCAGAGCACAGATCTGTGCTCTGGCAACAGGCTGTCCTTGCCAGGCACCTCAGACTCCTGCAAAAGGTTCAGTTCCCAGGGGGGAAGAAATCTTAAATAAACACCCGCAGTTGTCTCAAACTGAATACTGTCAGAAAACACTGAGCACCCACGTGTTTCAGTGGAGGCTGATCTGATCCCTTTGCTGCTCTGCCTAGCAACCTTGAGGGAATATAGAAGATTAGCCTTAATCAGACTGGAGGACACAATAAGGAATAGACGGCAAGGAAGGCAAGACAGCCTGCAGAGTAGCCATGGGGTCTTAATAACATGTTTTAATGTACAGAAAGAGGTGATACAAACCAGGGCGGTGATAGCCCCCTGAAGTAAGAACCAACAGGATTTATTGGTCCTGTTGGACAAGCAAGTCCACAGGAATGGTCAGGATCAGTCTGTGCTCAGAAGGACTTGGGGTTGACAGGGGGTCAGTGAGAAAGAGCAGAGGCAAATTGCCAGCCTGCACTCAGCAGACACTCCCCCTGCCTCCACAGCATCATGCCCTGGGGCTCACATCCTTTAAAAAGCTGTCAAAAGACCAGATATAGTATAAAACATGTTCACCATAAGCACATGAAGACTAGAGGAAACCCGTGGCAGGCTTGGACTGCAGAGCTGCCGTGACTGTGGTGCCCTGCTCACTCCCACACAGGCAATACCAGGCACCAGGCAGGACTTCAGTTCACTGAAGTAAAGACATTGCAATAGCCTACACACAGGCATGAAAGCCAGGCAAATTGGAAGCAAGTACCTGTCTCAAGTGGTCAGGATCATTAGACCACAGAACCTTTCCTGTGAGACGCAGTGGATTTGCATCCCTTTGTGCCTGCTGCTGAAGAGGGTGTGCCTTTCTTAAGAACATGCTTCTGGCCAGGGATAAAGTGGTGACATATTTCACATCACCTAGGTCAGTATAAAAAATTTCAGACCTATTATCTTCTTCAAATACGCTGTGTGAAATGCTGAAATTCCACAGGTATTTCACCTCAGGACAGTTTGCTCTACATAAATCCTTGGTTTGTGTTACTTTGTCAAATACGCAATTTTGCCTTGTTATTGTTACCACATTAAAAAGGAAAGGAAAGATAGCTGCAGAAATACACAATGAAGTCCTAGAAGTTCTGGCTTGGAGGAACGTTGAAAGGGCCTAAAGCACTCTTCATCTTGGGCTTTGAGATTGACAAATGAAGCCATACAACACCCAGGAGAAGGAGGACAATGTTTTTTCAGTGGAGAAAACCGCAGCAGAGAGATGAGATGGACTCAACCAGATTGTACAACAAGGTACTAAGTTAGGAAGGAATAGAAACCACTGGTGCTGGCTACCAGCCCTGCTGTGCTTCCAGCTGATAGCAGTCCTCCAGGGCCAAAAACATGAAAAAGAGGCACTTACAGCTTTCCCATTTTCCAGCCAGGTGACAGTAGGGACTGGAAGGCCTGTCGCCGTGCACCGCAACGTCACCACGGACCCAAAGGTGATGTTTTGGGATTCAGGAGCCTTCAAGATTCTGGCAAACACTGTAAGAGAAGACAAAGGTGCTAGCTGAATGATAATGTAAAGCTCAGGCTGGTGCTGACATGGTGGTGCTCCCTCCTCAGTGAGTCTTGATGTAAGTCACAGCTCCATGAATAAAAGCAGAGCCTAGAACAGGCTTCCCAGTGAATGACAGTCTTGGGAGAGAGATGAG
The DNA here is from genome assembly GCA_013397115.1 of Edolisoma coerulescens. Lineage (NCBI taxonomy): Eukaryota > Metazoa > Chordata > Aves > Passeriformes > Campephagidae > Edolisoma > Edolisoma coerulescens. Next base: position 380,495 of record VWZW01002160.1, read on the forward strand.
GAGGAGAAAAAAAGTATTCAGTGTGGCTACATTCTGCACCTTACAGACCAAAAGTTCACCTCTGGAAATTTCTGTGTCAAGTCCAAAGCCTCAGAGGAGGTAATGTGCAAGAAAACCAAGAGCAAACTCTTCAGCAGCATGCAGATGGAACAGCTTACAGCAAACAAGCAGCAAGCTACCGTGCTGCCCTGCCCAGGATGACCTCCTGCGAAACTTGTTCCAAACCATCAAGGAGGACCACCAGTGTGGACATGTGCCATGAAGGTTAAGGGTCAGATAAATATCTCAGTCTGATTGCAGTGATTAGGACTTGCCACAGAGTGCTGCAAACTGCCATTTTCCACACAATAACAAGCTGCCCTGAGGGGAGAGTGTCCAGCATGAAACATCAAGGTATGAGAGAATGGCTGGCAAAATCTTCAGGAAGATGAGATTGCAGTGGGAAAGTAGGTTTTTAAAGTGGCTTCTCATTTCTACTGCTCCTGCTCCTTTTGTGGCAATATGGTTACAGGGCACTTTGCAGATCAGCAAAATAAGCGTTCTTCCCCTCTCCACCCCCCCCTTTTTTTNTTGCTGAAAACCTATTTTGATCCAGAAACAAAACCCTGCAGGTTTTCACAAGCCATATAGAGAAGACCAAAGAAGAGAAATTTCCCACCTGGAACATTTGAGTTTTGACCTAAAATTTTTAATGGAAATGCAGAATATCGGCACAGAAGCAGGCTGACTAGCACTGCCATGCCATTTCTTACTTCAGTTTCTCAGGCTTATTGAGTAACACCTTCTGGACCACACAGCAATGTATGAAAGTCTCCACCAGAGACTTGCTTTAATAAGCAAGGAAGTTTCTCTTGGAGTTGTCAGAAAAGCCTGAGATCTTGTTTGCCACTTTTTCTATCTGTATGTTTCTCCTTATCAACATATCTCATCATGTCACAGTCTTCTGTTTGCCCGGTTCAGAGTTAGAACATCTGTCCCCACTATTTGGGATGGAAAAGCTTTGTCTGCAAAATTTCAGTTGAACTGAAAAAAAGTGTATGCTTTCCACATATCCTTCCACCCAGTTCTGACTTGGAATGCAGCTGAGATTTGTTTTAACAAAGAGCCTAAAACCAGCTTTTGCTCATGGATAAGTAGCACTAGGAGTTAATTTCAGCATGGAAACCTTTTTGTCTTAAGAGTACAGTTATTCACTAGCTCTTGGGCAAGGGTTTTTACGAAGATTAAATGTAATGTCAGTGAAGTGAAAATGGTGAGAGGATAAATATTATATCAAGCTTCTTAATTCTTCTGTGTGCTCTGAGCAATCCCACTGTCTTTGCTCAGTGCCACTTGCTTAAAATCAAAGCACAGCAGCATCAGGCTTCTGCACCCGCTGCCCCTCAGCGAGGCAGCAGGTATTAAGCTCCATCAGTAAGAAGCAAAGCTGTGGTCACTGGCCAGGGGCTTTTCTCATGAATAATAAGTAAAATGAAACTTTTGTCTGAACTTTTGCCTCAGGCCATTAACACTAAATGGTCATGAATTTGGACCCAGGTTTTGCAGGCCAAGCTTCATAATTATTTTTATACTCCATTTGGAGAAATACTAAACTTTGGTCCTCTGGCAGCAGTTACATTCACGTGGCTCCTGCTGAAGCCAGCATGTTAGCTTCCAGAGTCGGAATATGGCCCTTAATGCTTTTCGTGTGCTGCCCAGTGTGCTGCTAGGACCCTGCCCACCTGATGCTGCTCTCTGACTCTGCTGCTCGGATCCTGCCCAGTTAATACCAAAGTGACAAATTACCAGCACGCAGTTAGCTGATGCTGGATGGTGGCACATATGTCTTCCTCTGTACTAGCCGCTCTTCCAAAATCTGCTCGGATCTTTCAGCCAGGGGGAAAAAAGGCACTCTTTGAAAACGGCAATAGCACAGGCAGGGTGCAAAGCCACAGTAAGCGCTGTGGCTGGCCCAGCTCATGCATGGTGTGGTGCCTATGGGGAGGTCAGAAATCTGCATTTCACTTCCCAGGGTCCTCCCACCAGCTCTGATCACTGCACTTGCTTTAGTAGCCCAGCACACTGCTGGATGAGCAGTTGTCTGCCAGCATAGGGAAGGCAAAGCATCAGGCCATTCTTAAAATCTTAAAACACCAAATACAGGGATAAAAAATCCAGCAACAGCTCCTAAACATTCACATGTTTCTGGTGGCAAGTATTGCAGGGAGGGATGGCTAAATAAAATTTGGCCTGTAAGGAACTAAGCTGATTTCCAAAGTGTGGAAGAATTGAAATTCCTTCTATCCCCAGTGCTACCATATGCACTTTTCAGGACCTTCAAAACTGAAGCTACAGGTTTAATTCTTTAACATTTCAAGTACTTATATTTGCATGCTTTTAAAAAATATTTTACTTAAAGTTTAGCTATGTACCTTAAGTACTAAACTGTAGCTGGTATTACTAGAATAAACTGGGGAAGGGGGAAATTATATTTTTTTATTTTTAAATGAGAAATTTCCTGGGACAAGGGCCAGACTTCCCAGGTCCCAACCAGTTTTGGAGGATGGCTGATTGGCTGATCCAGGGACACATTCTCCAAAGGCTCTTAATCACTTTGGGAAGCAGTATTGAAAAAATAGCAGCAGCTATTTCTCAACCACATAATCTATGGGCAGACAATCAACACACTGCCATTGCTGTCGGACTTGAGTGCTGTGGGAAAGTCAGGATGGGCTGCGTAAGCGCAGCCAGTGTCACCTTCCACCTGTTCAAATCAGGGCAGGAACACCAGGATGAGCTCAGGGTCCATTTTGGCAACTGTATGAGCAACGCAATCTGTCCTGTAGCTAAATGGCAGAACACAGTCCCCAAAACTATGATTCTGCTGCCCCCTCCCTCCCCCTTCCCCACCTAAATTACACAAGGAGAGAAAAGAGGCAAAGGCAAGGAAGAAAGGGCAAATCTGATGGTGCAGCTGGCAGGAAGGGGTGGATGAAAGGCAGGAAGAGGAAGGGTCAGGAAATAGCAATAAACGTTTGTAAAATTCACATTATTTGGTGGGCTCAGGAACTTGTCTTGTTCTACATTGTCCTCAGAGTGAAAATTTCCAACAATCAGGTGATTTCTAATACTTCCATTACTTGTCTGCCTGTTCCGGATCCTCCTGAATGTGGATTTTGCCAGGACCTGTGCCTGTTTAGCTACATTGCCATTGCAAGGTTAGCAACATTCTCATCAATACCCTTGGGCTCTCTGCACTGGATTTATCCAGAGGCATGCCAAAAAGCAGTTAGGGAAAGTGGGCAAAGAGGGCTTAATTTATTTATTTACTTTAGTGGAAAATGAAACAGAGGAGCTGTAAATGAAATCCAGACAGCTAAAAGCCAAGCCAGCATGTCAAATTTCACTCCCAAGTCCCTTAATAAATGTATTTTTTTACAGCCTTGGTAAATGATGTGCTGTGCTCTGCAGGGCTTGCTAGGAGGTATCTGTACCATGGCCAGCTGCTCTTGTTTCTGAGAATTACGTAACATCATCCAGTCCAAACAGTAGGGCTTTAATTCAGTCACAAAATTTTTGTACTATAAAAAGATTAAAGCAGCATGCCCTCCCCCCTGCCTCCACTTTGAATGGCTAACTCTTTCCAGGTGACTTTTTTCCCCATTGCCTTTGATTGAGCTATGTTTCATTTCCCAGTTTTGGGGTCTGGAGCCACAGTCCTGGCAGATGCCTGCCCTCAGTCTGGGTAAAGCCTGTTTTTTTTGTTAAAGCAGGCTGGATTGGGCCAGTCACAACCAGACAGCTGTGTAGGTGGCCTGGGGCCCATGCTGCTGCTTTTGGGAAAGGACAAACTGATGCCCAGAGCGCCGGGACTGGTCAAGCACTTGTTTTGGAGTGTGGGGTAGGTTGCTTTTGCTCCAGAGGCCACAGTTGCTTTGGTGAACTCCATATTTAAGAGAACATGAGCAACACTCTCCCATGTACATGAACTAACCCAGCCTGTCAACATCCACAGGTGTTCACATCCAAGACCTGTTGCTACTACTGCCATACTGCAAAGCATCCCCAGTAGTCCAAACCAAGGTAAGGCCACCAGGAGCTAAATTTGTGTTGGGAACCAACATTCCCTTCCCACTGCAGCCAAAGCCTGCCCTAACATATGAGCCAGACCCTGTATGTCCATCCTGCCAGATCTGAAATCTCAGCCTGCTTCACTTTCCCCAGCTGCTTTGTTTTTATCATGAAACATGGCCTTTTGGGTGATTGAAACCAAGTCTTATGCATTTTTTTTTCCAGTAAGCTGCAGAACACAGTGTGTAAAGGCAAATCCTGTGTGCACAATGTATTTTCCTTTGCATCCAGTGCTGTGTTGAGATCCAATCTGTCTACATTGCTACAGGAACTGGTAAACTACATATTGTCTTGGAAGGTCTCCTGATATAAACGTCCTGGCAAAGACTTCGCACTGTGCAAAATTCATGTGTAAGTACTTAGCTAAATTGCAAGCATTTTTTTGTTTGTGTTTGCCAGGGTTGCTGTAGCTCTTTCATACCTGAAGCGTGAAAGATCAAAATTACTTCTCTGCAGAGGTGTTCTCTGGGCTTGGGCTTTGCTTATGAAGCCATAAAAAAACCATTTATTCTTGCCAGCTATATGCTCCGAAGAACCATGAACTTGTGCCACTGTGATTTTTGCCAGTGAGAATTCTGTTTGCCTAATTCCCCACTCAGATTCATTCAGCCGTATCCATTTGCTCTTCCTGACAAGCCTGAACTAGGCAGTCAAGGAGAGGTAAAAAGCAGAGGGACTACCATTTCCTTCCCACTGGTAAGAGATGAGGGAAGATCTGACTATTACATTTTTAAACACATACAAACTTGCAGCATTAGTATTTTCTAGCATGAGGTAACCCACATAAAATCAAAAAAATTCTTGAAATACCGGGGCCGAGAACGGTCTGCACACCATGCTTGTGGATCAGCGTCACAGACACAGCCCTGCCTAGCTGTGTGCAGCAGCTAATTGCATTCCAAGATCTAGGGCTGACCAGGCAAAAAACAGTCTCTGCAGATGACATGACAGAACTGAATCCCACCTTGGAGAACAAACAAATTCTCCAGCAAGGACAGTCAACCACTCCTCTCGCAGCAGCAGCAGCAGGTTCTGTGCGTGGCTTAGCACTTCCAAAGTGGGGATAATTGAATCCCAAGATAACTGCAAGGTCAGCTTCACTTTGATCTCCAAGTACTTCTTACCAAAGTTGCAGTATTTATCTTTTTTGTAAGCCTACCAGGTAAATACAAAGAGGAGCAAAACAGCTCAGACAAAGCTGATATGAGACACTTCCATTTATCTCTATCAAATTGCTTACCTATTTTTATTTAATCCAGGTACAAACATGCTTATTGCTAGAGAACCATGTGTATACAAGTTATTAAAAGAAAAAAAATGTACAAATGCAGTAGGAAATGCACACAACCAGTGTATTATTTCTCAAGGAACAGCACTATTATGTATGGGGCCCAAAAGAGCAAGCCGAGGAAGAGCTGTAAGCAAGCTGTAAGCAAGCAGTACTTCATCATCCATTGCCCCTCACCCTGCTATTTTGGTAACCTGGGAGGATAAGCCTCCAGTGCATCTCAAATATCTGGATTCTGTACAAAATCTCAAGATCTGCAAGGTCTTCTGGCTCCTGATATATTATTTGGGAGACTTGTGTCTTGTCGTAGTTCTTAAAACATCGTGCAGCACAGGCCAGACTCCACAGCAGTACATAGACACTCAACCTGGAGCCTGAGGCTATGAGATGGGCACCAGGGACAATTCACGGTCTGTGTGGAAGGAAGATGGAGTAAGGCACAACATCTCCATCCTGAATCGTATGCCTTCAGATTCAAAGCTCTAGTCTCTGATATCAAAACAAACTTTTCTTAGCAAGGCAATAAACTTTCAAGGTAGCTTTATTTTAGGGCGAACTCCTAGATTTACGGGTGGTAGGACAATTTGCGTTAGCAGAAGGACTCATATGATGGTAAACACATCAGCCACTAACTTCTCAGCTGTGAAAGACTTTACACTGCATGTAGATGTCTCTGGAATCCTAAAAGGAGACACCACAAATATGCAAAGATATAATAACCAGGAGTAAAATGTAAATAGATAGCTTATATCCTGTGTAACTATATAAAACCCTTTCTGTACAAGTGTTCATCTCTATATACAGAGCAAACACCAGATTCAAGGACAAGTGAGGATAGCATGTTCAGATTACTTCCCAAGGAAATGAATGAGGAAATTCTTTTCATGTCAGTGCTGGTCTTATATATGTGTTCATTTTCTTTGAAGGAAAGACCGTTTTAAGCCTCCCCATGGTCTCTCTCATCTACAGTACAGAGACATATCAGGTGCCATTTAACTTTGCCTCTACCCACTACTGCATGTGAAATTGGGAAGGAAGTTCCCAGCCTCCCAAAGTCAAGGAGCAATTCCTTTGCTTGTTCCACTCATGATCACGACTCATCGGGACCACTGCCAAGGCTACCAGTCTGTGTGCACGCACAGAAATCTTCACGGCTACGCACAAGTCTCCCTCTCCCTCTCCCACTCTAAGGAGTCAAGCAAGCAATTATGGGGAATCACTGGGATGCCCAAAAATGAGATAATCCATGCATCATCCAGGCATTTGGTCTCCACGACTAGGTAACAGCAATGCCATAAATTTAATTACATGTCATGTGAAAGTACTTCCTTTCATCTAATTTAAAGTGCTGCTAGCGATAGCAAGGATGTTCCTTGGTTTGGGAGATAGCAAGGAGCCTGTTCCCTGCTCACCTTATCTATCATGCATGCTTGATTTTTAGTGTTGAAAGCTCATCTAGTTCCTCCTACATCAGAGACCCATCTTTGTTCCAAATTCTCAACTCCCTGTTTGATATGCCCTTTTTGTGAGGGGCTATGTGGGGCTCCAGCCACTTCAAGATACTTGTCTCAGTTTGCTCTGCCTCCCTTTATCTGAAAGCTATGGATATTCTCTATCCTCTACTCCCTTCATTGTTCTGCAGGAAGGTCATGCTTTCTAGCTAGCCAACAGTTTACAAGAGAGAGGGATTTTAACTGCCATATCTTTTTTTTTCTTAAAACCACAATTCATGCAATGATGTGAGAAGGTCATAAATTTTTCAAGTGCCTTCCCAAACTCTTTGTTAGGGGAAAGAGGTTTTTGCAAAAGGAAATAGCAGGCTCAAATTCTTCTTAAAGAAGAAATGTGCCTTCTCTGAAGCCTCATGCTCCCAGGAGGCCTGCGCTGCAGCTCCTCAGTGCCGGAGGCCACCCTGTGACAATGACTCAAAGGCAGCATGAACCTTATTCCAATGTCACAGCAGAGCAAGCCTCGGGAGTAAATTGAATAGCTCACGCTTACTTGCCATTTGCTGAAGTCTGGGGCTGTTTTCTTCCTCCTGCAGCTTGCCCTGTTACCCTGTAATTAGGGCTATGGCTGTATGCACGGCATCTGAGATCCTTGGGATGCCTCTGGTGAATGCCGTAGGTAGGAGGAGATTTAATGAGATATTCTGGGTTTTCAGTTATGCCCACGCCACCCCGCTGAGGCCAGTCAAATACTTGGGTGTAATTACAGGCAAGCTTGGTCTTACCCTGTAACCCTCCCCAAATCCTTTGCAAGTTTTAAAAGCGAGCTGCAGTATTCACTATTTACTGACATGGGACACTGCCTGCAGGTACATACACCAGCATCAATGCAGACAGGAAGGCTGTCCTTCCCCAGAGTTTCTGCCACTGCTCAAGGCAGAGCCAAAGACTCCTCGTCAGTGTTGGTATTAGAATTTCCATGAGGAGATTTCACCCAATACTTAAATGACAAACTGCAAACTTCCTTGCCAGTCTGCTATTTGGCAATTCACTTCACCCAAAATTCTCAACCTCAAAAGATGACACAGATAAAAATTCAGATTTCATGCTGAAATCTAATCCACAGGAAATGCGGCAAGGTAACAGTCCTGACTGGCTGCTTCAGTGGTGTCTTGGTATCTCCCTTTCCTACATCATCTATGCCAAGTTCAGGCAAGTTGACACAAAAGTGTAAAAAACTTTCTGGATGGCATATCAGGAGTCAGCTTTCATTTGAAATACAGACCACCTCTGGAATGTGGTCTATCCGAATTGATAGAATTATCTGCACTAAATACATGCTTTTATTCCTGTTGTTTGACTTTTGATGTGACTTTCCAGTCTGTTGATTTATCTATGAAGCAAATTTGTCCCAAGACTATGTAAGACATCCAAAAAACTGCTGAAGGAAGCTATTGCTTTACACTTTACAGGGATAGTCTCTTAACTAAATAGCATTGCTTTCTCTTGTGAACTAGTCTGCCATCCCCCTCAATGGCACAAGAGTTAGACAAAATGATTAAAAAAAAAATCTAGAACAAATCTGGCAGATCCTTTCTTCTGAAGGGATGATTCTCCAAGGAAAACCTTCCTATTTTTAAGGCTAAGGCAGTTCTCAGAAGTGGCTTACAGGGGAACATTTTTGTGGCCTGTGGCAGGGTATTATTTTAGTAGCCAGTAATAAGCAATAAAATGTGGCCAGGAAAAGACTTCTGTCTACCAGGGCTGGAACTCAAAACCGAACATCAGTCAGGGGAGTGTGAGGACCATTGCTTCTGCCCTTGTTTTCATTTGATCGTTTCATGTGCTGCCACATAGTAGCAAAGTATGAAGTGGAGCAGCAACACTTCAGCGGAGAGGAATGAAATGGCCTAGTTAAAGAAAGGGTCAGTATTCCTCAACCGATGCGTCTGCAGACAGTTGGAAACTGCAGAGATTTGAACCAAAACTGCTAATAAATCCATGGAGAATACAGGTAGTTTTTTGTTAAACACACTGGGTCTTCTAACATTTGCTCTGGCTATTTTGTTTTTTTCCTTACAGTTTTATGATTGCTAATTTCTAGACATGTGTCTGTAGAGTGATGACTTCAAAACTAAACATTATCACACAGTATACTGCTGAATTCCACAAGTCTTGGGTGCCACAGGCTGGAGATCAAGCTCAGTTTCATATAAAACACAAGGTGGAGCTGCATCTAACTCAGTACACAACCAACAGGACCATCCACGTACTCTCTCCTCTCACATAGCGGTGAGTTATTTATTTATTGCCTTTTTCTTTACTTTTCAACATTAACAATGCATCACTGGGCAAACTGGAACTTCAGAGGTTTCACTAGCTGTATACAATGCCTAGGAAGACACAACAGAAAGTTAGTTCTTCATTCTCAGGAGAAGAAAAACCTTTTGCACACCAAGTTCCAGTAGACTATTCACACTGTCTTCCTACATCAGAAGACTGCCCCTCACATGCTGCTATCAGATTGGAAGGACACCTCTCAGAAGAATATTTTACCTTCTGTTGTGTTAGTGCCTAATCCACCACAACCCTTTGTACATTTCAGTGACAATAACTCCATTAATTTCCAGAAAATGCTCTTTAAATAGTTGAAGCTAAAAATTAGGCTAAGGCTGAAACGTAGTTTATGGCTTTATGTTTCGTTTATAAGCAGGTGTTACTTCTAAACTGTCAGAAATTCATGGTCAGCTTTTCAATTTCTTGAAGAATGAAGAAGGACGTATAGGATAGGAGCCCATTCTGCCAATTCACAAAGTGGCACTTTCCTTCCCCCAAGGAGAGAAGAGACATTCTCCGAAACAAAGCAAAAAACTGAGTCCAGGTCAGGCAATGACACCCATAAATCATCACAAAAATTACTGGTTTGTGGCTGTTCTGCTATAGACACTTCTTAATTGATGCAGGAATTACATATACTTTGAATACTGGCTATAAGGACAATGTCTGAAAAAGATAGCGAGAGATTAAAGCAAAACCATCCAATGGAATTTATTTCATATATTAAGAAAAAAATTAATGAGGCAGCTTCACTCTGTTTCTGAGTGATAAGCATGCTCATAACAGAATATTCCCATGCCTCTCACCACACAAGAGCTCATGGCTTTAAATGTATTTTTTTTAAAATCACGCAATTCGTACATAATGGATGTGGAAAATACCATTCTTAACACACATCAAGCCTTGGGGGCTGCAGAGGGTGTACAGTTTTAGGCAGCAGGCCCAGAAGCTGAACCTGAAAATCTCACGCATAGCCTTTTGTGGAACCAGTTCTATTAATGGACTGGATCGATGTCACTGCAAATACCAACAAAAACCAAAATTCCTCCTGCTCTACGACATAAATAGCTGTCCAACGCATAAAGGAAAAAAACAGACTGAGGTCTTACAGACCCTACAAATTTAAAATGCTCAGAGGAGGCCCAAAAAATGCCTTCTTGGCACAGTGTAAGTCTTTATACCCTGCCCTGAATTTTCACCGATATCAATGGGATTTTTTTCATTTGACGACAAATCTCAGCACTATTGCTGGCAATAACTGCTCCCCAATTTATTTCCAAAGGAGTGATTTCTTATTTCAGATAAAACTGGAACATCTTAGTCATCTCAGTCAACATCTTGTTAATAAACTTAAACCTTCAGACATCTGTGTGAGCTACAGATCAGGTCGCAAGCAAATGCTTCTATTTGACCATAGCCCTGAATCTGGGATTCATCCAGGAACCTTTCAGCCAGAGATTCCCTTTGAGCATCAATACAGCAAACAACAGGAAATCTGTGGAAAACCTTAGGCAATGTACTGCTTCATTGAGTATATAAATATTCTTCTAGGTTTATCAGAAGTGTACATTACCAAGTATGATAATGCAGTGATTAAAAAGATAGTTAGAAAAATGCTTAAGGTTATAGAAAATGAATACAAAACTGCAGGTCAGAAATGTTGCCTCCAGGAAATTAAAAACACATTCCTTGGCAAATAGTCAAGATTGTAATATTGTTCCTTTATCTCACTGCGCATGTTACCTTCTGTAGACATCTGTGGACATACAGTAGTAAGAGGAAGTCATCTTCACGGGTTAATTTTAGCAGACCCAGAAAACTCAGCATTTCTTGTTTTGCTTTGCAGAGTAGCGTGGAAAAGGCTTGTTTCTGCCTATTGCACTTCTGCTTCATACCAGTACTTTCACTAGTCCTTTTTTTCATGACTTGAGTGGGCTGTGACTAGAAGAACGAAGTGAGGGAAATACAACCATGCAGCTTCTGCAAAGCTGTGAACCAGCTCACTAGTGGAGAACCAATCTATAATGACCCCAGCACATGTCAGAAAGAACCAGCCCCGCTCCTCTGAGACATTCCTCAGAGCTAAACCAAAGACGTGTCATTTTACTGCTACAGGACACAAGAAGCTCATAAAAATTGTGTGTAACCCTTCTTCAGGAGTGCTGCCTATCTTGCATGGTCACTCACTTGGCTCACTTGGCCAACTCTTGCCTCTTGTATCCCTTCTCCGTCCGTCATCTCCAGAGCCTGTTCCCTGATGTTAAATCAAGGGGATGCTCCATGGACTGTTTATTTTCCTAATATTCTCCAAGGCACCCCCAGCAGACTTTCAGTGAGGGCAGTGATGTCCATAGACTCAGCACAGTTCCCAGTAAAGAACCCAGCTCTTCCCACAAACCCAACAGTTAGGTCCATTGTGATCATGTATGTACCACTTGTAGATTATGCCTTTTAAGAAAAGAATCTATTTCACCATCACTTGTCCAAATTCATGTGGGTTTGCCCCAGACTTGGAGAAAAGATGCAAAAAGGTAGGCTTTTTAATCCTTTTAATTGAAATCCTGGCCCAGGATTAACTTATTAGAATTCATGACCTAAGCCCTGGTACCTGAAACGTGCCCTGGGAAAGCAAACGGGCTGCCCTAACTTGGGACAGGTCTGTGCTGGGTGAAGTACCCACAGAGTCCTTATCTCTTTCACCTGATGAAAATCAGGAACTGAAAAATCAGTTCCACTAAGAGAGGCCTCCAATGCTTTCTTTGTTGTGACAAGAACTGCACCTGAATTTTCATCTGAAACCTGTTGCTCATATTATTTCAACTGTGCTTTAAAAATAATAAAACTTAAAAATACTGAAGCTGTGCTTTAAAAGTAATAAATAGAGGCCAGTATTATGAATGTTGAGAATGTTGAGGAAAGCTGACAAGGAATATAGGAAAAAATATTTGGAAAATCAAAATAGCAGCATTTTTCAAACAGTTCTACCTCGGACCACTGAAACTAGACAAGTAGTACCATAAGGTGCCTCAGTATTGTAAACATTTTCGCCAAGATGGTTGTTAGTTTGAACAAGTGGCTCCTGCACAGTTCATTGTATGTACTTGTGACTTGCTGTAATTTCTGTGCCCAGCTTGAGCAAGTCATTTAAGCATGTGTCTGACCAAAACTACATTAAGGAGCCTGATTGATTGCTGAAGGCAGAGAGTCAGTCTTTCAAGAGCACCTCTGCACTTTGAATACTAAAGCTAATTGCAGGATGTGGAAGCCTAGAAGATAAGGAGCTAATGTGTATGTCTCAAACACTGATAACCATGTAGCTGTGGAGCCAACCAAGGACTGTGGGTAGCAACAGCCAATTACCAACAATGGCTGGAGAAAGGGGCCGTATGGAAGTAGGGCAGTACATTTCTGGGACAAGTGTCCTTGTTCTGGCTCCTGGAGCTAAGCACAACAGAGTACAGCAGAGGTGCAGGAATGAGGCCAACGAGCAGGCATGGAATGTAAGGGGGGATCAAGAGCACCCAAGATCCCTGAATCGCACCAACCCTGTGGAAAGGTCTACAAGACTGGGCTGCACATGATAACTCACTTGCATAGAGAATGAGAAATTTAGCTCCAGCCCATGGAAACTTCACTATAAAAAGGACTACGAAGCCTGGACGCACATGCGTTCCGGGAGCCTGCACACCCCACCAGCTGGATTGATGCTGGAGCCAGGACTGGTGATACCTCCCTCTTCCTTTCTTCTTTTCATTCTCTCTCGTCCTCTTTAATCCATCTCTCTCTCAGCTCCTCTCCTTTCATCCTAGCCCTTTATCCAAAACCCACTGCCTCGTGTTTATCTAGGAGGTCAGGGATTAACATACACATTTCCATGCCAAATGTGTAATTTACTAATAAAACTGTAAGCTTTTGCAGGCCCTCTCACTTTTGTCATTCCTTTCAGCCATGAGAACCTATGATTCTTGGGCGCTCCCTTCCATGTAAGGGTGGGTTGCCGCATGGGACTAATGTTGGACCCATTAAAATGGAAGCACACAACAAACCAGGATCCATGTGATCTAGATCTAGCTAGGCATAAATATTTACACTGCTCTTTGAATGGACACTTGCCTTGGAATTAAATATTCATAGTTAACCAGCCATGCTTGGTCATTTTATTTTGATATTAAACCACACTACACAGGCTGGTGACTCCAGTGAATACTAGGACCAAGATTTAAGAAAAAAATATAGTAGTGTTATTACAGAGCAGCCATAAACAACAATTTTCATAAATTTTCTGAACACAATGAATGCTCAAAGAATACTGGAGTGTGATTTTCCTGCTTTGGGTAATTTTAGTATATTATTTACTTGGAGTTACTTTAAAATGCTGATACTAATGGGGTGGGAGAGGCAGGAGGGGAGGGATACTAAAAATAATAATAAAAGAGGTGTGTAAGGGTGATGTGTGTGCATACGTATTTGCATGCGTACACAGGTATGTGCAGAGGTAGTTATGCTAAATATCCATGAGAATTAATCTAAAATACCGTGAGGGGAAGGGATTTGCATGCACAGCAAGCTGCAGTCAGGATTAATACCTTTGGATTTTGGAAGCCAAAAATGTAAACCAAACGTGTCAGTCTAGTTTGGGTGGGCACCTGAAATTAGATATATTATATAGGTGTCCTACCAGAGAAACCAAGGTGAGCCTGGAGAAGAGCATTTACTTATTCATCCAACACATGAATGGAACATGAGGGGATAATTTGTGTGGGAGCATTGAGCTGCCACTGATTAATTAGGAACTAATGTTCTTCATTTTAAAAAGAGCACACATACACACCCCAAGCTGGGTATTTGTGGATTATTTTGTCAGTCCTTGAATTAACAGGCCACTGCATAATTGTGGAGATGGAGATACAACAAGACATCAACCTTAGCAGCCTGGATTTTTGGTGCAATTCCAGCTTGTTTTTAGATTCCCTAACTAGCTCTGGCAGATCTGGAGCAATAAAATTGCAGCGCCGGAGGCCCTTCAGCATGGAGACAGCATTTGTGTGCACGGCACCAAGTATTTGCCACTCACAGTTTAACTCTTGACAAGCCTTTGCCCATTGTCTCAATGACAGGGGCCAAACTAAAACCCAGGACCCAAGCAGTTCACATCAAGATCCAACTGTTTTCAGTTTGCCTCATTGCTTTCAGCCTGTGATAAGTACAGCTCTGAATCTAGGTTAGGAATAGCTGCCACCCTGTTTTAAAGCTATTTAAGGAATTTCTAGCATACACAAAGTCTGTACGTATAAATATTTAAAAGGGAGAAAAAAAATCCTGAAAAATTAATGCATGTTTTAGGAAAAGAGCAGACCTACAGTAATGTGTAGTTGGATCTAATATACCTGATACTGCTCCCAGAAGAAAGTCTATGTTCCTCCTAGAAATGAGATTGCACGTTAAGTAACCTCTGATAGTTCCAGGCCAAATGTAACCTACAATAGTATTTTGAAGCTTACTAGGCGAATGAAGACCTTTCTCCACTTTCTACAGTACAGTCATTCTGAATCAGAAATAAAAATTCGTTCATCCACTATATCAGTCATTCCCCCACTCACTCCACAAGTCCCTTCCCAACCCAAATTCTCTTACAGGATTCAGGAAGATAGAATGCCTTGTTGCCAACATTTAGGTTCCCCTGCAGTCCACTGTTCTCAGCACTCTGAAACTGGTGGTGATTCACACCACAAAGCAAATACTTTCTGTACATAAGAATTGGACACAGAGTACATAAAGACCAGAAACTGAAAAATCAATCTGATGTTCATTTAGTGGGCAGAAAATGTTCAAATCCACAAAGGGCAAAGCTCTCCTCTCCTCTCCTCTCCTCTCCTTTTTAATCTCCTTTTTTATCGTCCTCTAGGATGGTTTTGTCGACATCAACATGATGCTTCAGTTTAATTCAACTGGGTGGTTAACTGGCACAAGGAGCTTGAACCTGGTTCTAAAGTTACTCACCTTCCACTATCACAGTTGCAGGTTTCGAATAGGCCGTGCCCAAACTGTTCTTGGCTACACAACGATACTGTCCTGCATCTTCTCTCTGCACATTGTGTATCCTTAAATTCCCAGAATCGAGAACAGCGATGCGANGTGAGGACTCTACATTCAGGCTGCACACAAACAGCATCAAAAATCTGTTTATAAAGATGGGGCTTACATGCATGAACACTATACATGTTGTCCTACAACTGAAGGGTTTGGGGCCAGCTCTTCCTGCTCAGCATTGTCATGACATACTCACCCATCCCTATTTTCGCAGATCAGTGAATTATAGCTTCGAAAGAGCTCTTATTTAAGAGAACACTCACAAGTGCTTTCATCAGTATTTGGCCATACTAAGTAGTAACAAGCATATATCATATAAAATATAGATACACAGAGAACATTTGCTTTGTGTGTAGAATTACTGCAGATGAAGATATTGATGAGATGAGCCCTGATTTTCCAAATGTTTCCTTTCTAGCTACTAGAATTTCCATATACTGTAACTAATGCTAATATTTAACACAGCACCTTTACAAATAATTAGCATTACTAAAAACCATTCTCTACTCACCTTTACAACTGTTTCTCCTTTTACCCATGAAACAGAAGGTTTTGGATTCCCCATTGTAGTGCATGGAAGAACAGCCTTTAACCCTTCTATTATTTCCACATTTATAGGTGGACGGGTTATTTTGGGTCCTAAAATTTTAAAAGCCAAAAATTAAAGTTGAAAAGAAGCTAAGACATAATAAGACAAATTCAGAAATAACATCAAAAATTCTGCTGCTTTTTCTGTGTATTGCTGAAAGATAGAGCAATCTTTCTTGGTCATGGACTGCCTTGGTAAGAAAGAACTTTCTTCAGGACAGCATTCAGTTTCAGTTTATGAATGCAAAAGCAGCTAACTTGCATGGGTTATTTGTTTTCCTGAGTGGAGTTTGACAGTCGTTTGAATTAGGGCCTGGGCTAAAATCCAAATTCAGATAAGAGTATTTCCAGTATTGAAGAATGTTAGCATTCCAGGTTCTGACATTCTTCACTGAGTAAACACTGTCTTGTCTGAAAGCTCAGATCTGGCTTGAATTGATTTTGAAACAGTATTAACCCAGGCTTGCCTCTAGCTCAACAAGAAGGGCATGTAAATTCAATTAATGTCCCTAATTGAAGGATTTATAACTACACTAGTGGAAAGGACAGTGGAGCCTTAAAGAGAAAGCAGTCAAACTCCCTTGAAGTTAATAAGGGATAAACTTAAATTCATTTTACTGAAAAAGGAACATGGCCTATCTTACTCTGAGCTGAGAGTATAAAAGATCATCATCTCAGTATTTTGGGAGAGCTGACCTTTTGAGTCCCTTGCATGATAATGAACCAGCAGGAAAAACAAGCTTCAGAGAGCATCACCTCCTGGCCACCACCTGCAAGTGACTGGGCTGTTGCAGAGCTCCAGAATTACCAGGCCAGGAGGGTCATCTCATTAGTGCAAAAAAATCCTTTCCTAGAACCAGATGCTTTAGCCAGAATAGATCTGTGCTGCCCTTTAAAGTGTTTGTGTAAATAACTCCAGCCACGTGAGTCCAGCTTTACTGAGTTTGGCACATACATAGCTCTTTGCAAGAGCAAGCTTTTTGCCTTCGGTGTGGGATGATGAGATTTACAACATGGTGCTCCAGACCATTCAACACTGCTATTGAGAGCATCTGAACATAATCTAGTTGATTTTCCCATCCTCAGGTAGGAACCTGATCAGTGAAATCTTACATTCAAAATTCTCCAAGGATCTATGCAGTGTTGCCACAGAGGTTTAATCTGCCAAAATGTGCCTCTTTTACAGAGTTTCACACAAAGGGCATTCTTCAAAGCATCAGTTTTTGCCCTCTGATCCTAGAACAAGTGAGAGAACACTCACATGGCGTCAGGAAGAAATTGCATTCCCACTTACGCATTTTCACCTGGAGAGCCCCACAGCTCTGCGCAGCTGCTCCAACCCCGTTATCTGCAGTGCAGCAGTACACTCCATCATCACTGTCCTCCACGCTCAGGATGGTCAGGAGCTGCCCGTTCCTTTGGATGCTGTACCGTGTGTCAAATAGCCTGCAGGGCACAGCACGGATTATCAGGGACAACCAGGGATGGAGAGAGGGAATTGCGTTTGGATATGCAGGCTGCTGATGGCACTACAAATGGAAATAAGCTTTACCTTTGATTTTCAACCCACAAGCAAAAGGGAAGGTGCTGAAAATGTTGAATTCAGCCTTGAGATTCAGGTTCTCACTAGACCATACAGTTCCTGACTGCCACTAGGGTAGTGGCAATTTTTCCTCCATCCAGACATTGGTAAATAAGTAGGTATCACGTTTGGGGTTTTGACTGGCCAAGGACAGGCAAGAGCACAAATAAGCTTTTCCAGCTAAGTTCTGTTTAAGGTATAATTGCTCAATGTAAGAGAAAGACTGCTTGTATGGGAAATAGAGCTGACTGAAGTTGTTTAAAGACACCTTCTTCAGGAAAAAAAAAAAAAGAATTTTTTTTTAATTAAAAAGATAAAGTTATGGAAAGATTTTTACAGTTGTGAAACCAAGAACTATGCACTCTTGTGTCTACCTCCTGGAGTGGTTTTGTCTATTTGTTCTGAAATAAAAGCCCAAACCAACAAAACAAGTGAAGAAATGTGCTTAAGCCATCTGAAAGTTAGAGGATTCAAGGATAGTTGTAGTTTAATGACAGCAGGCTTTAACCTGGAGATTTAAGAGAAGCGAAGAAAGCCCTGAGGCTGGAGCAAGAAAAATATGGAATACTGTAACAAATGTGTAGCAAAGACCAATTTTACATGTGAGCATGATGAGAGAAGTGCAACGTGTGAGTAACGGGGATCTGTGTATTCAAGTGTGAGAGCCAGGGAAAGCAGAAAGAGAGATGGTGAGAAATCAGAGGGCTGAACTATTGATCTTCATTGCAAAACTGCACAAGTATAATAAATATAAATAAATAGTATAAATAAACACTATAAATAATAAACACTATAAATAGTAAATTTCTTTGTGTTTTATTTTCACACCTTTGTTCGTGCTTTTAGGAAGTACTTTTATGCAATTGGACTTTGATTCTGACGAACAGTGGCATAAAGGTTCTGACCTGAGGATTGTGTCCTGGGCAATCTGACTGCTACTTGCATCATGTTTTGTCTTTTACTGTTAAAAATTGTACAGTAGTCACTGACTAATCTGGATGTACCATTTATGTTGTTACAGGCATGTATTTCCTTTCAACAGCATTTCACCATTCAGTGTTACATCTTCCTCCTCTTTTTCACCTTGGGAAGAAAGAGTGCCATGAAGTCATCCATAGTGTAAAAGGCATTCTGCCTCTGTTCCCTTCTTTTCCTAAGGAAGGCTCATGGTGGGCAGCCCTGTTCTGGAAGATGGGATAGGAAACCATTTCACTCGGCACAGGGCACCTGCTGGTTTACTTGCACGAGTTTTGATGTCAAAAGGAAAGGCACATCCGGAAGACTAGTGCTGACTGTAGTCTCTGCCCAGGCTCTACTCCCATTGGAGTTGAAAGTTTACATACTGTTTTGTTTTGATGGTTAACCTTCCTGTCTGTCCAGGATGCTGGGACCTTGGCAAGAGAAGAAAATTTTGGAAATGAAATAACTGATATTAATTGCTTGCAATAACTAGGCCCTTTGAAGTTTGATGCACACACACACAGAGGCACAGAAATACATTTATGTGGGGATTTTTTCAGAAAAAAGAATCTGATCTGATGCTTTTCCGTTTTGCAAATACTTTCATCTGAATTTTTAGAAAGTCACAGAAATATATTCAGCTTATCTATTCCTCTGTCTTTGGTCTGAGCTTTTGGATCCAACAGTACTGAATATTAATGCTACACAGCCTTGTGAAAGTGAAACACTTGCTGTTATTTATGCTTCTTCAGAAGTCCCAGTAAAGGAATGAAGCACCTGAGCTCTAAGGCCTTACCAGCAGAAGTGTTTTTATCATTTTTTTCCATTTTGGTCAAAGTACTGTGTCTCAGACAGAGAGTGGGAGGGCTTTAAGAAAGATGTGTCGGGCTTCTGGAGGAAGGGATTGAGGTGATAAATGATCTGGATTTCCTATTATCTTAGAACACATAGAGAGTGATCATTTTCAAGACATGGGGAGAGAAAGACACAGTCCTGCATGGATGGCTTTCTCTCCCTGCTTTGATTTTCAGTCATGGTGTCACTGATGGGGAAGGAATTAAGAGAAAGGTGACCTGATTTGGAAATAACATCCGTGGAAGTTCAGACCTCCATGCTGGAACAGAGCCAGGGTCGGACAAATAGGCCAAATTTTGCTGAGATTGCAGACAATGAAAAAAAAAAAAAATTCTGAAGGCCTATGTGCATATTTGTAACTTTCTGCTTTGTCCTACTACTCTAAAGCAGTTTTCTCATCTTCTGCTGCTGACTTATTTGGAGCTTCCTATGCCAGTGGTTCAAAGACTCTTTGGATGTTTGACCACAATAGAGAGAGCCATGCTTCAGGTGACCATCTGCCCAACATGGACATCTCCTGTGGAGAGCAGGTGCTGACCATGTTACGCAAAGGTGGTGCTGCGTTTTCCCTCGCAGAGGGAGTCACTTACAGCCATTTGGAATGAGAAACCAATATGAAGCCATGTGGCAGATGTAATGTGATTTCAGAGCTAGAAGATCAAGTACAGTTTACTTTGCAGAAACCTGTCTACAGCAAAAGAGCAAAAGCAATGGTGGCAACTTCCATAACACATTTCCACACTTCCAGAAGGCTGCCTTCTTTGTTGACATCTTGATGCGTGGTGGTTAATGTCTGACAACGCGTAACAATGAGAAGACAATTTCCAGATCCAGAACTAGAGGCAAACAAGAAGGGAACAGCACAACCCGTTCCATGCGAAGTTTCCAAGCACATTGAGACAGACAACAAGTCCTGCTAAGTTCCTTTTAAATATTATACAGCATCCTCCTCCTTTGTAAATGCATAAACTGGGGAACAGAGCAGCTTGAATTGTCTGAAGCTAGAGAGAAAACTAATAGCTTGCAGCAGAAACCAACTCTCTGCAAGCTCAAGAGTGGGAAGGTGCAAGAGCAGCCCCCAAGTGCTCTTATCACTCCCTCAGAAACACAGAATCCTGTGTAATTACAGCATTCATTCTCTCTCCTGCTACAGACCCATTTTTATATTTCCATCATGAGAGAAAGCACTTCCAGTTTTAGCAGAAGATGCTGGCGAGGGCTGGGGCTGCTCCCTACCTGATGGGAATGCTGTTGCGCGTCCATGTAATCTCCGGCTCAGGGTATGACTCCACTACACAGACAAACTTGGCAACATCTTCTACAAGCGCATCCACGGTTTCCAGAGGAGTGCTGATCAAGGGAGCTGTATGAAGAAGAGAAAATGCGAAAGCTTTCTGGTGCCTCCTGGAAAGAGCTACATAGCCTGCCAGACACCTTTGGTGGAGGGAGCCATGTCCCTGCAGAGTCACTCAGTTTTCCCTTGAGGTCTCTCCATAACTTGCAAAACAGAGCAAACCAAGCTGCAACAAGCTCAGTGCATCCTATGTGTCTGACCCACCTCTTTCTCAAGACTCACAGTACTAGGTGAACATACTGCAAGGACACAGGTTTGGCTGTCCCATTGCTATGAGGGTGGCATTGCACAGGCTGGAAGTGCAAGGGGCAGCACACAAACTGAAGCCAAGCTGACCTGACCCTGGAGTGGGAAGAGTGCCTCCTTATTAATGCATGAGATCTGGGCTTCTTTTTCATTATTACAGGATTTATTCAGTCAACTGTTTATCTTAAAAAAAAACAAAAAAAACCCCAAAAAACCCCCCAAAAACCACCCCAAAGCCTATTGTATAAGAACACCAAACCCCTTATATAGCACTATATTTTTCTGAGCCAAGCTCACAGAGACCATTCAGGTCATTTGGATTTGTGTCATGACTAGGACACATTCTCTTTTTCTCACAGTTTTTAAACAAGTAGCACAAGGGTTAGAAGTTGAATTGCTATGTGTAATGCTCATTATCACAAACCTGTTGTCATACATTACTTGAATGTATCTTTAGAAACGTTTGCCATTGCTCTGGTGAAAGACTTGAATCACAGCTGGAAGGGATCAAAGCATAAGCCTAGCCACTCGCTTTCCCTGCTCATGGTATTCATTGCAGCTACTGCCTCCAAAAACCCTTGAATGACTTGATCAATGGCTGCAAGGGACACACTTCCACATTTGTTGGACTGGATTTCACTCACCACTGTGCTGAGATAAACTAATTTTACCATATTCCTGAAACACTACATTGAAAATGTATCATGGATTCAGGAGTCTTCCTGTTCCTCATTGACTGTAGCAGTGTCTGGCTCATTATTTTTTCACAGAGAATCCCAACTGCTGTGTATCTATCGGCCCTCCTTAGTACAATAAGATTCAAATTCAGGAAAAAAATAAACTACATCAGTTTTACCCTTCCCTCCCTGAGAGAAGGGCAAAAGAGAAGACACTCAGATTTAAGTGACTGAGAATAACAGAAAGTCTATGCCTTAATGCTTTTTCAATTTACATGGAAGTCAAAATTAGAATGTCTTTGGAGTTCTGCCGGAATGAAGCTAGAGGAAGAAAGGATCAGCTTCCACTATCAGGTTTATGTAAAACTCTAAACACTTTTGACATTTCATTAGAATGAATCTGCCTCAATAATATCTCCAGGTGATATGATTTCGCATTGTATCATTGATTAACAATAGCAACTACACTTATATAAATCTCAAAACTGTATCTAAGGTAGAACTAAAGATTATATGAACAAAACTTCAATTAAAACAAGCCTGTGATGAAGTCATTGTTTAAGATCACTGCTTCAAAGTGTATCATGCACTAGGTCATTTTGGGTTACATTAGACAGAAATAATCATCTGTATTGTACCCCAGATGAATCCCATGCCAGTGAAACCAAATGGAAGATTCCCATAAAGTGTTCATTTTCCTTCTACTGAAGGTTGTCTTAGGATAATAACCCCCATCAATGGTTATCCTGTCTACATCAAATGAAACGTTGCTATTTTGTGACAGAGTTTATTGGGGTTTGATGGCATCAACCCCAGAGTTTTGCAATCTAATTTTATATAGTGTGTTTTTGTTGCTGTTGTCCACATTCCTTGATCTCTGGAAGGATGCTTTTCTAACCCTGAGAAATGTACATTTTTACAGTAACAATAATTCAAAGCAACCAGTTTTATAACTGTTGTAACGGTAAGCACGGTCATTCTCACAAGTAATAAAGTTACATTTGTACCAAGAGCTGGTATGCATAATGACAGTATTTTGTTCTTTGGACAAACAAGACCTGTCAGGTTCCTATATTAAATAAATTCTCTAGCAACGGTTAAATACTTTTAAGGTGTGTCTTTAATTCAATAGATGACAGAATGTTGCATAGACATGGTCTGACCTGGCACCTCTTGAAAGCCAGCATACAGCTTTTTGGGCGCTATCAAGCCTCATGGTTGCAAGAAAATACTGTCCAAACTGACAGCACTACAGTAACAGGAAAAGAAACTTTTTAAAAGCTGCCTTCCCAAATTCTAAATCCTCAAGGAGCAACCATAACAGCAATGGGGATGTGTCATTTTCTCATATGCTCTTTTCACCCCTGTGATATTTAACCCAAGCAGGGACAGTGGGCCGTGGAACATGCCGTCATTTCCTGAGGCAGCAACAGAGTCCCAAAATGGCTGAGGTAGTGCTTACATCTAAAA
Organism: Edolisoma coerulescens; assembly: GCA_013397115.1. Taxonomy (NCBI): domain Eukaryota; kingdom Metazoa; phylum Chordata; class Aves; order Passeriformes; family Campephagidae; genus Edolisoma; species Edolisoma coerulescens. The sequence continues at coordinate 403,500 of VWZW01002160.1, forward strand.
GCCATCCAAACAGCTCGGGTGCTGCTGTCAGTCCATGTTTTCTCCAGAAAGCACTCTAAACCTATGTGCATTACCACATTTTAATATGGAAAAGTAAAATCTGAACAATGTACGAACATATCTATCAGCACATAGAAATGGACCCAGGCCTTTCCATGTGCGTATACTGGGGCTTTCTGATATTTTTAAGGTATACTTGTGGATTTAAATAAATTGAAAATAAATTAATTTATATATGTGTAAAGCCACACAGGTGCCTTTTTTCTGGATGTCAGCTGTAGTTTCCCAAGATAGAAAAATGACCCAAGGCTGGTCACAGGACCATGAGAAAGCCAAATCCCCTTCTATCCCCAGCCCATCAGAAGGTTCCAAATGTCTTGGCTTTGGATTCGGATTCACACTTCTGAAACCAGACCAACCAGGCAAACAAAACAGTGCAGAAAACAGAACCAGTCCCTCTGCAACATTGCAGACACCTGGAGAAACTGCAGTTCCTCTGGTAAAAAACGGCTCAGCTGTGATGCCCTAGAAAAGGGTACGTATCTGTTCATTACGCTGTGACACCAGAAAAAAAAAATCTGTCCTGGTCCTCTTTGTTTTTCTTGTCTCTCTAATACCACCTGTATTACCACAACATTCAAAAAGCATAAAGTTCACAACGGATTTTAGTGCCTTAGGAAAATATTAATGTTTTTAATGTCAAAACATTTTTATAAAGAAGAGACATTGTTTCTTTTTTTTTTTCATTTTGAGAATAACCTGACTAACCATTGTAAGAGCATAGCCGTGCAAGAACAGCAATGTTGGCCTAACATGTGAGTACTGGCATTCCCCTTAAGATTTCATTTTGTTTTCCTGAAGCTGCAAAGTTTCTAGTAAGCATTGAATTGCACTGGACAATCACCGTTCAGCAAAAATTGTCATCCGCAGGTTTACCAAATGGTATGTCCAGAAGACCACAGTTGCACTTCATACCTCACAGACTTGTCTAAACAGATTTTTTTCCCAATTCTTTCATTGGCTAAAAGTACGTGTGCATACGCCCATATGTGTGTATGCGTACAAGACAGGAAGAAGGTATCACAACATCTACATTATATGCTATAACAAACAGTGCATATTTGTAGTTATATACATATTCTTTCATCATAGGTATTTACTATTTTTGAAGCTTTATATACTTATAAACCTACACAGGTGTGCTGAACACAACAAATCTTGGGCTCTGCGGCAACTGGTGCTACCAGCCATTAACACTTCTGAGCTTCCTTTCACATGAGAAATGTACATCCCAGCCAGGCTGAACCCAAAGGTCTCCCCTGCCTATTACAATGGACTATGTGCTCTTCATAGACAAAGAACTTTCAATTCCAAACACAAATATGAGAATATTTTCACTGGTATCCTTCAGTGAAGTGACCACTGAAAGCAGAGCGTTTTTGTCTTTTTTGGGAACACTACTGCACCACCCACCCCACCATTACCAGAGACACCTTCCCCTTTGCAAAACCTCCTTCAGCAAATGGCAGAAGAAGAGCAGGGAAAAAGCCCCTCCAATCAAACCTTTTAGAAGTGTCTCAGCCAAGCTGAGGGCTGCCAGAGTGAGGACATGCAGCAGGGGCACCTTCAGCAGGTCATTCATGTTTGATCCAGAAGGCATCCAGCTCCTTCAGGCAAGGCGTGCGGACGTCCCAGCCGGTTGCATTTCGGAAGCAGTGTGCAAGCAGAGCTTCTCTGCGAGTGACAGAGTGGGGTCTGAGGGATCTAAGTATAATCAGGAATTCTCCCACCCAGCGGTGGTGATGGACATGGCCAGCTGGTGTGTATCCACTTTGGTCAGTGTGAAAGCGTGGGGCTCATGAAACAAGAGAAAGCAAATCCCTTCTGAATTCCTTCTAAGCAAACAGAGAGCAGTACAATGGGCGAATGCATTTCCAGGACAGTACCGTATCCCAGTGTTGCACAGTCACCAGACCTTTATTCCAGCTCTCTGTAAGTGCAGTAGTAGGAAAAAATGCTTGCCACTGCATCTTCCTTCATCTTAGTTCCCCTCTTTTCCAGTTTTTCTCCTCTCACTCATACACACTCCCCCTTTTTACAGTCTTTCAAGATTGGCTGTAATATGCCACCTGTTGCCCTGCTGATAGTATTTCTTTTCTTAACAGATGCATTTGCTGGAGCAGAGGAGGTTGGCATTGGTGACTAAAAGTGCCTTTCTGTAGGGAAATATGACAGTGGAGTACTGACAATCATCTCCAGAAATATCTTGTTAACCACCAGGTCTCTGCCTAAGATGAAAGGCAGAAAATCAACACTCATTTTCTAGGAAGATTTAAAGAAGCATCAGACTGACTCACTCTGTCTTGCCCCATCCTAGCCCAAAGGCCTATGTTATATTTTCCAAAAATGTCAAGCCATTTGTACTGCCTGTTTTTCCAGCATAAATATTTATATGAAGAACAAAGAGGCTTACCACTGTGGAAAGGCTGATGTGGGGGCAATATCTGCATGAGCAGAGAAAAAGATGAATAATCAGTCTGGGAAGAGCCTAACTGATGATGATGCTCTTGGAACATGACTCCACTTATTTTTCATCATTTTATCAGCAGAGTGGATGAGAGCTTTGCACTAAACTACATGGTTTGAGGAAAGGGAATGTGCAGTCATAACATATCACAGTAAAAAGTACTTTGAGATCTCTGGAATTTCCTTTATTTGCTGAAACTCTTGACTTAAACCGCTTCTTAACAGTGGTTTCTGCAAGGCACACACATGGTTCAGCAGTGCTTCCTCTGAGGAGCAAATGGAGTAAAGCTGACCAGTGCTGGGAGTGCATGAATCTCTACGGTTTGGCATGGGTTTATAATAGCAATGTTACTTTGGGGACATGCCATGGCTGATTAGGAACAAGGATCCCTGGACAACTGCTCCTCTGAAGAAGAAAAGAGGCAGAAACACTCACAGAAGACGTTAAAGATATTCCAAAAATTCTGGAGCTAGCAATGACAACGAAGCCAAATAAGAAGACAACAATGAAACAATAATCCTACCAGGGAACAGAGAAATACTGATTCATGGCTGAACTTACAAGTGCTTCTTTTGTTTAAGTCCAGACAAATCCAATTAAACTGCTCCATAGAAATGTGACTTGGTCTTTTAGGGTAAAATTCTCTTCATGGAGGACTTGACCAAAGACCTTTACATTGCTGGATTCCTATTTGGAATGTGTGACAAGGGCTTTGAAATTTTACCATCCATATGAGTGCAAAAATTAATATTTCCCTTTTACTTGCCAATTGTAGCATTTAGAAATGGCACTGCCAGGAATGGATGTTAAATGCTAATAATGCCTTTGCATTTTGGGCATTACCAAAGGACTCTTAATCTCTCATTTCCTCTACTTTATATACTTTTGTTAAGCATCACAGTGAGCTCCACTGCTCCAAACTGAAAGGATGTAAATTTACGCAGTAACTGAGAGTAGAGAGTGTGCACCATGGGCAAAGGTGCACAAGCTCCAGCTACACATGCCACACAACTAACATACAATATATGTGGGAAGCTGGTGGTCATCTGTGCCCATCACTGGCAAAATCTTCTTTGATTCAAGTATTCCATCAAACCTTCTTTAATTCCAAGTATTTTCCAGGCTTATCTTATAAAAGTAAAATGCATCTTGAATTTTTACTCCTGGGGTTATGAGTTTGCTGCTTGTTGGCTGTTGTGTTTAGTTTTTTTCCTAACAAAGCTGAGATGCATACAGTTTACAGATAATTGTATTTACATCTGTTGTTACTCAGAGTCATGCCCCAAGGCTTCTTCTGAGATGAGGTCCCAGCAGCCTACACAATAATGAGAAGCAGTCTAGTCCCCAGCTTTCAGACATTGCGGGTGAAGCTTTGCTCCCATAGATTTCTGCTTCTCTCTCTGCACTGCAAACACTCCAAAGAAGTCAGTTCAAGAAGTTCAGTGCACAAGGGAAGGTGTGGAGTGTCCATTCACCTTGCTACCATTTTTTCCCACTGCAGACTGTTTGCAAAGTGACAAATACAGTATTTTGAAATAAATGCATAAATACAAAGAAAGTAATAATTTGTTAGAGTTTGTGGAACAGATAATTGTCTTGCAATCAATTAATTGCTTGGCATCTGACTTCTGTGATGAGTGGAAACTGCTTGCAGGACAGGATCATGGTGGACCTTTTTTCTGCACATCTCTGTACACCTCCCTCCTTCTTCCAAGCATTCTGCTGGAAGCCAACAGTTTTGCATGCTAATGTGACATAGTTTGACCACTGGATTATTTGAAAACTGCCTTTCCTCCCACATCACCCTCTGGAATGTCTTCTCTCTAGGTAGTCCTAGATGTTAATCCAAGTAGACAGGCTAGGACAGGTATTTTCAGAAGAAAGTGTCCAGCCAGGGAACAAAATCATCCTATAGAAAGACTTGATGAAATTGCTTTGGCAATGGCCCTAATGACCCAAGCATCTGGTGATTCACACTGAAATAATCCAAGTCAGCACTAACCCTAAGTAGTGATTGACTTGCCTGACCTCAGACTGAGGTGAAGCTGACTGGCCTGTAGATCCCTGGATCCTCCTTCTTGCCCTTTGACTGGGTGACATTTGCTTTCTTCCAGCTCTCAGGCACCTCTCCTGGTCACCACGACCTTTCAAAGATTTGTTGTTGGTATGAGGTGCAACACCACACTGTTTGTCATTGGCTTCTCCACCTCTTGTATGAGAAAGTTATCATCAATGCTTTCCAAGAACCTCCTAGATTGTTTGTGCCTTGCTGAAGGCAAGCCAGAAAATGAGCGTGCCCTAACCTGCCAAGATAGCAGATGTGTACAGACACAGAAGACAAGTGGCTTTCAAATCCCAAGGTGCCATGTCATGGTTCCAAGCCTCTTCCAGCCAGCAGAGAGATGAAAAGGATGTATGTGTGGTCTTCCCTTCAGATGGGCACATGCACACGTCCCTGCGTGCACTAACCTGATGCCTGATGCACCCTTGCTGCTTCGGGCCTCAAAGCTGCTGGCCTCTCAGGTAGAGGCATCCTCACAAAACATTTGACAGTGAAACCCATTTTGGGGCTGCACATGTGCCTTTCTGCACAGAAGTGAATCAAGCTCACACTGCCATAGGGTTATGGTCACACCAGTCCTCCCAGTCCACCCTGCCCACTTTGCCAGAAGCACCTACTGGCAGCACAAGCTCCGGGGTGACTGGCATGGAACAAGCAGCTTTGAAAATGCATGCCAGCATTAGAGGAGGAGATAGACATCATTTTAGTTCTTTTATTACACACTGCAAGTCACTTCTTTACAGAGATCCTGAGTGGAAGTAGCTCTTACAGCCTCCAGCTCCAAGGGATTTAACCCAGCCTGCAACACGCATGTGGCCAGTAAAGTATCGCTGCTTGTGTCAGAACAGCAAATGCTGTACTCAGTGTAACATATAAAGGAATGAGCTGTACTGCTGCTGTTCTCTACCCTGCACTTGAGGCTTTTTTGTTTAGTGTTTTGGTTTTTTAATTGTCAAGATGAAAGAAAGGCTCTTCTCTTAAGTCCTGTAAGAAACACAGACCCTTCCCAAAGCCCCACTTACGGTGTTTAAATTGGAGGGTTTCAGGCACACTTGACTTGGCTTCTACCCTCAGCCATCTGGACCAATCTCCGGTCTCCTACTAATATTTCAACACTTACTAAGATCTGATGCCTGAATCTAAAATAGTTCTCTTTTATTCTCTTGAGATTTTGTGGCAATTGGGAACCCTAAAATTTGCATTAATTTCTTGCTATCATCTTGCTATAAACTTCCCTGTAATTTTTCAGCTCACAGGATCTGACAGTACTGACTAAGGACAATCAAAGCTGCTGTACTATGTTTTGTGGTGGGGTAAAATTATGTAGTGTTGTGAGATGTAATTATTGTAATGAAATAGTGTAAATACTGTAAAGAAGGAGGAATAACCCTTGTCATGCACCTAGCTAGCTGTTCACAGTATATATAGCACAGAGGGTAAACTGAATGCTGTTATTTTACAATATATAAAACTAATTCCTCTGCTTGGAGATCTGCCTCCTATTTCAGTTGCTGCCAGCATTATCCAGTCCCACACCATAACACAGGGAAAGACCCCACCCTCGTTTACCCTCTCCTCTCAGAGGATAATGCTGTCACAGTGCTGAGCTGGAGTGGGACAGAGATGCCCTGTTTCCCCAAAGAGTATTGCCACAAAAATGTACGACCCTTGTTCCTTAGCTTCTGCTTTCAGTCTTTCATCCACTGCTTGCCATTGGAATAGTGCAGTCTGGGGGACCAGGATGGCTGCTGACACACAAAACCTGCTCTCCATCACATGGTACCACAGCCCAGCAAGCAAGAAACAAGACCTGCATTTAGATGCAGTTATAGCACAGCCCTTACTCATCCCCCTAGGGAACCGGGAAAGGAGGGACTCAGTGTGGATTTCCAGTCCATGGGAGCCATACAAAGGAGAGCATCTACCTACGGAATCCCTTTTTGCAGAAATAAGAAGGTGTTTCACAACAGGAATACATTAGGGATTTAATATATCCCATTGATTTTAATCCCAGAATACTGCACCTTGTAATATCTCACTCTCACCAAGAAATAAATACAACCTCAGCTTGATCTGACAGTAATATTGGCAGTTACTGCACAAATACAGTCACTACAAAATAAAATCTGGCTATTTCATATCAGAACTCCTGTGAGTAATATTTTAATTACTGTCAACACCTCTTTAAAACAATCAAAGCTCAAACCAAGGAAAATCACAATGAAATAAATATATATGATATCTCATGTGTCAGATTGAGAAATTTTCAATTTTCAGTTTTTGTCTGTCATTATTTGCTGCTCTTGATTGCTGTTTTATATTGTGGAGGAGCAAAAGCCAAGCAGTGGGAGTTTATAGGCATGCCAAGAGCAAACAACCAGCTTGGTTTCAAACATCCAGCCTCTAGCACAACTGGCTTCAAGTGAAAGATTGTGGTCCTGTACACAGTGTAGAAATCAACTGTCCTGAGTGATCATAGAACCACAGGCCTGTAAATACCTTTTCCTTCCATTACTCTGACACCTCTGAAACTCATAGCATCTCTCTGCAGCCAACTGGGATCCAAGAAGTGTTACAACATAGGGGTGTGATATGAGGAAACACTCAAGTTTCAAAAGCACCTGCACCCATGCAATAACTTGTCTGCCAGTGGAACAGGACACTTGTAATGGAGCTGCCGCATCCTGCCAGCTGATGGCAGGTTGCCACAAGTGGCTGCAGGAGGTGTGCAACACACAGGTCCTGGGGCATCCTATCCCCTTTCCTTTCACTGAATGTGGGCAGCACGCAGCCACATGCGAAACAGCTCCACCTTCTTTTTCCAGGCAAGATAGTTTTATCCTGTTGCTCTGACAGGAAGAACTTTGCAGCATGCATAGCTGAGGAGTTTTTAGACACTGTGCTATATGCTAAAAGACATTTTGAGGGCCTTTGTCTGTACATATTAAAAATGAGAAATTAAATTCTGCTCTGAGTTAACCCCAGGCAACCCGACTGACGTCAATGCAGTGTAACTGAGAGCAGAAAGTTGCCTGTGATCTTTTTTTCTTAGAGTTCACCTGCTGCTCATTTGAAGCCATAATCCTTGGTGACATCCCAGTCATTTCAATGGGAGAGAGGCTTGCACTGCAGAGATCAGGTCCCAGTGTGAACTTCACTCAATGAGGCATTCTTGGCTAGGGCGTTTTGGACAATCTCAATATCTACCTGCTACAGCAATCACATTGGCTATCTAAACATTGCTGTGTATTATTTGGAAGCATCACAATTAGCACAGCAATATGTGTGAGTATGTGTCCTTAATCAAGTGGCAGATCTTTACCCAAAGATGCATCCAACACATTCAGCTAAGAGCAAACACTGCAAAAGTCATATGCAGGTGACATGAGGCAAGAAATGTGAAGAGAATCAAAGACACAAGCCTCAAGGAAATGTCTTTAGCAATGCACAGTTCCCCATGGACAGTGGACTCCTGTAGGGAGACTGCAGCCAGGACACTGCTTTCTGCAGGAACCACGGTGGGGTTCTGCATCCTAATGCAGCTTTAGCAGCCCCGCAAAAAAGGCACACAGGGTGAGAGGAGGGTGTTCAGGGGCCCATAAGATGCTGCAAAAGAGGGATAGGTATGGGATTTTTCACATGCCCTATGAGACTAGGGAAGAAAGCTGAACAGTGAGAAGAAATTTGTGCAGGTCTGCATAGCAAGTGGCATTTATGATCATGAATGAGATGTTATGCTTTTCTGTCCCATATTTACTAGCACTGTCCAGTAATTTTCCTTAGGTTTGTTTAAGCCTGAGAAAGAACTAGGAGATAGAAGACCTATCCAAAATACTGGCATATCCACAAGATTAGCCCTTTAACTTCATTGGACTTGACCTGAGGGTCCTGTTGTCAATGTAGTATCATTAAATATGTTTGAAGTGAGGACAATGTTCACAGTCTGTGGGCCTACTCCTACAGCCCAGGTGCGCAGGCTGTGCTTCTGCCATTTACTATATTGTGAGTAACTAATTAATTGTGCATCAGCTGTATAGCTGGTCAGGAGATAATACAGATGGGGGTCAAGGGTTTGCACCTAAACCGAAATTGCCTTGTGGCTAGCTAAAGCAAAACACTTTCACTTGAAAAATGCACAGGGCAGAAGCCACTCTGGGTAACTCTGTGAGAGGCTGAGGCTCAGAAGGTAGGCTTAGAGCCCCTTCCAAGGGCCCTGGCTACTGTTGCCAAGGGACAGTGACTTCTCCTATGCACACCTGCCCTGACATATTGTCCCTAGAGGGTGGCTAGAGAGGGATGTTAGCCTGGGTAAGAGCCTTTACTCCCCTCTCTCCTTCTTTTCCATCCCACTCCAGATGGAGAGGGGTGTTCTGGTCACTGCTTCAGCACATCCCCATCCTGGACCTTCTTCCCTCAGTAGTGGCAGATTTGCTGTGGGGAGAGGGTCACTGGAGAAGAGGTCACAGTAGAGAAACCTACATGGGTTCAGGGATGTAGATGTTCCCCAGGAGTAGTAAGATACCTGAGCATCTTTGCAGCAGTGGCCAAGGTTTCATCCTGTCCTAGAAATCACACTTGGCAAGTAGCACTGAGTTTCAGTCCCCAAAATAGCTTACAGTCCAGTCAGTCAGTTCTTCCAGTCAGTGCTTCCATGGAGAGCTTTTGTCTGGGACATTTTCATAGCATTTGCCTTTTTTCCCTAAGTACCAGTAGCAGCTCTGGAGCATCTGGATGAATAAAAAATTCACTGGGCCAAATTCATCTCCTCTGACCATTGCATCAGGCATGCAGCAGGGTTGGATTTCCCCCTGCCCAATGCCAGTTTAATGCACTTCAGCTGCTGAGCAGTGCCTGCCGGCACGTCTGGAGCAGGCGGGGTTTTCCCATGGTAAGATCCTTGTGTGGTTGCAGACTGGGCCTGTCAAACTGCAGAGTCATCCATACTGCTTGGTCAGGCCACACAGCTGTGCCCTGCAGCCCTCTCTGTCCTCCATCAAGTGATGGATCATTGCATCCCAAATTCATGACTCTTCCCCAATCATCTAGAGACACAGGGGATGTCCATGAGGTATGAACAGAGACACACTCCTCTCTTCACAGGAGCTGGAAATCCCACTTTCATTGACACCAGCAGCCCAATTCCTAATGGTGTTGACAAGGTAGTTGAAGATGCAAGATAGAAAAAGCAGAATGGACTTGAATTTCAGCAAATTGTCTGCAAATTCTTAGGTGGTTTAAATTGTTATCATTCCCTTGGCAATAGAGAAACTATGTCAGTTTGCCTTTCCTTGAGGACTTCATATTTGATTGGTATCACTGACAATTCAGCTCTTTGTCTTATCTGCAAATCAGAGTTTCTCTGTGCAGCTGCTCTGCTCTGTGAATAGCTTCTCTCTCCCACACCCTACCTTCAGCTGAAAAAAGTGATTTAGCCCATGTGGACACCTTTTTAATCCTGTCTCTGTGAAGACTTGAGACAAAGAAACTGTGTAGAATCTAAATTAAAGCTTCAGTGGATGTATCTTCTTACTTGAAGCCAAATCAGGGCAGAAGACAGATTCTGCATTTTGAATACGAAGTTTCAATTGCTAAAAGTCTAAATTGCTCACTTTGTTAGAGCACAGAGCAGAAAATGCCACGGTTGTGGGTTTGATCCCCATTCAGGCCATTCACTTAAGATTTGGACTTGATGACCTCTGTGGATCCCTTCCAACTCAGAATATTCTGTAAATCCTGTGACTTTTTTATAATGTGCCATGTGTGAGGCAAAATGTAGTTTCTTTTTACCCAGGTTAGGAGTGGGAAGGCTTTATAACAGCAACCACCACCCACCAGTCTACCTCCATGCTGTTTGAACCACTCGAGGTGGACAGCCTTCCGATCTCCTGCTGGCAAGGGTCCATTCTAAAACACAAGCCACGTCTAAGAATTGTTTTAACCTAGCCCAAATCGGCATCAAAGAGCTCATAAGCCACTGAATTTACTGCTGATGTGCAATCTACAGGTACATATGGACCTGCAGCATCCAACCAAAGTCAGGGACCCCCTTTCTAAGAAAACCTAGAATTTTAGTCTGGCTCAAACAAATTGTCTTTGGGATATCTGGGTGTTTGGCCCTTCCTCAGCTTGCAGGGACACCAGAGCTGCTGTCCCCATTCATGCCAGTGTGCTTTTCACAGCAGCAGGAGTACTCTGGACAGGCCTTTCACAAACAACTAATGCTTTCCTTTCCACACTCAGCTGAGCTGGTTAGGCAACTGTCTACAGCTCTCATGTAGAAACCACAGCCCTAGCCCTGGTGGCTGTTGTCACCAATGCCAGCTGGTGGTGCTTGTCCCAGGCCATGTGCTTATCCCAGTAAACTCCTCTAAAACACTGTTGCCTATCCTCTTTCTCCAGAGCTATAGCACAATAATTCACCCACACTTGAGTGAAGGCATTGTCTTCTTCCCACTCAGTTCTCTCCTTTGCCTCCTATGAGCAAGAAAAAGCCTTGCACAGTCATGCAAGAGGCAACATCACTCACCAGCGTTGTCAAGGGTCAGACAACACGGGATGCATTTCTTGCAGGGGTCCCCTCAGGGGAATGAGAGCATGTATATGGGTAATGCACAACTTTATCTCCCCTGATACTGGGCCAGAAAAAGGAGGAACCAATTGCACCTGTAAAGTGACAAAAGCATGTAGGATGGCTGCACACAAAGTCATGGTGCAAACACGGGTGCTTCACAGCAGTTGTGTGTCTGCTTTCAGACATTGGAAAAGAAAAGATACCTGCTTTCCCTGATGAAATTGACATCCTGAGGAAAGCGGGAAAGCGTCATCACAGAAAAGATGTCAAAAGTGACATTCCATATCTGGAAATTCCTTTNGAGCTAATAATGTGTGGTAGTGCACTTGTCAAGGCACCTCCAACAACAGATGCATAATAGAGGCTCCTGGGGGCTTGCTTCTGGAATGTCAGAAATGCCTTACAGAGCTACAGTGTTCAAAATATTCAGAGAAAAAAAAACCCTGAATTAGGCAATTCTGTCAGGCTGAGGAAATAAGATATCAAGCTGAAAAAATGAAGAATGGTTGTATTTTTGAAAATACACTTGTGTCCCTCAGGCATTAAAAATCATGAGTCAGATCTTAAAAACTCATAGTTGGCTTAAACATGAAAGTTGTGGGGGTTAGTAACCTTGCTTTTGCTGCACTATTAATGGTCACATTCCTAAATTCTTCTGGAAAAAAATGGAAATTGAACTTTATTTTGTAATAAAAGCAGAGATTCTTACATAATCTAACAGCCCCAGGGTCTGAGGCATTTAGCAGAACATCAGATAATACGATAAAACCCTAACAGTTGAAAATGCTGGGGCTAAACTAATTTGTGTAGTCCTGGCAATAGATTTCAGGGCTGGTTCAAGAACACACATCCACAGGAATGGTGTGTTCTGGTGGAGTCATTCACAGACATAATTTTTCTAGGATGCAGTTTTTGGACAGTGGCTGTCAGAAATAACATGATAGCTCTGTTTCATTCAATGGAAAAAGTCTCTGTGAATAGGAGAAAAGCCACTGAGCTACAGACTTCTGCAGTGACAAATTAACTAGCAGAACAAAGCACAACATTTCAAAGGACTTTCTGAGGTTTTTAGGGGCTTTACTCAGGGCAAATGTCTCCCATTGTATTTCAATAAATGCACTATGTTCCTCTAAAACTTATCCCCTGTGTATTACCTTGTGATGACATTCATGTGTAGCATTAGGTTTGGCTAAAATACACTTATTTATTTGCTAACTACTTAACTTTTAAGAGGACCTGAAGTTTGAGTCAAAAGGAAGAAAAAGTCAGTTTTCAAAACTTCCAACAGTCCTTGCAGATGCCTGGCCTCTCCTAGCATAAATCAAAGCTCTTCCAATCATCAAGCCCCTCATGCTGGGAGATGACCTGGGGGCGCTGGGTCTCCATCATCACACTGAGAATGGATCTGGCATGGTTTTCTAGTCTTTAAGGATGTCACCATGCACTTTGCACTGGGAGAAACACTTCCCATATTTGACTTGGGACAATTCCCTATTTAGAAACAATTCCAGAATCACAGACTTACCCTGAATGTCATATCCTCCACATGTTGGGGTTTTTTCTGGAACACAGGTGACTGTAATCCTCTGGCAGACCTTTCATAATCCTCTGCCAGACTTTTCATTCACTCCCTTGGATCCACCCAGCCTTGTTTGTTGCCATATGTCACACAGTGACCAAAATGTTTTTCAGAAAGCATGTATCAACATTTCCAGCAAGAATGCTTCATCACGGTTTCTTTGCCAAGTGATGCTGCATCTGGCCATGGCTCTTTTAGTGGTGCAAAAGTCAGAGCACCATATGCATTTGCTAAGAAAAGGGATGAGGCTCTTCCTCATCAGCTGTTGTCCTTAAAAGCATAGGTGCTGCCAGTACAGCACTCTGTGCTCAAGCAATCCTCGCTGGCCTTCCCTGCCTCTCAGAAGCACAAAATTACGCAATCCTTTCTTTGCAGCTGCTATTTGAGCAACTGTGGTAATGTCTAGACTCTCTTCTCCCTTGCGCGAGCTCAGAGGCATCACTTTTACCCAGTCCAAGCTCCCACAAGGCTTGATAAGAGATCTGTGACCCTTCTTGTGTGCCAGCCAAGAACGTATCTGTCAATCTGGCCCTCCAGCAGGAGGATTTAGGCCGTCTCATACAGTACCTCATGTTGAATTAGGCAAGAGAAGTTGGTGGAAGGGCTAATGAAGACCTGCTGTTTTGTGGCAATGACTCTGCTGTTCTCTCTGAGGCTGTAGTACCTGTCGGTGACAATGCACAGCCTCCGTTGATGTCTATGTGGGATGAGACACATTCCTTTGCCTCCACCCTGCAACTACTTGGCCTCAACATCAGCGCTGGGGGAAAGGAAGAGGGACGTGTAACCAGAGATGAAACTGGGTGTGTCACTGGTATAGCACAAATTACATGTGGCAAGACAGGAGTTAGCACAGGCAACAGTAAAGAAAGAAAGTGAGAAACAAGCCCATTCACAGCAGACAGAGAAGGGGAAAGAATCTGAAAGATGTGGAGTTGACCAGGGATGTGGGGAGAAGCCAAGTCTGGCCTTGAAAGATAAGACACTAGGTAGGCTGGAAGTAGGTCACAGACCAAGGGGACTATGCTGATGGAAAAAATCTGTGCTTGATAGTGTCTGGCTGAAAGAGGTTTGGTGTGGTTACCCCAATCTCACCAGCATGTGCAACCAACATGCCTGCTCTGTTCAGGAATGGCATCTCTGCAGCCAAAGCAGGCTCACCTAGACTTTCACACTGAGTGGCTGCACATCATATATTTGCAGTGCTGCCTACACTAGGTGAGGTCAGGAACCCACTCTGAACACCACTGCAAAATATGAGCAGCTTAATTTCTTCTCAGCAGAAGTTCAGAGGGTGGTGTTTGCAGGACAGTTAAAAAGCATAACCTGGGGGTCTCAAACTGAGGACCAATCAAGAGTTCTTAAAGTCAGAGGAAAGTCTGTTAGGACATTACTTGCAATACAGCTTGTGACTTTTTTGCCATCCTTTTGCTGGCAGTCTGAGTCTGCTTCCAGCCTGCTGCTTTAGGAATGCTCTTTAACCCTCTGTATGGGGTTAAACTTATAGTATGGAGGCATTAATCTAAAAGTATCCACATCAATCACTGGGCACCAGCAGCAACCAAGAAATTGTGCAACCAGTTCAAGAGGCAAAGAGTAAAACTTGACAGAATAATAGCTCTTCTATTTAGTAGCTGCTGTCCTGTAAGTTACCATTTTAGTACTAGATTGAGAGTGTGGAAAAAGAAATCCAGCCAGAAAATCCCTGACTGTTGGGGCTCAATGTGTGGGAGCATTTCCCTAGTGGTACCCAGCACCATGAGACATAGCAGAACCAGAGGGCACAAGTCTCACACAGTGCTGGGGGGGACAACAGAACAGCAATGCACAGATCTAGTAGATTTTCATTCTGTTGTAGGTAAGTGGTGACCTGGGAGCCAATGTGCAGGGCTGGTGCCCCTGACAGGGCTTTCCAGAGGACACCCTTTGCCCCAGCAGTGTGGCCATTAAAGGTATGAGGCTCTCCAATGCCACCCAGCGTGGTGGAGGCTACATCACACACACAGTACTCGTGGGGAGCAGACCCTGACACCCAAGCAAAAGGAGAGTTCTACAATGTCTGCCAAGGTGCCAGAAAAGTTTTTTGTAGTGACACACCTTAATTTTGAAGCTTATATGCATTGCAAGCATATTAAACAAGTAACACTTGTAATAATTTTAAAAAATATAAATTTTTGATCAGAAGTGGATTACAAAGATCTGTTCCACTTCTTTGCAGAGATCCGCATTAATTTCACAAAGCTTTATATTACTCCTGGGAATCATCTACAGAAGACTCTTCTGTGTCTCTTCTTTGCTGTACATCAAATATTGATTCTACAGAACCTCATGTAAAAAACTGGTAATGAATGAAAATTTAAGGAAAGTCTCCTGATTTTAAGTTGGATTCTTATTCAATCTTCAGATAATCATTCTGTAATACTGTGTTAAGTGCCTGATTTTATCTAAAAGCCATTACTTTTATAAAGTTGGTTAATAGGGATCATAGAACATTGCCGAGTTAAACCCTTCCAAACACTAAGAAAAATAAGTGAGGCCTTAAAAAGCAAAATGCAGTCTGGGACTAATTTCCAGGAGATATTTGGAATAAAAGACCTCTATTAGAAGTACTGATAATTCATAGGAATAGGGCATGGATAATCTTCTTGTTTAATTACACTTCTATTTAAAATAGTTCAAATCTAGCTGAGTTTGGACTACTCAAACATCTGCAGGAAGGTTTCAGGTTTGAGGAAAGACAATACAGATGGTATACAGCGGTGCAGTGACCATTTGCTGATCTGAAAAATAACCTCACTTGGTACACAATACAACATTCCTTTTAAAACATAGTCCCTGGAAATGGCAAGTACAAAGGTTGAAGTGACTCACTCTGCCTGACAATGAGACTCTTCAGGCACATATCTGAAATTGTGCACCTTATTTACCTCCAGTGAACTCACTCAGCAAGACATTTCTGTGGGCCATGGCATCTGAATTTCCAGGAAGAAAGGCTCATAAGAGCAACATATTGGTGCATGTTACTGAACCAGAGACCATTTTAAGAAAAGTTGAGGATGAGCTTGGGAGATAACAACCAAGTCAAAAGCAGATAAGAAGTTCAGTTGTGCTGTAAGGTCATTTTGAAAGGAAAATTCTGTGTTGAAGAATAGCTCTTGCTGTGTGAGTTGCCTTCTGAGCCCCTATGCTGGCTAAGGAAACAGATGCAGAATTATCTGCTTCCTTTGCACACACTCTCCACTAAAAGGACAGGACTAGGTCTCAGATGTTATTTGCTATTAAACTCCCAGAGACTAAGACATTCACTTCCAACAGAGTCAAGCTTGCGCTGGTTGAAGACATTTCATGGAGAATACTAAGACTTGGCCCCATTTTTGTCCCATGTGGAGGATCACAACCCTTAAGAAATACTGTTCTGTGATGTGAAATTATATGCTTTAAATCTCCATTTTGAACATGCAGTCTTAAGACGCATCCACAGCTCAAGAAACTAATATCTGGTAACTGGATAATATTGGACATTCACAATGAAAGGATTAAATAAAAACTACTAAGATAATTGGTCTAGGGCCTTTTTGTCTCATCATTATGAAGTTTCACTAAGAAAGTCTGTTTTCCTATAACAATTTTTTTGTCAAGGCATGTTGTCTTTGGGTAATGCATGATCCTGAATAGTCTGGTATGAAACCCCAAGGAAATCTATCCACAGGCTCTGGCAGATAATGCTATTCCTCATAGCTGAAGAGGCACTGACAGCACAAGAAAAACTGTGAAAAAATTAACACAACTCAATATGTTTAACAGGAGAAATAAAATGTTGACTGTTGGGACACTAGTTCCTACCAGTCTGCCATTTTAATAGTACACAGGAAAAACTGCAGAGTTGACTTGGACTGAATGGGTCCTACTCCTGTAGTCTTCATCTGTAGTGTGCCTGGCAAAACAAGGCCACAACCTTTCTGGCACTGAATATAATGCTGCTGAAAGCCTTGTCCAAGTCTTCACTGGGATTTTTCACGAGCTGTTTTCATGCCTCCCATCCTGATTTCCTTCACAAAGCATGATTCTGTCAAGGGCTGAGAGAGAGAGAAAAAGTCCATTTTTTCAAAAGCAGTGAATCTGGTTTTTTTCTATATTACTGTTTATTTTATGACAGTGTAACAAAGCCTGTAAATGTTTTTAAGCCAGAGTCAGTATTAGCAATGGAAATAATTACTACCACTTTAACTGACGTTTTGTTAATGTTACTGTAGTGCTGTCTCATGAGTCATGACAGGATGGAAATTAATTTGTCACTGCTGTAGGTCTCTTTCTTTACTATAAAGCAAGTTTCTCCTCTTACATTCATCTGCTCTCAAGTCTGTAGTAGAACTAATAAACCAAAAATATGCTTGAACATCCTTGTACGTGCTGCCTTCTCCGTGGCCAAGGCATTTTAAGTGTTGCTTTCCCTAGGTAATGGAACAGTCATGTGAAATTGAGGCCCTGGAGAAGGCATCTCTGAAAGTCACGTAAAGGCTCTGGACTCCTTCAGCCTTCGAAAAAGTATATTTTTAGTGTCTTCACAAAGAAATTTTCTTCTGAGGACTTCATGGTATAAAAGTTGTGCTTGCTATCAATTCAAAACCTAGCCAGCTGTCCTCTGTCCAAACTCACCTGACAGCACGGCAGTGTATGGTGTTGTCCCCTTGGCAGCCAGCATCCTTTCCAGGATGTCACCTCCTTGGGATTCAAAGGCTTCTGGACAATAAATTATAATACAGTGGAACTATATAAAGAATAAGCAAGAAGATGCATATTCTACCTGGTGAGCAGAGAAGGTCCTTGCAGTGGTTAGGGCTGGAGCATAGGCCATATGAGGGATGGCAGAGGGTGCTGGGCTGGTCCAGCCTGGAGGAGAGGAGGGGAAGGATGGACCCTATGTCCAGTCATTGCGTGGTGCACAAGAGGCAAGAAGACATGATTTGCAAAAAGGTTAATTTTGGTTTACTTACTAAGAAAGGTTTTTCACCTTGAGGGTGGTCAGTCACTGGAAGACAGGCTTGGAGACATTGCAGGATCTCCAGCCTTGGAAACACTGACACTTTCATGGCACAAGGCACACAGTAACCTGCTCTAATGGGTCCTACTTCATGCAGGGGATTGCACAGCCAGAGGTGTCTTCCCATCTGAGTTATTCCATGAGTTAATGAAGGCTTTGGAAGGTTTGTTGTTTTATTTCTTTGTCTGAAGAACTGGTTTCTAATCCCTATTAAGTTTCTCTGCCTTGGATTTAGCAAACTCACGTTTCAAGCACAATCTCAGCCCAGCTTTTCATATAAGCATTTTTATTCTAAAAACTCCAGTAGGAGAAAATAGTTAGTCTGATACAAAAATATAAAAGAAAATTCCTCTCCACTTTTTCTTTGCCTGTCCAATTTGTGCAACAATTTTGCCTTTATCTGTGGATATGTTCAGCCTTTCTTCAATACACCAAGACTGCAGCAGCCTGGTCAGTTTTTAGGCGGTGGCTTAACCTGCATTTCCCAGTGTGGATTATGACTGAGACAGCTGCAAATTTAGCTGACTTCATCTGGCACTCTCCAGATCTGCTTCCAAACTCTCTAAATAGTGACTGAATAAGAGCTAATGCTAAACTCTTTCTACTGAAAAGCTTTTCCTCATTTTCAGAGCTCGAAGAAGCCTTTCTCCATTGTTAAGGGATTTTTATTTTATAAATTAAATTTAGCATTTACTGAAGTTTAAATTTGTTGTAAGTTGGAGGAGTGTACTTTGGGGTGTTTTGTGATATTTTAATGTCTGAAAGTGATGCAGTCAGAAAAGCTGTGAGAAATTAGACTTAAAATGAAAAACAACTTTCCTTGAAAACAGACCCCAGCGGTGAGGAAGCCTAAGGCTCTCATCCACATGTGTAGGCACCCAGGTTTGTCCCTTGGAAAGCGTGCCTGCTTTCAATTGTGCCTACATTCTGTGACCCATGGTGAATCACAGCCAACAGCTTTCCTGCCTTGTACTTCAAGAGTAAGATCTGAGTCCACCACACACCTCAACTTGCTCCCTTCACCCAGGCTGGTGCATTGCTGCCTTCCTCGAGCACCTTTGAGAAGGTGGCAGTTCCCTCTCAGCACTGTGCTTATGCTCTCATAGCAACTTGGGTGTACAGCGTATGCATCCAGGCGTGGAAGGACCTGTGGACAAAGGAAGTGTCAGTCTCTTTTCAGAGACTATGTTTGGGTTTTGGGAGTTACTCTTTTGTTTTCCTTTTCTCTTAAAGAATTTTTCCCATACAGGCAGCTAGGAGACAAATCACTGAGTACTTAAGAGAGACAAAAGGACCTGGCCACAGGAAGGGAGGGTCTGTGAGTGGCCTCTTTTTACTTGGGGTGGGGTGCGGGCCCTGGCGCGGTGTTCTCTGGATGTTCGGAGAGGAGAGAGGCCACGCTCGCTTCTGGGGGAGAACCCACCACTGCGGAGTCCGG
>VWZW01002160.1:422805-449602 GCA_013397115.1 Edolisoma coerulescens
TATAAAAATATATATATACTAGTAAAGAACTGTTATTCCTATTCCTCATATCTTTGCCTGAAAGCCCTTAATTCCAAAATTATAATAATTCGGAGGGAAAGGGGGTTTCATTCTCCATTCCAAGAGAGGCTCCTGCCTTCCTTAACAGACACCTGTCTTTCAAACCAAGACAGACTTCAAACGTGTAGTTTAACACTTATATGTTTCATTATGCCAGGATATGCTTTGACAATACACAGAGGAAGTAACAGTGGGCTTTCCATCTGCAAACTCCAGTTTTTCAGGTGAAATTTCAGCTCTTGAAACCAAATCCTATTGTGAAACTCCTTCCAGGGGGCTTTCTGTGAGACTGATGCATATTCCATAAGTTCTCAAACAATACAATACCCTCTTCATGACGAGGATAAATGGCACCATTTTCCTCATTTCATCATGGCAGTCTGGTTTTAAGCCCTGCAGAAATACAGATGTGTATTTCAGGCTTGAGAAAAAACAGGACTCTGATGGTCTGCGTGATGTATTAGTCTACAAGAAGGCTCTCTCTTGCGTCAGACAAGAAAGTCTTATCAAAGAAGGACCTCACGAGGGAAACAGCTGCTCACCTTGGGAGTTAGGAGGGGTTGGCATGACTTTTCTTCTATCCCAGTAGCAGTTCCACTTAATTCAGTTCTATTAGAAAATGTTTTGGACCTGAGGGCTTGTTCCCAAAAATGCACCAAGTTTCTCTAACCACTGCCTTAGAAAACCGTGACCATCATGCCAGTATGTTACCCACAGTATCCACAGTGCCCCCAAATTAAGACCTGAAGAGCATTTTCTCAGATTTACTGAACAAGATGCCAAAGACTTGGTAGAAAACTTGAAAAGATACATATCCTGGCTATCTCTTCCTCCTTGTCTATAATCTTCAATCTCTTGCCCCATGACTCTCACAGCATATCTTTTCCTAACTGAACGGGTCACATTACTATTCAAAATAACACAGAGCAGAAGTGAAGGAAAGCTACAATTCTCTTTCAGTAGATGCTGCATTTTAGCATCTGGACTCACCGTATGCTGAACGCTATGCTGCAGTGTCAATGGAAACCAGCAGTGCACCTACATAACACATGAAGATTTTCTCAGCTACGTGAGAAAACCTGGATTCTTCTTGTAGATCATACATGATCTCTGTTGGGACTTGGCACGAATTGCAACAAAGAGCTTTAAAACAAACACAATTTGTCTCCTAACAGGTTATTCAGGAATACATTTTCTTGCCTCTTTCATAGACTGAGAGGTTTAGCCAGCCTTACAGACCGAAGAAGTCGAGCACATGCAGCCTCAGACAGTTCCTAAAGCTCTTGAGACACCTGTCTGTCAGAGTTGCTTTCCTTTTTCATGGATGTGTGGATTCTATCACTGAATGACATATGGAAGGCTGTGCAGTGTGTGATTCAACTCGAGGAGAGCTCTTCTGCAAGTTTGACAGGGCAAATAATTAAGTTCTGTTTGTCACCTTTGATCTTATCAACTTAGTAAATATTTTTCTGGGTGGGAGAGAATGGGTTGACTGCCTAAGATATAAATAAGGTCTGAGATGGTCCCTATTGCTTCCTCAAGTTGTCTGTAAGCAAGCAGTATGGTCTTTGTGAGTATCACTTCATGGTTTCTCTGACATACTTGCTTTGTGTGTTAGCAGCACTGATTTATTAGATGGGGGAAGTCTGTTATTGGGCAATTCCATGGAGGTCATTAAATCAAAGGCACAAAACACTTCTGAAATGTTATCAGTATTCAACCAATAAAATCTGATACAGGTATGACTCAGCAACCTAGGTGTCATGAGCATTTTCAGTAAACACCAGCCCTGATTTTCATGTCTTCTTCTGGTTTCTCTTTATTTGGAACCCTTTCATGGAATATAATCTATGGAGGGCAGGAAAATCACTAAATTCTAAAAATAGCATGGCCACTGCCTTATTTTGTCCCTGAGTAAAACACAGGTACATTCATGCTAGTGGCTTTCCCATGTGAGTATTTAACTCTCCAGGAAGAATCCTTCTCCTAAGCCATGTCATATAAACCATGTGAGGAGTGGCTGAGGTCACTTGGTCTGTTCAGCCTGGAGAAGAGGAGACTGAGGGGAAACCTCACTGCAGTTACAACTCCCTTGTGAGGGGAAGAGGCGGGGCAGGCACTGATCTGTTCTCTGTGGTGAGCAGTGACAGGACCCAAGGGAATGGCCTGAAGTTGTGTCAGGGGAGGTTTAGATTGGATATCAGGAAAAGGTTCTTCACCCAGAGGGTGGTTGGGCACTTCCCCAGAAAAGTGGTCGCCAACCCTGACAGAGCTCAGTAAGTGTTTGCACAATGCTCTCAGGCACATGGTGTGACTCCTGGGGATGGTGCTGTGCAGGGTCAGGAGCTGGACTCGATGAACCTTGTGAGTCCTTTCCTACTCAGCATAATCTGTGATTCTGTGTAAATATTAACTTCTGAGGGGGAAATAAGCAACCTTAGACTGTCTTCAGCGCAGTTTAAAACGGTCTCCAGCGGCTTGTTCTTTGTGAACATACTGACATCTCGTGGTTCCATCTGAAACTGACTGGTTCACCTTCAGAAGAGGCATTTCCGTGAGGGATTTTACATAAGGTGCATTGTTTTGGCTGGGTCCAGGATGGTAGGGAAAAAAAAATAGGTGTTAAACTTGAAAAGAAGGGGTTTTTTAAAAAACAGCTGTTTCCAAAGTGGCTGAACAGACTCTGAAAGCCAGAGCACTGAGTTCAGGAATTCATAGTTTCTAGCAGAGCCGCCGATGGTGAGACGCAGATCTCTTTCCATCATTCACTGTATTGTCTTCAAATAGAGGGAGGTCAAGTGATTGTTGGGGGTGCTGACTCAGGGTGACCCAGCTTTGTCCTTCTCCCCAGGCCCCTGGGGCAGTGCACACAGGCACTGACACAGACCACTGCTGTGACCTTGCTTACCTAGAAGATCAATTCTGTTCATGCCAGAGAGCATTTCCAGGTGTTGGCTAAATCAAGAATAAGGACAGCTGAGTAACACGTGAGATTCAGGCCACAAAACATCACTTTTGTCACTAAAAATCTCAACTTCTCCATACAAGGAGTTTTAACAAAGTCTGTGTTATGTTAAAACATAGCTCTGTGTTATGGCATCGATGGAAGATGTTATGAAAGGGAATAGACCAAGACGTGAAGAAGAAAGGCAGCAGATACAATGTTTGGCTTTAGGGATTATTAATTTGTCATGGAGCTACTCCAGCTCAGCCGTGCAAGTTGTTTCTTCTGGACTGCATGAAAAAAGACCTTTTTCCCATGAAAGTGGTAGTCACAGGGAGTGGGGCAAACAAGTAACAGGAATGCATTTAACACCCACAAAGATTACGTGATCAACTTCTACCTCTCTCAAGCAGTGGAAAGTGGACCAGGTGTTCACAAAACAGTCGTACATTATGCATGCAAACTACATGTGACAACAGCTGCTGTGTCCTTGCACGGAGCTTGTGCCTGAACAGCAGCACTTGGCAAAGGCAGAGCCCAAGGAGCCTAGAGTCCCTCTCCGTGGGGCACAGTGCACCCCTCATGGATCAGTGTGCCACATGCACAGTAGCAAACTGCTACACAGGCAGCTGCTCAGCCCCTTCCCTGGTTTCCTTCCATCACTGGTCCCAGGGAAGTTTCCTCCAAAACATGTACAGGCAAAACATGCTCATCTAGGGATGGGCTGACATTTCTAAACCCTCTCTCTGCTTGAGACACGAGGAAGGTGACCATGTTAGGAAGGCAACCATCTCAGCATGCAAACAATTGCTGAGACAGGAAAGTTTTGTCCCTTACAGTCTTTCTTTAGAGACTCAGTTTTCCCTTTGCCTTAAAACAATCGTATTGCTATCTCTTTGGAAAAAATTCTAGGATTAATTTCTGAGTTGATTCAGCATCACTTCTTTCTTTTTTGTATAATGTCTAACTGATGCTATGAAGGCACTGAGACTAGTCAGTGTGCTGGGGAGCACATCCAGTATTTTTCCCTGGCCATCAAAACATGCAGGAATGTCTTGCCTAAAGCCAAGGCAGCCTTTGTGGATAATAAGGTATGAGGCTTAGTCTGAGGCTCAGGCTGTAATTACCATCCACATCTCTGTAGTGATGCCTGTTACACTGCAACTTATATTCCCCCTGAGACACCCTTATTACTGTGGGGGCCATGGTGCACGAGGAAAACTGTATGAGGCAGAGGGGTTGTAGTGTGTAGTACAACTGTTACTTGTTCATTTCAGTGCCTACTGAAACAGCAAAAAAGAAGAGAAAAAAAAACCCAAGCAAAGATCTTGTGAGGGATACTATTCCAGTTTTCATGTGAGCTCAGAGATAATACTGCATTGAATGGTTAGTTATTTCTTTCACTAGCCAGAGGACATTGCCTGCTTCTCCTGGAAAGAACATGCCAGCTGGACACTGCTAAAATTATATTAATGGCTAGAAAGCTCAAAGTACTTACACCAGAGGAAAAGGCTGGAGATTGTACCTCTGGTCATTACTATTGGTGCTTAGGGTGCATTGCTCCCAATGTCAGCCTTTCAGGAGCTGTGAAGAGTGTTTTACTCTAAGTAAGACCCATGCAGCAGTCCTCAGGAAGATCTGTGCAGTGCCTTTGCTCATGCAGGGTCTGCTGCAGTTTAGTTAGTTTGGGATGGGTTTTCCTTAAAGCACAAGAACTTGCAGGCTTTGAGAAATGTAAGCAGCCTTTAGAGGATAGGAACCTTTAGAGGATAGGAAAATTTCCCTCAAAAACATGAGACTTCACTTGTTGCAGTCTGCATTTATAACATGTCATAAAATCGATGCCAGTCTCTCCTCCTGGCTTTCTCTCCCAGCTTGGCTGAACCTTAGTCATGCCCACAACGAGAGGCTCTGGCAGGGTGCATGGCCACCCACAGCAAATGTTGCCGTATGTGGGCTCCTTTTATCTGGATGGCAGGCTGACTTTGTGACAGAGGGAGCAACAAATGTCAAGCTGTCAGCTCTGACCAGAAATAAGCCTTCTGCGAGTGGAGGGCACAGCTGAGTGGAGAGGCTACTCTGCAGTTTTGACCTCTCTTGGAACTCTGAGGTGTCCCCCAGCTCTGTAATGTAGTCTCTCCCATCCTTCCCTAAGTGATCTCAAAGACTTCTGAGGGAAGGGATCAAAGTAAAAGTATTATAAAATGTTGTTTCAAGTTATAAAGTCCCTGGCAAGGGAAAAATAAGAGCAGGAAATAGAAATCACAATAAATTGGGACTGGGAAAAGATCTTATCTGCTTCAATGGATTTTGAATCAGCCTTTCAAAGCCCTTAAGAACTATATCTTACCCTTACTGCTTTCAGCATCATGCTCTGTCCCTTCACCTGGAATGTTGTGACACCAGCTATTCTGATGGGTATCTCATGCATCTACCTGGTCCTCAAATACAGGGCCACTTCCCAGGGCTTAGCTGTGATGGAAGTGGTAACAGATGCTGCAACCAGGCAGACAGAAGAGTGGACAAGAAAAGAGAGGGACAAAATATTTTCCCATCTCCTCAGCTGACAAAATTGTCTATTCTTCTACCATCCTGAAATGGAGAGGAAAGCTTCCAAAAAAGAGAAATACTGGGCTGAAAGAGACACAAAGTATTATTGGGCTTTAAATGAAAATGATTATTTATGGGTTCAGATTTTCTTTGGATAAACATAATTTTTAAAGTGTTGAAAGGGCACGGTTTGACAGCTTTTGCTTTAAAACATGTATTTTCTTGCAATCTCAAAACAGAATAATCTTTCTGGAAAAGACCTCATGGGAAAATGCCACTTGTTGTCTACTCTGCAGTGTACCACTTTACCCTGCCTCTCAAACTATGAGGACACATGAGATTATGCCAGCAGGCAGAAGTGACTAGCTGCTTGGTTTATTGACTTTCTCTGCCTCATTTGTGCTGCTTATTTCAAATCACTTGTGGGTGTAATGAAAATAATGATCTCAGTAACTGGTGGTTGCTCAGATTCTGCTCAGAGCCCTCGGGCACCAGAGCAGCTTCAAACGTCATTGTGTCGATAGTATGTCAGTAATTGAATATTTGTAGCCTGCCTAATTTTAAGCCTTTCTTGTATCTACCTCTGCAAAAAAGAAGATCATAAAACATGCAATAATATCTTAAAACGCCACCCTTCCCCCAAGTATATGGCAAAATTCTGACTTAATCCATCTTCACCAGGTGTGGCAAGCATGCTGTGTTCAATGGAATCAGATGGACAGCCACAGAAATTGGTCTTTTTCAAGTTTGGATCACATTTTAAGAAAACATTTGTGTTAGTGACCATCCAAGAAAACTGCTATTGCTTGCAGCAGTTTCACTAGAGCATCACCAGAGGGTGGCAGGAGGCTTTGTTGCAGCCACTGCTGCTACTTGAGGTGCTGAGTTTGTACAGACACCCATCTCGCCTCACCCTGCATTTGTCCTCTTGATCCACAAGAGAAGTTAGCCTCCTGAAAGAGTAAACACCATTTACTGCCCTTATTCTCTTGAAAGACAGCACAGAAAATTGGGACTGAAATCCGCATCAGAAGAGTTTTTGTTGTCACTCTTTGGTTGTATGAGAGTGTGCCTCACTGCTCGGTTAGTGGAAAGACTAGACTCACTCTTCTCATGCAATGGCAAGAGCAGTTACTGTTCTCTGACCTTCTGCCTTCAAGAGGAAATTCACTGAAATAGGACCTTGTCTTCTACATATTTCAGAGCTATCTCTATGGAAAGCAGTTGCTAGAATGCTAGTTTCCAGAATGCAGTTTGCACAGCTTTACATGCTTGCTGCTTATTTCTGAGTACTTGCAGGACCCAAGGTGCTTCCTTCTACACAGCAGACTTCTTTTGTTTTGGTGTTGATGGTCTTGGAAGGCTTCCCAGCTAGGACCAAAGTGGTTCTTGTCAAGAAAGAAAGCAAGCAAGCAAGCAAAAGAGAAAGACATGTATATCTCCCAGGAACTTCAATACACTTCAAACACTTCACCACTCATTGGCATGAAGATAGAGAACCACAGTGTTCATAGGTGCACTGGAGGTTATGTTTCACTGCTGCCTTTGCCTGCTTAATTTGGGAGTGTCTAGGAGCAGCTCTGCAGAAGGAGAAGGCCAGCCTAGGTGGAGACACTCAGCTAGTCTAGCAGCTACTACAGCAGGCTGTGTGTGGCTTGGCTGGACCAAGTTCTTTCCGGATAGCCTTTTCTCCCTGGAGGAAAGAGGATATTTTCTGCCTCTTCTGAAAAAAAAAACCCCTCTATGGGCATTAATGTTCAGCAACTGGATCATACAACCATGACTTGAACAGTTTCGATCAGTTCCCACTAGATGATGCTGTAGCCCCTCCGGGGAAGAGAGGCTATTGCTGTGACAAGGGGGGAAATACATCCTCAGCTTTAGCTACAAATTTAGCTGAAGCACTCTTTCGGCTCATCCATTTGCATCCAAACCCTACTCTTCATCATATACTAAGGGCATTCTAAGCAAGGTATTTTGCATAGATGACAAGATGATATGCCCAGATTACTCCAATTTACTTAACAGGATATTCACGCCTGGGTGGCAGCAGATTTCCAGTGTTAGCCTGAAGTTCCAGCACTCTTCTGCCTTCCTCCTTTCTTCTGCATGGGACATTATATAGGGTAGTGTAACATCAGAGTTTGGTGGTCTATTTCCAGAACACATCTGCATCAATCAAGCAGGGCAGATATCCAAAAATCCTGCCTCATTTAGTTGGAAGCTGAAACAACTCTTCGGGTAAATCTGTGATGTGGTAACAATGGGGATCATAATTTTAGGAAAACAAACCTAAATTATCATCTTTCATGTTGTAGTGGTTGGGGAAGAAATGAGAGCGAGGGAAGTTGTGTACATATTCTCTGTGAGTGACTTTCTTAATGACACTCTCAATGAGAGTGACTTTTGCCAAATGCTGTTTGCTTTTTTGCTGTCAAATCTGTCTGAATTAATCAGAAGCAACTTGATTGAAAAGCGAGACTTGTTCCCCTCTGCTTGCTAAGTGACACACAGACTGAGTGTGAGAAACAGCCTGCCAATGGCTCCATCAGGAATCCTGTGTCAGTACAACAGCTGAAAAATAGAAGACACTTTGCCAAGTCTCCATCTTAGCCCGTGGTCTCTCCTACTGCTCTCCCATGAGTGTAGTTATATGGCTAGATCTCGGAGAAGGATTTGCTCTACAAAATTCTTGTCTGTGCAGCTATTCTTGCACTGCTGGAAAATTCAAAAGAGAAATAAGGCAAAAATCTTATTTCAGCCCAGACTGATCATACGCAGCTTACAACTGAGAGAAATTAAGCCTGGATGGCAATAGATATGAATTTGGGAGGCCACATGGAACCAAACTAGCGGACTAGAAAAATACGAGGGAGTGGTATACCAGGTTAAATAAATTGTGTTCATTTCCAGGATCACAAAAAATTTTACTGGCTTTAATGCAATCTTCATGGCGTAGCTGGACTCTAGAAGAAGCAGTCCCCAGTTTCTCATCCTGTGAACACATCCTTTTCTACAATGACCTGATCAGTATGTATTGGTGGTATTTATTCTGTCCTTACAGATTAAATAAGGAATTCTTACTTACTAACACTTACATCACAAAAAATAAATTTACTCTGAAACACAGGCTGTGACTTTTGTTTCCTCTCTTCTTTTCTCAAGACATCTAAGTTAAATGTGTTTGCTTCACCTGATTTGTCCTTGGCTTTCCAGGTACTTCACAAGGAGTTAGATCCATATTTGACCAAGTCACATGGTCAGTGCAGCAGCTTTCAAGGTCTAGTTATAGCTGTGAAGACTTTTGGCTGTCAAAACTTGACGACATACAAACTCTGAGCTTGACCAAAATACATTACTTTGGCGCTCCATTTCACACAGCTGCAAAAAGTGAAGAACTCAAGTGAAAGTGAACCATATTCTTTGAGCTACCTTTTTCTGGATAAGCTGTTGACAAATGGGAAGCATAAATAGTCTTTTTAAACCTAAGCATAAGAGGAGAAAACTAACATGTTAAGTGATCTCAGATGCTTCCACATGAACAGCCAAAGCAGTGCCCAGGAAGCCCTTTGTCTCCCCTGTGGGAGACTAGACAACCACCATCACTTTTTTATCCCCTCATGCACTTTTTACAGGGCAGAGGTCTGCATGAGGATGAATTACAGGAGACAAAAGCTTTGTGCCAGCTTCTGTCCACTTGATCCCCATAGGGGGCACATTATTGTCACTGTGCTGTCTCTTCTGTACCTGCCTAACACCTTTATTTAAGAGAAGGGAAAAAGGAAGTTCATAAACCAACATACTAAGCCAGAAACATTGGGGATTAACTATATCATGGTCTTAGAAATCTAGAGGATTTTGCACAGACATCCTCTGCCTTTACACTGCTAATTCTTTGTCTAAAAAATCCTTGTCAGCTTGACAGAAAGAGCTAATTCTATGCAAAGACACTTTATGATTTAACTGACACTAGAATGGTGAAAATCTGTTTGTTCTCTGTACCTCAAATTCTCTAAGCCAAGTATCATGGCTGTGATCCAGCCAAGCTTTTAGTATGAATCTACACTTTAAGTATGTGCATCATCTTATCAGATGCAAGTGGTAGCACAAATAAGAGCCACCATAACAGAAATGTTCCCTGGATTGCATATATATGAATTTATCTCTTTTAAATGGATGCTGAATATCCTTTTTGCATGTACTTTTCATTGGTCTCACTTGAACACAAAGCTCCTTTAGGAAATTTTTTTGAATCAAGCAAGTGGGGGCAAACGGAAACAGATTAAGAAATGGCCCTGAAAACAAGTAGAATGACAATTTCAAGTTACCATGAACTTGTAAAAGTCTGTACAAACCTTTCATATGTTTGCAGAGTGAGTCTTGTTCTGCATTATTCTTGGAATCTGGGTGGGGTTCCTCCATTGTCATTTCCAAATCTCTTCTGCTGTCCGTACAGACCTCTCAGGCTATCCCATCCCTGGGTGGTATCTCCAGGTCTGTCTGCTGTTCCAAGGCTCTGACCTAACAATTGTTATGTTTAAACAACATCCCTGGGAGTGAGCTTTCCCTCCCTGTCTGTCGTTAGGGTGGGTGGGAAACAGACTTTCAGCTCTCAGATACACACTGTGCTCTGTTCTTGCTGACGTAGTCCAGGTTAGCAGCATGCACAAACACACTCAAGAACTCAGCTCCTGTGGTGACAAGCTAGATATGGCTTACAACAGAACATGTCCTGCTGCACTAGTAAATGGCTTATTTCATGATAAACTGTAAGGCTGTTCTATCACATTTGTTGTACTTTGAGGCACCTGAATGAAACAAGACTTTCCATCTTGGCACTGTTGAACAGCCAGTGCTAAAAGTGTTGACCTGCTTACAAGCAGGGAAACATTCCAGTTATGTAAACAGCAGAGAAGTATTTTTTTTTCTCTGCATTCCTAGAGTAAGCTGGCTTTAGCTGAATCCATAACTTCTGTGTGTGCTGCTCCCTTTGCTGTCTCCACAGACACAAATTGGTTTCTTTTAGAACCACAGCCTGTTAAGTAACCCTATTTAAGCAATGGGTTTCAATGTGTTCCTGTAAAAGCCAGCAAAAGATTTTGAAAAGGCATTGAGTGACCAGCTTTGGAAAATGCTTTTCCAAAATAAGCAAAATCTGCTATGCTAGATGAGGCCAAATGCTGCTTTGAGCAGCAATTGTTTCCAACAACGGTTGCTAATGACAGTTGAAAAAAATTTACAACAGGACAAGTTAAGACCTCCTTGTTTTCCTCCTCCTCCTCCTCTTCTTCTTCTTCTTGAAGCACTGACTACAATAAAGTTTAATAGCCGTACATAGTTCTCTTCCTTGACTCTATTGAACCTGTTTTAACGTGTTCATATCACTGTCCTCTGCAATATTCCATCCTAGTGCTTGTCAGTCTAACTTCTGTAGTGTGTATAGTAAAGAAGAGGTCAAAAAAGGGGAGAAAGAACATATTTTTGCTGGTTTAAATTGGCTGCTTCTTATTTCAAGTCTGTTGCCTCTAAGGCTTGAATTATTAGCAGTAATAATTCTCAATCTTCTACACTTTCACTTTTTATAGTTGCATTCTCAATCATCATGTTCCCAGAAGCAGGGATTATTTCACATATGTGATGGTTTTCCTGTTCTTTTGTTTGGTTTGACTTTGAGATGAGGCAAGAAAACAGGCATATAATGATACTGATCTGGCTACATGACAGGTTCACATAGGACTGCAGTGCTTTTTATTCTGTCTTTCTCTGTGTAGCTATAAGAGAAAGTTGCATTTTTTATTTCGCCCCACAACATATACAGGGACTTGAAACTCATGGAGTGCAAGAATACTGTCACAACATTGCACAGGGGGCTCTGGTTTTCCTTTATTTGGATTAGACCTCCACCTTGACCACAACAATAGAAGACAGGTGGAAATTATGCTTGAAGTAAAAATACAAATCTGAGATTCTTTTTGTGCAGCTCGAGCTCACTTTTTCACTCATTTATTCAGGAATGTTGTCTGCAATGTATGTTGCAATCAATCCAATCCTATATTCATCCCACTAAATTGACTTCACCCTATCAACAAAAATGTTATAAATTTTCTCGTTCATTGCCTTTTCAAATTCATCTTGAACAAATAACCATTGGTCTTCTAACATGGAGTGCAATTCCTTCACCTTGTCTTGACTCTTTCAGATTTATTTCAGGCAGACCAGAACAGACAGATTAACTTCACCTATTTGATAACTAGTATCCACAGAGTCCTCAAAGTAAGGCTTCCCTGGAATGTCAGATAACGAAAGCTCCACATAACAAAACAAACAGCTCAGAACAATAAAGTGATCCATGCAATTTCCTGTATTGTCTCTTTGGAGTCCATGGGCTCATGAGGCTCCTAACTGAGCAGGAAAAAGAAAACGAGCTCAGCCAAAAAGAGAGGTACTGCCATAAAA
The DNA here is from genome assembly GCA_013397115.1 of Edolisoma coerulescens. Taxonomy (NCBI): domain Eukaryota; kingdom Metazoa; phylum Chordata; class Aves; order Passeriformes; family Campephagidae; genus Edolisoma; species Edolisoma coerulescens. Next base: position 434,816 of record VWZW01002160.1, read on the forward strand.
CAAACACTCTGCAAGAGCTGTGTCAGCTGCAGTGGGTATTACTTCACCTTTTCAACCTGCAATCAAAATTGAGATTACCAGGAAAAAGAAATAGCTTGGGAAATTTAAAGGATGTGTATGTCAGGTCTTGCTCAGAAGCAGCAATTCTACTTTGACCCCAGCATTGGCATTTGTAAGTGTGGAAAATACATTATGAAAACCTAATTTTCAGGTGCACACCAGAGTTTCATTTCACATAAACATGTGGAAATGGAGCCCATGTTCTCAAATGTTGAATACTGCCCTCTTTCTACTGAATCCAGGGAGAGTTGTGTTGGCGGCTGCATTGTTTTGCAAGATGTAGTTTATCTGAGTAGCATGTAGAATTATATATGCACCTGTTTGCATTAATTATTGATAAGTTCATGGATTTGTGGAATGAGATGTTTTCTCCCTATGTCTTTTTATTCCTGTTGGATTTTCTTTTTTTTTTTTTTTTTATTACTTGGAAATAAAAAAAAATTATCTCTTTTCCAATTTGAGGATGAGGTCAGATGCTTTTTTTAAATAAGTAGCAAATGTTTACTTAGCACCCAGTGTTTGGCATTTGGGCGTAAGACAATAAACCTGATGTTCAGTTTAAGCTGACTTTAAAGGACTCTCTGCATCATCCACATAATGCTGCATCCTCACTAGGAATAAGCTTATAAAGTCAGAAGAACAGAATGTACCCAATAGACCTGCAAGCCCCCGTTTCTAACAGATATCCTTTTTAAATTTTTGGTAAGCTACTATGAATACTTGTTGGTCCAGTTAAAGAATCCAGCAATATTTGTATGGAGTAGCTAGCCCTCTGAGAGGCACAGCCTTAATTTAGACTAATTCAGTGTGTGCAGCAGGACTAATTTTGTCAGCACTCCTTATTTATTATAACTCCTGCCTCACTCAGAGCAAGCAGCTTTGTCCAAACAGTCAAGAAGACAAGATATCTGTGTTATTTCCCAGCCTCTGAGTAACCACTTTTGCAATCTGAATGTATCCCTAAAACTTTTCAAGTGGTCTTAAATGTAGGATTAAGGTAGCAGCCAGAGATTGCATGTTTCCTGTGGCTCTCTGAAAAAAATGGTGTTCTAGACACAATACAAACTTTAAAACATTTGGAAGGCAAAAGCAGCAGAGCTTGCCAGAGAATGGCTGTTTCACAACAGCTCTCAAGTTTTCAAAACTTATTTTCAATGTGTGCTCAAAGTAAAACAAAGCTCTTCCAAATGCTTTTAGGAGGTAGAATCATTACAAAATGGATCTCCGCTGACATACAAGTCCTGGGCACATACTTTCCACCTCTCAGCAGCAAATATGTCGTGTTCGGCTCAAGAATCTTCTCAAATTGTATGTAAGACAAAATCATGCTTGGTAAATGAGGACATTTTGAAAGCCTTTAGGCACATCTAATGGGTCTATCAGCTCTAAACCAAGTGTCACCCTACATATCTGACAGATCCATACAAGCCCCAGCCCAAAGGCAAAGGAGGCAATAGAAATACTCTGGATAGCCTTTCTAGGATATTAGGATAAGATTTTTTCTTTTTTTTTGGGGGGGGGGGGCGGAAGTTGTAGTTTTTAGTACATTTTAATCCTTTCTTAGTCCTACATTTATTGTCTGGATACAATTCTACCTGTTTCTCTTGAAAATAAATTTTAAAAACAAAACACAAACACAAACAAACGAACAATCCTGCAGTGTGAAGACCATGTAAAAAAATTATGTCAGAAGAGCAGAGCCATAAGCTTTCCAGAAAGACCCATGTACTTCATGCTGGTTTTATTTGTTCTCACAGTGCAGGAGCACATTTTGTATGTTCTATATGTTCACCCATAGGATGCCAGAACATTTGCCAGTGAACTTAGCATCTTGCCATTTAACCTTTAGCCACAACTATACAGACTATTTAACAAGCCAGGCCAAGGAAGTTAAAGTTTTTAGGCATACTTGTACAGTGATCTTAGAATTTTAATGTGTAAGTGGTTGAATCTTTATATATTCAAAGCCCAGAAAAATAAATGAGCTTTCCCATTTTGCTTCATGTGACTGTTAAAGATTGTTTTATGAAACAATAATCAATGTGACTTTCCAAGGTCATGTGCATGTTAGTGACAGAACTCAAATATAAAATGTCAATGCACTCTTAATTAGGTCAAGATGTCTGAGCAAAATTCCTTCTATCCAAAGCATCCTCTATTCCATGTGTAGGATAATTAAAATAAATTATGCCCATGAGAAAAGCCATGCTCTATCATCAAAATCCCATTTATCTAGATAAGTTTCAAATCCCTCCTTGTTTTGTTCAGATAAAGTTCATCTGTCTTTATTTGCAATTGATCTGGCTTTGCTTAAGCTTAGTGCAGTGGGTTGTTGGGGGAATTTTTGCCTCTGTAGCTTCCATGGTTAGGTTTAGAGCATTGAAAATAGGAGTCCTTAGCCCCTCCTTCTTTCCAGCTGCCCTCATGCTCTTTATCTTAACCTTTGTTAGTGACCTTTAAGGCCTCCATATTTGGCTATCCTCAAGAAGCAACAATCCAAAGAGTCATCAACAGGTCCATTTCACCCTGAGGTTATAAGGTGAGGCAATGGTTTAGACTGCAGGGAATCTCCACACTTTGGTCACAGGTATAACAGTGGACAGTACATTTCAGTGCATCTGGACTCTGGGGAGAAGGCTTGAGACAGGCAGTCGTGCCAAAGACACAGGAAGAGGATGAAATGCGCTAATATTTATTTTTCTAATAGATACTTCATTTCCTGTTCTTCCTTTTCAGTATTTACATTAGAAAGTACCTCCAGCTCCACTGCATTCTATGGCATAGTTCACTAGTAGCAGTCATACTCACCCATAATGGTATATTCAACACCAAAAAAGATGGTTGACCCTAGCCTTCAAAGCTGGAAAAGCATCCTCTCTTCTTTCCTATCATCTGGAGCAAGAAAAATAGCCTCCACATGTAAAGGCAACTTACCCTTACCCCTCACAGCTTCCCAAGAATTCATCATCCTTCACTCTGGGTTTTTCTGAGGTGTTAGCTAGGGGGAGGGAGGTTGCCCCTGAGTTTTGACACTGCAGAAAGATGTATCCTTACAGTAAACTCTTACATATGCTTGCAGGAGAAAGAAGAAAAAGTAAACAATGAAACGGAGAGGATGAAACAAAGAGAAAAAATATTCTTCTTTCTATTTAATGGAGGGGGGGAAACTTAATGCTCAACTAGGTCCTGTCTATACTTGTTATTTTAGAAGGTTCTTGCTTGTTGGTTTGTAACATGGGCAGCTGATAATAAAGTAACAAAATTTAGTAAAGAAATTAGCAGGTTTCAAAGCTCACACTAGTCTTTTATGGAAAAAACTATTTCTGTATTCTTGTAGCCTTTCATTAAGGACAAAAAGCAGTTTCCATTATTATCTTAATTTTAGTTCTGCAAACTTTACTTTTGAGTTGAAACTTGTACTCTTTTTCTAAATCCAACTATTTAATGACTTCAGAGTGAATTTTAGCTGTCACTGGACTTGGTTTTGATTTCGAGGGGTTTTATCATGCATGTCTTTTCTAACCAGAGTTACATACATGAACTGAAGCATTAAATGCATATAGGCGTATCAATTTTTTAATGACTTTTTGTAGGCCTGCTGGCAACTCCTGGAGTTGTGAGTTTGAGATTGCATGGGACAAAAAAAAAGAAAGAAGAGAAATTGAGAATTTGGGCATTCATAAGTCTATGGGAGTGTAAGAAACATTTTCAGTATCAGAATTAATTACCTTTTTAAGGATACCACAGTAGTAAAATTCAGGTTTAGATTTCATGCAGCATTAGGCTTTCTCTTCCCTCTTGTCTATATAGATGTTTTTAAGGGTTCAAGAAACAAAAGGAATCTTTAAAAAAAAGCATACAAATGTACTTTATTCATTTTTTAATAATAAAACTTTCCCAAGCTCTAATAAACAATACAGATTTGTGATATATTATATTACTTTTTCTCACTTTTTTAAAAAATACAATAATGTTACAGTCCTAATCCATTTATTTTTGCAAGTAGAACATGAAAATCTGCAAAACTCCTGGTCATGGAAACTGGAAAATTCTTAGAAGGAACAAGATGTTTTGACTTTCTATAGTTCTTGAAGGGTTTATCACCTACATGAGAAGAAATCTCTATAAGGAAAAAAAAGACCTTTTTTTCAGTGTTTGTGGTAATAGGTCTCGAAATACATTTAGAATGATACTGCTGTTTCTTTGTTCCTCTGATTTTAAGATTTGTTCAATATTTTTTTATCCAAACCACCATGTCTACCTGAAAGTTAAAATATTCGCCAACAGCAACAAGACAGAAAAAGAAAGCAAGCTACTGCTAGCATGGATCTAGCATGCAGAAGCAGAGGAAAAAGGTGATCTTATTCTCAGCAAAAAGAAACATTTTATGGTTGGGTCCCAGTGAAGCTGGTGTCCTTTAAGGTGCTTAATTTACAGAAATGGCTAGTTGTTAGGGGTACCTACTCTGTTCTTAGAGAGTTAACACGTGGTGTTTATTTGGTAGGGCAAGGACAGTCACTGCTGGGAGCTTGTCCATTCTTGGAGATACTAAAGACAAAGACTGTGTGCCCCCATTATTGTTATTAAGTAATGAAATTGCTTCTGAATATCTTACTCTTTCCTTTTTAAATTACATTATATGATACAACCTGTAAACACCTTAACAAGCTCTATCTAACAAGTGTAACCCACGAGCTGACACTTGCACATACACAAACAACACAGCAACAAAAAAGTGAAGCAATTATTGTACTTCTGAAGAAAAAAAAGCATTCCTTGTGGAATGACTTTGCAAGTGCATGTAATCATGTGTAAATAAATAGGGAAAGTTAGAGTTTATAAGCAAGAAGCTTGGAGTGTAAAAGACTATTTAAATTGGGGTGAAATAAGCCATTGCTTTCATTCACAGAGGAAGTTTTCAAACCAATTATGTTCTCTTATGACACTTCTGCTGATGTCATGAAAGGCTTTTCAGTGATTGTGTCTAACAGGAGATTTTGTCAGTTCAATGTGTAAATAATGGCATCGTAAAGATATAAACAGAAATTGTCCTCCTTTTCTTGGTGTGTATATATAATCACAGCCTGGCTCTACTCGAATTTAAAATTAGAATATAAAATCAGCATAGAAGACTGCACAGGCGCCCTCTGTATCTGGAGACCTAAAGGAACTATTTGAAAGATCACAATACAACCTGGTTACTGAATACTGATATCATGGTACTGCACTGATATATTTAAAAGAGGGAGTAAAATCAAGAGCATATGTTTTGTGTGTACACTCAAATGATGAGAAGGGAAGATGCAAATACAAAGCTTGGAAGGAGAATGGAAACCACCAACAGGCAGGAAAGAAAATAGCAAAACAGAGCCAAAATACTTCCACACACAATGCATGATCCAAGATCTTCAGTTCCTACCTAATAGCTACTAACAAGCCCTGGAATTTCCCTTCCCACATGTGACTAGGTATTATTTATATCCTGTAAGATAAGTTCTCCACACTCCCCTAAGTGATTCCATCCCATGTTTCTGGTAAACACCTGTGCTTAAAGCTTCAATTCATATAATCTCAAGAGACTTGATCTAAGCCAATTCTAAGTTGATTGATTCTTTTAGAGGTCCATGAGCCATGACAGTTATACCAGGATGCACCAGGCTACCATAACTCACCTAGAAAATGGGGTTGTAACATCCCTGATGATGGAGACTGCACAGCTGCAAAAAGAAGTAGATTCTAATTTAAGCTGAGCTTGGTCACGCAGTGCTGTTTAGTGCATGGCCCTGACAACAGCTCTGTAACCTGGCATGTCTGAGAATGAGACATTGCTGAAGCAGAATGAAGTCCTCTCTGCTTAACTGCCCTCAGCCAAAGCTCTTCCCTCCCTGGGCATCTCTTTCCTTGCCCACAGCACTTGCTACAGGAAAGGACTTTTTCTTCACCAATGTGACTACATCACAGCAACAGAATGAAGATCCTTAGACCAAATCTATCTCAAAATGTGGTGTCTAATGCAAAGTAGTACATCAGCAATTGAATCACAAAGACTTCAGTGAACATGGCACTGAAAGACCAAATGAAATCATAATTGCTTTAACACACAGTTTCAGTTAACTGTGCCTGGAACAAAAAGAGAGTACAAAAGTACACATAAGTAAAATGGCTTTATAAAATGAAAGAGTGGTACCACTGAGTTGACTGGATATGACTTTTCCTCATGACTTAATTTTTGCACACCTCAGGTAATTTCAGCAGGGGAAAAAAACATTTATTCCCGTTTATGACAGAAATAGGCTTTGTACAACATACAGTAAATTTACTCCAAGAATTTATTCTACATCTTTTTCCCCAAGATTTTTTATGAATAGTGACAGTACTGACACATACAGCAATTTTTTCAAAGTAGTATGTGAGTTTTTATTACTAGCTGTCCATTGACAAAAGGCTGCACAATTCTTCTTCTACCATATACTTTTCAAAGAGATAGCAATTAACTTTATTGATTGCCTTTCTGGTAACAATCATGATTTTATTTCATTTGAGGATCATGCTTTATGTGCTGAGAAAGTTCATCTAATGGCAAACGTCAGAAACAATAGAAGTGAGAGCATATGCTGACTGAACTAGATTCATCTAGCTCCTTTTTGGTCATGCAATACTGATCTGCTGACACATGCACAGAAAATCTTTGTGACAAGTAGACAAAATACAAGACCACGGAAAAGGTAAATAGCAAGATATGGTTCCAGACATGATTACTGTACAGAGAGGGGAATACACTAAGCATGGAGCTCATCATACTGATGTGTCTTCTTGCACCAGACAGACAGACTTAGGGACATCACTTACATGGACACATAGGTGTGGAGACAGAAAGATAATTCTTTCTTCCATACAACAGAACACAGGTATAACATTTAGATTATTAGCTTCAGACTCAAATCTGGGGTTCTGAAATGGTGTCAACTGCCATGTCTCCATTGGTTTCACTGATTTCCAAAGTCCATCCAAATTTTGGTGTCTTTCTTAGATCTTACGATGACAAAATTTCCATCAGTAATAAATATGAACTATGCTTGAATATGCAAGGAAGAATCAGTCCCAGAACACTGAGTCTCAGTTTGAGTTCCTGATGTTTATTTTTGTTTTGCTGAAATCTTAATATTATCTAGCCTTTGTTAACCAGGCAGGAAAGGAGACACTTTGGACTGTTAACACTAGGAGGATATAACTTGGCTGTCCCTTCAACTAGAAAAAAAAAACCCATGTGAACCAAACAGGTCAGACTGCTTAAAGACGTCTTAAGCTTACTCCAAACACGTTTTTAGTTTAACTGCTGCAAACACATAGACCTTCAGTGTGATTTTAAGTGGGCGAAGAAGCCAAATGCAGAACACAGCACGTCCTCCTTTCTGTTTGCTTTAACTGCTGATAGGCTGATGAAAGGGACATGGCATGGTTGTGTGAGTGACTTCAAACAAGGGTTTGTAAGCCCTTGGGGTGCTGAGTGTATCTGCTGTTAAGACAGAAAAGATGCAGCAGATGTCTGGAAGAGTACAGGATGGAGGCTGACATTCTTCCACCTGTCCCAGTATTGTGACATGACCATTGGCTGGGATGCCCCAATGCTGTCCTCATTAATGTGTGAAGTTAATCGGACCTTTCTGCTGATCTAGCTCTCATTTCAGTTTTTGTCTGCTCCCATCCTGAGCTCAATGTTAATTATTCCTGCTGTGCCTGAAGCTAGCTAAAGAACTCACACTTCTTTTTGTAGGGGAAAAAGAGCACATTCCTTCTCCAGCCTTGTGTATTTTCTTTCTGGTGGCACTGTGTTTTTAAGGGCTCTTTGTTCTAGACGCGTATCACAAAAATTCTGAAAGCGCTTCCATTTCTCATGTCTTCAGTCCTGGGTTGGCTTAATTTCAAAATAATATTTTGGTTAATGTGCATAAAAACTCTCATACAGAGGGAGAGTGAGGTGTATGAATATAATATGAGCCATGTCAGACGAGGCTAAGGATCTGTCTATGTTCCAGTCTTCTTTTTAGCTAACACATTCTAGGAAACAGTTTAAAGATAGGCAAGTAAAGTTAATACTCTTTTAAAATCTGGGATACACCACTTCATGTTTTCAGAGATGGACGAGATATATTTGTACTTTCTTGGAGAACTCTGGCACTGGAAGGATTTTTATTCCACAGTTTTTCTGCACATGAATGTTTTGTGTCCACTACATTACTATATGGCTTGGAGTTCAACTGTTTGACTACACACTGATGTGTGAAGCATCTCCTTTTGAGAGAGGTCCCTGATATTTTCACTTAATACCACATAATTGTTTTATTAGAAATTATAGTGAAGTCTCTCTCTGCTCATCACCTCTGTTTTTCCCCATAAAGTACTATCTATCCTATTCTTTTGCCTGTTTGTGTTAGTTTGTAACACTAGCTGGAAATTAAACTCCAAATAAGCCACTCCCCTTCCCCCCCCACCCTATCTGGTAAAGGGAGGGACAAAAGCAGAGATTATGGGTTCAGGTAACAATTTATTGAAAGTGAAATAAAACATGCACTAAAACAACAGCAATATTAATAGCAAAAGTATACAAAAAGAGAAGGTGTTTTACCCACAAAAAGGTGTTCACCAACGGGAACAAAACTACAATGGCATGGGTAGGTCAGGTCGATATGGTTTCCCCAGACAAAGATACTCACACAACTCTGCAACCAGGACACCATCACATCTCTTTTCAGTTATCTCCACCAAGCTGAAGATAATTTCTTGTCTGAGACCACTATTTTCATCACAGTATCCTAAATGCACGTCTGAAATACTCCATATTCATGGCCATACTAGAAGTTGTGTGAATGTTAATAAGGTAACTGTATCCCTGGAAACTGCAGTCCTTTCTTATCCGCAGAGAAAAGTCACACTTTTGCTTGTGAGTTTCAGTTGCAATTGGGAAGAACTGCTCTGCATGGCCCAAACCTTCTTTCCGTTATTCCTTTAAACTTCAGTACCTCTGGAAATTACAGAACTGCACTACTCATTCAGAAAAGCACTTTCCAGTCGTGTTTGTGAAGGCCATTTCTTAGATTCTTTGGAGCCTGTTTGATACAGCAAAGAGAGTTTAGAAATTCACCCTCATTCTCCCAGAGCACCACTCTGCTGTGTTAGTGCAGAAAATCTTCTGAAGAACATATGCACAATGAGCAGTACCTGTGTGCTGTAAGTTAGCAGAGTGAAAGACTGACAGTGCTTTTGTATTTCAAGGCTAAAATATACAGCAAGTTTTGAAAAAGCAAACTGAAACAAACCTATTTTTTAACTGTATCAGCCTATTCAGGAGCAAAAAAATGCCATAAACAGGCTTCACCCAACAGACGTTGTCTGTATCTATTGTCTGGCCCCACTAGAGCTTTCAGAATTTCAAGTTACCTTGAAAACCTGTCCTTTATGATCAAAGGTACCTTCCACGTTTTTCTCACATTCGGTGTTTACCTAGATCTTTCAAAACTCATACAGCACGTACTTCAGGGTGTAGAATAAGGCAAAATCTACTCACTTTAGCATGAATGTTGTAGGCCAAAGACAGACTGACTCTGTGCTTATGGATAAAGTATGCTTCATGAATTCTGAAGAGCTTAACTTAGAAGTGTAGTGAACATCTGCTGTGCAGACAGAGACCAGCAGATGTTTTGATTTTGCCTACCTTTTTTTCCATCTTGGAAGCTAGCCATATGATATTCTTACTGTGCGTTGGGTTTGTCCACCAGTGAAGACAAAATTCTTATGACTAAACTTCATAATTGTCTGAACACTGAGAAGCAATATGAATCTTGTTTTTCTTTTTTTATAACTTGAACCAATAACCCATACTTTGGCTCGTTAAAATGCTTGTTTGCTGTGCTGAAGACTGAAACACACAGACCTCTGCCTAAAAGGAGAAATTTTTGGCAGACTGACACTTCTCCTCCTACATAGTAATCTTTTTCCAAAGTCATGTGGACAGACATTTTGCTCTCATTTAACTGCCATGTATTCTCTTCAGTCTGTGTCAGAACTCCCAGAGGTGTCAATGGGATTTGTGTGTATAAATCAAAACTGACTGCCTTCAATTTGTGTGTGTTTAAATAATGTTTATGTGGGAAGTCTGAACTTCAAGTTTCTAGCCCTGGAAAACTTATCTTAAAATAATTACAGCTAGTGAATTACTGCCATTTGAAAGGATTGCAAAGTATCTGTCCCAACTTTTAATGATAACACAAGTGATAATTTATGAGCTTAATCTCCTTTTATTCCTCCTTCTTGAGAATACTCTTATATTTATAGAAAATTCTTTGTTTCCTCCATATGTTCTGTTTAAGCCAAGGGCTGAGGCCTAAAATGCCCAAAAAAATCCACTCAGATTTTATGACTAAGATCTTGATAGCCTAGATTTGGTTCCTCAGTACTGAATGCATAATGCATCCTGTATAATGCTCTCCTCTACTCTCCTTCCACTATTGCCATTAAAAAAAATTAAAAATTTTAACTGTCAGAAACTGCTGAGACAGTGAGTTCCAGCAACACATTCTAGCATAGGGAGCTTCCAAGAGCAGATCCTGCTTTGCAAAAAAACTGCAGTCTTGCTTGATCTTTGTTATAGTCTGAGGGCAGTGAATGAAGCTGCACACAGGTAAGGCACTGCAGCACTGGGAGGTGAACGTTCTCAGCCAAGAGGAGAAATCACACATTCCAGGACTCAGGAGCTGGACATGTTCTTTCTCCCAAAGGGCACAGGAAGAAAAAGGATGAAGTAACTTCCCAAAGCCCTTTCTTTCTCTCCCTTTCCTAGAACAGTTCTGCTGCTTTCATTTAAACCATGAAGACTGGATATAACCTACCAGGGGCTGGCACTTCTCTGATACTGTATTAATGTCTCCCTGGGCTGATTTCAGAGGTCATTTTCTGAGATTGAAAGTATTTCTACCTCTACTCTGTAAATGCTGTTCCTGAAAGCTTTCCTCCTCATACAGGTCCATTAAAACCCCCCACTGAAATCCTGCCTGACATCTGCCAAGGGAAGTGGACAGCACAGAGTAATCCTGTACCCTGGCAAAGGCTGAAGGGGAAGAAAGAAGACTAGCTCTGCTAGCTACATATTGCATTAGGTTTCCCCAGATGGACACTGTGTGCTTGAGCACAAAGAGAGTCTTCGAACAAGCTTAAGTAACATCAGGTTCTGATTTCTGTTCTTAAGCTGTCACTTTATCTCTAGTTTAGCTAAAATTTAGAATGCTGTAAAATTCCCCCAGAAGACCTAACATTTCAGTTGCAACTGGGTTTCCACTGTGGCACAAAGTTGCTAACAGAACATCCTTACTGTAAAAACAGAAATGACCTGCATTCCTTCAAAAATTGTAGGGTATGTGATATTGCGGTGTTGTCTCTGCAGGCGCAGATACTGTGTGGGTTGAGTAAAAGGATGTGTTCTGTCCAGCTGTATTTGGGGGAACATGAAGGGGGGGAAACACAATGCTTTTCTTCTCCATATTTGGAAAGATGCTTGGCCATGTTTCATTGAGTAATTCAAGCAAAAAGCTATTTGGCTAAAGGACAGCAATCCTCAGACTGTTTGTTTGCAGAAGGGTTTTTAACTGGGGGTAAAGATTTCCCTTTTGTTTAGTAATCAGAGTGGTGTTAAATGACCATATGATCTTGTGGGGAGACAGTACAGAATTACTGGAATTCACAAAGTCTGTGGTTTTTGATATGACAATTAAAGAGATACAGTGATGTGATTGTAAAAGCAGCTGAAGTGCTGCTCTTAAGCTTTCCTTTTCAGGACCAGTCAGCCCTCTTCTGTCACATGACAAAGACAGTTTATTCACAAAATCTAATGTTTTTTTGTTACCTGCTGTTTTGTAATGGAATAGAGTCACAGTCCAGCACCATCTTCTTAAGTACACTGTCATCAGAAGCCACATGAAACCTGCATTGTCTGTTCAAGTAATAAAGCCCAGGGCAGATATTTTGACCTTCAGGGACACTTAAAGTGGGAAAAACTCCTTCTGCTCTCCACTTCCCCATCTGCTACAGATCAGTATGAACCAAAGCACAAATAATATGCATGAATACAACAGGGAAAAGACCATCAAAAGAAGAAGGCTTAAGCAGACCAACAAGGAAAGGATTTGTAAAGAGCTGGCAGGCAGGCTTGGAGAAGGCAATTTCATTACAACAGAGATTTCCCCTGGAAATGCTGCTTTCAGAAAAGCTTAGTGAACATGTAGTGAACAGAATCCTTGCTGCTTACACATACACATGTGACCTTCACCATCTGCAAGATGACTTTTTCTTTTGCAAGCACAGCCTCATGGATAAAATACCTTCTTGAGGATTTTACCTGCTGAGTCCAAGCTTTTAAGTTTCAGTTTATTCCAGAAATTATTCTAAGGTTTTGTTAAATCACATCAGGAACAGACTTGAATTCTTTGGCTGCCCTCACTCTTTGCCTCATACCATTAGATTTCGTTTACTACAGATGCTAATGCTAACTTCTTACAACATCTTTTAATGCTTTAGTGTCTCCTCTCTGCACAAATAGATTGAATGTCAATGAATGTAAAGAGAGTTACCTGTGTTATGTATGAAGGGAAATATATGAGAAGAATTATTCACTATATACAGGTCACTGATTCTTTTCAAAGCCTTTTGCATGCTAATTATCCATGGACTGAAATTTCCCCTCACCATTCAAATTTTCCTGGATTTTGTTTTACATCAGTACTGTGCTAGCATCTGAGTCTTGCATCCATAGTCAAAGCTTAGCTGTTCACCTATTTATTCCTCTACTATTGCAAACTCCCTGTGTGATAAATATATTTTCATCTTGCATTGATGACTTCACTCTGCGGCCCTGTACCCTACATCTTTTTGTTAAACCAGTAAGAGCTTCTGTGCAGCATGACCGCAGGGCCTGCATGACTTAAGAAAATACACGCTTTCACAAATTGTACATGTATCAAGGACTAATTTAAAATTGCCCAGTTATTTTTTGCATTTGCAATTCTGATGAGATCACTAAGACTGAACTACTGTGTCTTCACCATTGGTCATACCTGATTGCACACTGGCAGTACAGGAGGTGCATATGAAAACTGGCCATTGACATGAATTGTTCTTCCTTTGTTAAAAATGTTTCAAATACATCTTTTCCTTTGCTTCTGAGTCCTAAAATGTGTGGCATTTATAAATATTAATCTGAGATTATGTAAATATGTGTGAAACAAAGGAACTGACAGTTAGCTTTTCAACAAACTAACCCAGACTAAAGTACTTTTCATGATCTGAAAACTCAGGGGAAGCAGCAGAATATCATAACTGCAGCAATCCACTTCAGTTAGGAGCACCTTGAGGAAGCAGCCTCTTCTTGCCTATACTTTTCCATTCTTTCATTCTGGTTTGTGCAAAGACCAACACAGTCAATAGCCCAGTGCAATGCAGATGAGAAGACTAGGTATACTAGTGGTGTGACTCAGACCACAGTGGATGCAATTAGAGCATCACTTCTTTAATCTTCCAAAGACCAGTGGTGTAAATCAACTTGCTGAGAACTTCAGTGGTTGTAGCAACTTTCAGCTACCTTTTCAAGACAAAAAGTTCTCATAGTAGCCTAAGTATGACGTTGTATCTTTCATTTCACTGTAACATGAACAGTAACTGATCGGCCCATCACATGCATATCCTTCGGTACCAGAACTATTCTTCACATATGGCTCTGTAAGAGTGTCTGATTTCTATCTTCTCTTCAAGCACTGAGTTTCAGAAGTATACCTAAGAAACAGGTTTTTGTGAAGCACTTGGACTACTACATAAATATAAAAACCTGTTGCATCTGTATATCAGATGCAGCATTTCCCTAATTAAATAATATATTCTGTTACTTAGTCTCTTGTCATTTGCAGTGAAATTTGAGTATTGCTGGAAAGTCAAAAGGACTGTATTGTATCAATTTTCCATCACCTAAAGCCTCAGTGAATAAAGAATAAATAATTCAATCAAATGTAAACGTGGGGCTTAACTTGCAAATGCACCGATGTACCTGTGTATTCCATCGCACTGTGATATGTCAACAAAAGCAAACTCAAGCAGAGAGGAGGAGTAGAAAATGTGTAAAGGAAGGAAAATACCAACAAAAGGTCAGAAGTTGCAATCAACAAGTTTACATGGCTAATCTGTCCAAGGGGAATTTTTCTGAGACTCCTGGAAATGAAGCTGATTAAGTAGAAAACCGTTTAATTTGAAACCGATGGCTAAAACAAACCCAAGTTCTTGCCTCATAATATTCTGGAGAATTATATTTGTACTGAGGTTGGCTAAAGGGTTCTGAATTTGACTGGAGGGCTCTTTGCGAGTGTATCTCTCCCAAAGTGATTCACAGACAGCAAGACAGCACAGGACCTCTTCTGAGAAATGGCTTATAACGTCACACTTGGCTACCAGGAATTTTTCATAACAAGCAGAGTTTATTGTCACCGTTGCTACATCCATGTATATGTTTGCATACACATGTTGATGCACATATGCAAGTGCTTTTATGCGCACACCCTTGTGGACACTCACCTCACATATCCGGACACCTTGCTGTCATTTCTGTGAGATGTACATCAATTAAGTATTTCTGCATCTTGAAAGTTGGAAAACCGAGTCCTCAGAGGCTGAAGTGTGCCCTTGAACAAGAGA
>VWZW01002160.1:449637-534053 GCA_013397115.1 Edolisoma coerulescens
CCCAGCCGCAGGCGCATCCTCCCCGCAAAACAAAGGGCTAAATTAACCACGATTAATTCGGCACGTGTCAGTGCAAGCCCTCACTCCGTCCCCGCGAGCAGCAGCTCCAGCCCGCGCTGCGAGGGAGCGGAAAAGGCGCTCCTCACTTTTCGGGGGGGTCCTGTCTTTTCGCCCCCCTTCGCTTCTGCTCGGCGCATTTCCAGTGACCGCCACCCACCCGTCTGTCGGGCTGGACCCCGCCAGCCGTGTGGGACCCATCGGGGCGGGACGGGANGCGCCCGCCGCCACGCCATGTGGCCCCTGGTGGCTCTCTGCTGCTGGGGGGGGCTGTCGCTGTCGCTGTCCCTGTCTCCGTCAGCGCCGCAGGGCCGGCCGGGCGGCCAGCCGGGCGCCCTCTTCCGCGCCCCAACTTTCGCCTCGCCATCCCTGGAGGCGCCGCCGCTGCCCGACACGACGGAGAGCAAAGTGGAGAAACTGGGGCGCGCCTTCAAGCGCCAGGTGCGGCGTCTGCGGGCGCGCAGCGGGCGCCTGGAGCTGGTGTTCCTGGTGGACGAGTCGTCGAGCGTGGGTCCGGCCAACTTCCTTAGCGAGCTGCGCTTCGTCAAGAAGCTGCTCTCCGACTTCCCCGTGGTGCCCGCGGCCACGCGCGTCGCCATCGTCACCTTCTCCTCGCGCAGCAACGTGGTGCCACGCGTGGACTACATCTCGCGGCGGCGGCCGCAGCAGCACAAGTGCGCCCTGCTGGGACGCGAGATCCCCGCCATCGCCTACCGCGGCGGCGGCACCTACACCAAGGGCGCCTTCCAGCAGGCGGCGGTGAGACGGGGCGGCGGGCGGGGGCTGCGCCGGGCGCGGGGTGCGCGGCACCGCGGTGCCGGGTGGTGCGGTCACGGGTGCGGAGGGATGTTGCCATGGGATGTGCGGTCAGGGGTGCGGTGGGATGTGCGGTCGAGGGCGCAGTGGGATGTGCAGTGGCGGGGGAGGTGGTATGGGTGCGGTGAGAGGAACGAGCGGTGGTGCCGTGAGGTGCAGCGCGGGTGCGATGCGGGGTGCGCTGTGGCAAGGCGAGGTCTCGGCATCGAGGGAAGGCGCGGCGATGTCTCAGTAGTGCGTGGGGTGCTGGGGTGCGATGGTTCGGTGTACGGTGTGCTGTGTTGTGTGCTGTGTGGGGTGTGGGAGTGTGGTTCTCCGCCTTGTTCGGGGATGTTCTGTGAAAAGGGGTGTAGGGCTGCATGATGGGGTATGGAATGGTGTGGTGTGGGATGCAGAATAGACTGGTCAGGGCAATTAGTCACTATCTTCCTGTGATGTCTGCGCCTGCAACTCCCATGTTTTCTGCTGCCTTTGCAAACAAATGTGTGAAATTCGTTCTTTGAAGGGGCATGGAGCCCATGTCTCGATTTCAGAAGTGATACATATGAGTCAAGTCTGGCATCTGAAACGCCTGTCTGGTTTCATGGCGCCGGGACTTGAGTGCCTGCTAGCTGTCGGACATACCTGCGTACTCTTGGCAGATGTCTATTTTAATTGCTGATGACTTATAAAGGTGCCTCTAAACTGTGTGCACTAAACCAATAAGTAGGGGCATGTCCCCAGGAACGTTTCCAGACACGTAACACAATCACTTGTAGTGCTGTCATACAGACCTATGGCAGAAATTTGGTCCAGGCAGCTCCTGGACATGTGTTGGCACTTAATCGTGCTGGGGAGACTTCCCAGTAGATGGTTCATGGACAGCCAGTCTACTCAGGAAGCTTTTTTTACAAGTCTAGGCTCGGCTCTTCCTTGTCATTTGGCCTCTGTGTTCAGAAACAACCACCAAACCAAGTCTCATTTTCAATTTGGGGGTTTTTTACAATTTTTCTAATTTCTGGTAGTGTCCTGTAGCTGAGCATTGGGTGCACTTGTCTTGAAACACTTACGCATTCTCATTTGGAGCTGAGGAATGAGATTGCAAAAGGTGCGTCACTGCTGGGCATATGAAATTGGCAAAGATTATTCTCTTCATCGCATTTGGCAGGAGAAAGTCCACTGTCTAATATGCTCAGAGCTGCACATGCCAAACCTGCTTTAGGAAGACACATCCCTATATTAGATCTTCCACTGTGAAGGCATGTTTCAGTACAGATCCATCCCAAGGGTGTTGTGTGAAAAAGCTAATGATACAAGTTAAAAATAACCATTAAAAACAAAATATAAGCTTAAGAAATACCATCTGTTTTCTTGATACGAAATCTTGACTAATGATATCTTTAAAGTGGAATAAACAAAAAAATCCCTTCAGAAACCTACAATTTAGTTTCTTGAGCTAGCTAAACTTTGTGGCTCCAACAGCATGACTGTCATTTTACACTGTGGTCTTATAAGCATGTGGGAAGAAAAATATTCACATGGTGACAGGGAGAATTAAGATAGAATGACAAGGTTAAATTCCGGTCTGCTCACTGGCTCTTGGTTAAAGATACTGTACTGTGGTTTTCTTCAGTGTGATTTCTTCATGTCAGACAAATTAACATCTTCAGGGAATACTCACTTTTCTAGACACTCTTCAGAAAATGACTGTTCTAAGTTTGAAATGCTACTTTTGGAATAAATCTAGAAAGTTGTGTAAGTATAACAAAACTGCTATTCCCTCTGCACTCTTAGACTGCTGCCTTATGTTTTTAACTGTCTTTTGGTACAATCATAATTATTTCTTCTTTCACTTTTCTAAAATGTCTCTTTTCAATTTTTTTTTCTTTTACACTTTTATTTGGGGTTCCTTCTGCTTCTGACCAGAATTCTCTGCTTCTTTTCCGAACTCAAAAGTATTTGCAAAGCGTGACAAAGTCTCTGGAATTCTATCAGTTATGCGTTATAGTAACAGAAAATGAAGGAAAGTGCATTGTTAGAATGATCCCAGCACTTAAATCATCACGCAGCACTCTTCACTGGTAGGTCTCAAAGTGATTAATTCACATCTGTGACAGTTCCACTGAAACCACGGAGGCAGAGAGATAAGTGAATTTGGCAAGGTCGTCAGGCCAGTTAGTGTCTGACCTGGGAACATGAGTGAACAGGAGCAAGATTTACATGGCAGTTGCTGTCTCAGAATGTGTGGCAGCAAAACTGGTCATTTAACATCATCCTGAAAGCAGACCTCTTCAGTTTGACAAGCTGTTGCACAACCATGTAATGTCCATCTTCTTCAAAAACATAAGAATTCTTCTTGGCACTGCAGTTTTGCATCCTCTCCAAAGGTACTTCGCAGACAAGTTTATTTCAGAGTTTCTGTGTTTTGTCAAAGCTGTCCATACTAACTTTAGCCATGTGGACCACACTTTGACATTCCTACCCAGCAGATTAAAGATAAATTCTATGAGATTCACAGAAATGTGCCCAATATACCACAAGAGACAGTGGCAAGAGACAGCGGCAAGAGACAGCATCCTGATGAGAAAGACTGAACTGCTATTGATGTTTGGGTTTGCCATCCTGTTTGTGATTTCGTGCCATGCTTGAGCTAGCAAGTCCTCATTTTCAGAGCCTTAAGGCACATGCAAACAGTCTTAGAAAGGGGAAGAAACTGAGCTCATTCATTCAAAACTCTTTGGCTTCAGTTTTTCACAGCATAAGTTGGTGGGACAGCACAAACTACACACATCTTATGTTAAGCAGATTGCTTATTGCATTATGGAAAGCTACAGAGCTGTTGTGACAGCAAGAAAGAACCAAAGCCGAATTGAAAATACAAACAGGTTTGAGAAAGTGTTGCTCCTGATGCTTAAGGAATGCATCTAAAGCCAAAAGACCTCAGTGGTGAAAAGTGTTGAGAGACCTGTAGGCAGCTGTACTGGAGCTTCTGATCGTGAGAGGTAACCACTGCTAACAGCACCCATTACACCTCATGGGAGGGATGTGCATTCATTGCCAGATGGGTTTTGAAATAGAACTGAGGGGTCATCATGCAATGATGGAAGTTTAATGGTGTGTTCTTGTCTTAGCAGCCGAGAGTCACAGTTATATGTATGCCGGCATTGGTGTACTATCTTTATTGGTGGACAGTTTAAACATCCTGAAGCTGCATTGGTTTTAGTGAGCTAAAAAAAAGATGAAAATGAAAATTATTTAAACTACTCCATGTGGCAACATCTTAATAAAATTATATCTTTTAAGAAGAAGATAGTCTTATTTCTGCCTTTCAGTGCAAGTAAAATGGAAACAATTTCTCTTCATAATTGAAGTGGAAGTTGTAGGTGAGCTCTACTATTGAGCAGAAGTCAGAGGTGGTAATCAGTCAGCCTTAGACAAATCAATTATTATAAAAAGTCTGGCAAAGCAGTAGCTGAGGGAGCCTTTGGGACTTCTTCTGTATTATAATAGTAGTAGTTGCATTAAAAAGGTGATCTTTTTGTTTTTGTAATTCATCTTCACTCCACTAAAGTCAGTATAGGTATAGATATATGCGAGTGGAAGATTTGTCACCTACATAATAAGGTGACACATTTTCTGAGAATCTGGGCTCTGAAATCTGGTATTTGTATCTAATGTGATCTTGAGGGAGCATGACGAATGTCCAACCAGCATGTCAAATTCTGTGCTCTGTGTTATAATTATTAAATATAAAAAAAAGTCCCTCAAAAGAATGTAAGCACATATCAGTTTAGGATAAATGGTTCTAATGCTTATTTAATGCTTGTTTAAATAAGTAATTGTGGGTTTGCTTCTTCTGTATGACAAAAGCACAAAAGTACAAGATGCAGCATTGTTAGCCACTAGGAAAATTAGCTTTTATTTTCAATGCATTTTCAGATTCAGAATCTCTTTTTCAAATTAAAATGAAAAATTAATTGAAGCAAAAGAACTGAAAATCTTTTCTTGCCATGTACTTGGTTCCAGGTTTTTTTTATGAAAAAAAGTAGTGCCCTCTCACTGAGAACATGAACATGTTGTCTGGTTATCAAGAATGTGTTTGTGGATTTTTATTCCTATGATCTCTGCAAAATCAGCAGCTAATAGTGAGAGAGCAGCAGATTCTAGGCTATCTTTGGCATCATGCTCTAAATATCTGATAATGGCTTAGGTCAACTAGAGCTAACTGAGTGGTTGACAGCATTGGGCCTCTCTGAGTTTTGATATGGCCTTGGGAGTCTGTGTTAAAGCTATAGTAGAAAAAAATGAAGTCAACCTGGTTTACCTCTGTGGTCACCTTTGAAATTGCCGAGCTGGTAGTTAAGGATTACCAAACTGAAAGTAGCATTCCTGTCAGCCATCACTAGTGTCAGCTCTAAATCACCAGTTTTAATCAGTGTGGTGTTTGTGAAGAGTACTGGTCCTGCGTACTGCAGCCTTGCATGGGATTTGTTCACAAGATTAGTACAGCAGGGTCAGAGGCAAGATACACATCTGCACATTGTTCATTGTCCTTAGACCAAGCCTGAAATGTACCTACCTTAAGAAGTTATTAAGTAGTTAATATTTTTTTCTGACTTTTTGGCCGGAACAGGCAAAAAGTGCTCTGTTTAGCATCGTATCTGGGGCTGCCTAATCATGATTAATATTTTCTTTGGTTGAAAACCTGTTCTTTGGAAATTGAACTGTTTGTGCTTACAAAATTGTGTCTTGCATTTTCATCTAAGCAGAAGCGTACAATTTGGAAGTCTGGTATTCAGCGGATTAGCCACTTGTTACCTTCCCTTTAACTTAGTGCAAAATTTTAAAAAAGTGCTTAAATATTTGCATTATAAGAAGCACTGAAGGATTCTGCTAGATATTCTTCTGCCTTTGCTGTTCATTGAGATAAAATGTGTTTTTCAGTGTGAGGTACTGAAGAGAGACAGCCTGGCTTCAGGCACTGACTGAAGTGCCTTATCCTGGGAGTCTGTATTCCAGTAAACACCACTGGTAGGATTGTCCCCATGTGCAGTGCCTCTTATATGGCAGTTCTTCATTAGGTGTGCTGAAGCTTTTAGTCCAGTGTCACACTCTTCATTGCTTATGTAGGAAGCTGCAAGTGCCTTGATACACTGCATAGCTCTGTACCCTGAATTAAACACCTGCTTCAGCTCACTGATTTTTTTTATATCCTTCCTTTTCCAGTTCCACTAGATGTAGTACACTTAGTAGTTCTGATGAAAAAAAGGCAAAAAATACCAGTAAGTGATCTGTTCTTCATAGCTGTTTAAAGAATTATTTTTCATGACTCAAAAAACTCACTTGTCAGTTCTCTTTAACATTTTGTACTGCATGCCACCCCAAACCACGGGGTTTATACCTTTGACATATAAACAATATGTTCATGTTACTACTAGACATAAGTAGCAGCAGTGCAAAATGCTTTATAGAAAGAATTGTTATCAGAGAGAATGGTTTAGATTACTTTCATGCAAAATTTATAGCCTACTAAACACGGATTAAGGCAGGAAGGCATGAAGGCATTTAAGTTACTACCTATGCTTGTGCTTTTGCACGACTTCTGGCCTAGTGTGTTTATGCAATGTGGTATTTTTGAGAATGGCAAATCAGCCAACAAAAGTTACTGCTCTCTTGTTGTTCTTCAATTTTTGAGATGCTTATTACGGCTTATTATTTACTACTTGTTGCACAGCTGTGAGTTTGATCAGCAGTACTCAGAGCTGTCAGTTAAATAAGATTGGTTTTTGTTGTGCGATCACGCCTCCAAACTGTTCTGTAGAAGTTACTTTAAAAAATATAAGAACCTAAGAGCTAGGCAAACCAATATGATAATTAATCCATTTTAGAAGCTTTTCATGACAACAGGGATCACGATGATTGAAACATATATCATCACGTTCATGTATACATCAGCTAGACTGTATTTTGTTTTAGACCTGAGAAGCAAGGTGGGTGTTGGTCTCTTCTCCCAAGTAGCAAGCTCTAGGGTGAAAGGAAATGGCCTCAAGTTGTGCCAGGGAAAGTTTTTATGTGATATTAGGAAACATTTCTTCACTGAAAGGGTTACCAAGCCTTGGAGCAGGCTGCACCTGGAAGCATTTGAGTCACCACCACCCCTGGAGGTATTTAAAAGACATGTGGATGTGGCACTTTGGGACATGATTTAGTCGTGGGCTTGGCGGTGTTACTGCCAAGTAACACTGACAGTGTTAAGTTAATGGTTGGACTCAATTATCTTAGAGGTCTTTTCCATCCTAAATGATTCTATGATTCTGTTTGTGGTTTTACCCAGCAGAAGGAAGAATTTTAAAGATACATTAATCTAAATCACAGTCTCCATTAATATCTTGCGGTTTGTGGAAAGTGCATCAGGTTTTATTGGTTTCCAATTAGTTTCCAAGACTGACTCTGTTTTCTGGATGTCCTTCATGAAGTTTTAAGGCTGAAATGATGCTTATGGGTACATTGTTTGATCCCTTGCATAACTGCACAGGGCACTCTGTGACTTCCGCCTATAAAGACTACCTGTTTGTGAAGCTGTGTAGGATATAATTGAATGTGATAGTGATGAGGTGACATTCTCTGACTTTCCCATCTTCTTTGAATGGGAAATGCCACATGTACATCCGAGGCTTTTCAGAAGCAGAGACCCTGACACTGTATAAGAGAGACCCCACGGAACTGGGCAGTTGGCCAGTGTATTTTACAATGGCATGGATTTTCCTGAAGTTTTGGAAATTAGTAATCTGAAGTATGCTTTTCATTTGTATGACACAGCCTTTTATTTTGATCCATTCTACCAATGTTAACATATTCTAGCCTTGCTGATGTTCTTAAGTTTTTGTCATGTGCTAAGCATAAAAAGACAAAGGCAGTGAACTAGAACTTTCTGAAAAGAAGGGAGCAGCCCTAGGAGAACATACTTGTTTCATAACAAAGGAGTGTGTTCTGTGTCTATCATTGCTGAATTGAGCACTAGCAGCAAGGAAAGAAGCGGGGAAACTGTGTACTTGTTTTTTGTCTTGCTGTCCTATACCTATCTCACCCTGTTTCCCTGGGCTACAGGAAGCTGGTCTAATCCTAAACCTTACAAGGTCATATGATCAGAGCACATCTGGCACTTTCATAACTCTGTCTCTGAGAAATGAGATGGATGTTCCTGCCTGGAAGGATCTGCACTGCGCCACGTACAGCAGCCTTCCTGACCTGTGATCTCTCAGCCATCTGTGTGTGAAGTAAGGAGTGGAAGTTTGGGAATGTGAAGGGAGAGGAGTGCCAGCATCCACTTGTTCCGTATCTGCCAAGACAGACCTCTCTCAGAAGGCCCACACTCTATTTGCAGCACAGTACCACAAAGCCTTTAGCCATTTCCCAGTGTAACATACAGAGGTAGAGGAAAGGTGAGAAACTTGGGATATTGCTGCACAAAATAAAACAAATCTCACAGATGTAATATCTGAATCAATGAGTTCTTTCACCACTATGGCATCTGGACGATATAATCCTAAATGTTTCAGGAATAGAGATTCATTTTCATGAGAAAACCATTTTTGGTTGTCATCTCAGATCGTTTTCTGGAAGGGTCTGACAGTAACCACCTTCTGATCCTCAGTCCTTAAAAGTTAGCACCTTCACAGAGAAATCAGTTTTAGCAAGTGCTTTTCTTCAGAGATACAAAGACAAACCAGAAAAGCTACTGAGTGATTTGTTCTGAGAGAAGGAATAAATCCCCAGCATTAAAATTTTGAAGAACTCAGGACAAAATAAGTTGTTCATTTTTAATTAGTTTTCTAGGCTTACAAGAGGCCTTAACAGCAAAATACATGATATTTAGCAGTATTTCCTGACATAAGCCTCAGCATTAAACTTCTGTATGTTCATTTGCATGTTCTGTGATGCATATTTTACCCTTTGTCCCCCAATTCCACGTGTTACTGGAATTTGTGAGTCAGATTTTGCAGGTGAGACAGCATGTTTGTGATGCTCAGAATTTTCTGACTTTTTTAGATGCATAAATTAAAAACACTATTGCTTTTAGCAACAGGTTCTTTGTAGGACCAGCACTCTGCTTACTTCTCTAAGACGTTAACACAATCTGAAACGAAAGCTCTTGTTAAAATTATGATACTCCCTCTGGTTCAAGGTCTCACTGGCAACCTCAACCAGGAAGATGAAAAGCCTCCTTGAATGTAAACAGTAGTCTGTAAACGCTCCCCCACACCCAGTTGGTCTGGGACATCTCTTATCAGTGATAACTTCGTGTTAGTGTTGCTCAATTCTAGCAGTCCTGGAGCAAAAAAAAAAAAAAATGCATTAAGATAATTGCGCAGTGACAGCTGGCAGTAGATGGGTGAGGTCATGAATCATGTTTGTCCTTTTGGAATTAATTATTCTGTTCAGCTTTTCTTCTTTTTCCCTGCTTTTTTAAAGTAATAAATGTTTAAAACAAACACAAAAGAAACAAATATTTGGCAGATGTACTAGTCAATAGTGATGTGAATGCTTGGTTTGAAAATAAATGAAAATCAGTTACGTATTCAGTAAAATATTTTTGAGTCCCTATTTTTATTATTAGTAGAGGACCAGAGCAGTACTAGAGAAATCAACTAACATCTTTGTTATATTAGTGATGGAAACTGCTGTCAGACAAAGAAAACTAGGATTTTTCATTTTTCAAATCAAACTGAGATCTATTAGCAAAATGATATTTTTAATAGAGCACGCAACATAGCAGCATATAAGGGCCTCCAGCAACTTTGCAAAGTCTTGATAAACTTGTTATATAGCACCAAGAGCTCAGAAAAGGTTGTGTACACAACATGCCCTACTTTTTAATGTCCTGCTTAGAAGACCTCAGGATGACAGAAGATGAAAGATATGTATGTTGGTTGGTTACTGCGTTCTGTTCTTTCTAGTTCAGAGCTCAAAACTGCAAGCCACACAATTTCAAATCACCTGTAGGCCCAACAGTCCTAACACAGCTGTATGAGTCAAAATTCTGTGTAGAAGCTCCTATCATTGCAAAGCCAGTGGTGATTTTGGGTTGTTTAGGCTTTTGTCCTGGTTGCTCAGGACCGTGTCTAAGTTGGAGTTTGAATATACCCAGAGATGAAGAACTCATAAACTCTCTGGGAAACCTGTTTCAATGGTTGATCACTCTTGCAGCAAAAACGTTGCTTCCTCTCTTTAAGTGGAATGTTGGTATTTAAATATGTACTTCTTGCCTCATGATACCAACTAGAAGATTCCATTACATCTTCTGTACTCCCCCTCTCATTACATATTAATATGTATGCATGGATAAGAGGACCTTAAGCTTTCTTTTCCCCCATCTGAATACTACTAGATCTGTCAGTCTTTCCTCAGATGTCATGTCCCTGCATGTCCTGGCCATGAGCATGCCTGGCTTTTTCACCTGTATGCTTTCATCCATATAGTGGGGTTGTCTGACACAGTTGTGACATTTACTCAGGTCATGCCTGCCGTTACTGAAAGAACTATTTAAATATTTTAAATATCTAGATTATTTCTGTCGATACCTATTTTCTCTGAATTAAGAGTGCATTTATTGCTAGGGGAATATCCAAGGGAAGCTTTAAAATTAGTTAATTTCTTCTAGGTAGGTAACAGCTCATTCTCTAGAGCCTGTGTAGCAGTGCAGAAGAGAGTGGGAAAGACTGGAAGCCAAAACCTCTAACTGTGGAATATCTTTTAGTTCATTTCATGAAACCTAAAGAGGGGATAAGATTCATTTGATTGGAGCAGTGAAAATAGCAGTGTATAGTGACTGAAAGAAAACATGGTGAAATCAGACCTTTGCTATCTTAGAGAGGGAACTCAGGGGGTGTAGCCAGGTGTTTTAGGCAGAGGAATAACAGCATTTGTATTGTTATCAAAAATCAGTAAAATAAAACTCCCTAGCACCAATGTGACTTTAAGAAGCAGGCATTCTTTATTTGGTTGGATGCATGAGGGGATATCTCCAAAATATCATGCATGCTGAGAAAAAGCTCCTGTTTATATACTGTATTTTACATGCATATTCATAGGTTTTCCCAGGAAAAACATGCATATCATAATCATTTTCCCAAAGTCATTAGCTTATGTTCCCTTCCCTCTGTGCATGCTGTCTATCCTTTGGGGTGGTGGGCAACCCCAAAGTTGTACCTGACTGCCTGGTGAACTGGTACAAGTTTGCACAAGTAGGTTGGTTTCTTTCTACTTCTTCCTACAGAATAAGCATTGTGTCGTTCCACAGGCCAGTGGTTTTTGAAGAATAAGCATTGTGTTAAACTACCAGGTATAAACAATTCTTCAACTGGCAACAGTTTCATGATGAAGGGGAACTGTATTTGTCACCCCCTAGCTTTGCATTACTCTTGTGAGATGACCAGGTTCCCCAGGAGTGCTCTGGATTCAGTGATAAGATGCCTCAGGTCCACCGAAAGCTATGTTTGGTCACAGTACTGGTTATTTTTTTCTTTTTAGAGTATTTATTTACATAAAATCTCCTGTCAGATTTGGACATTTTTACCTGCAGGGAAGGTAAAAGCAAAGAAACCTTGAAACAAAAGTTGGGCTTGGCAAAGAGATTTAGCATTGCCATTTTCCTTTGTGAATGAAAATGCTGATCTACTTCTGAAGCCACCTGTGATGAATTAGGATGTACTGTTTTAATATTCTGATGATTATATGGATCAAATCTATGCAGTGTTTTTTGTAATAAACTAACATTTACTCATTTTAATATAAGCTTAATAGCAAACATGTTGCATTATAGTTAAATTGTTGTGTATAGTTGCCTATAGTTAAATTAATTCTGTAATATTGTAAAATGGAAATTATTTCTTTTATAATGAATAAATGATACTCTGGGAAAAAGAATCATCTCATTCTATTCAGAACTCATCCCCTGGTGTGTATGTTTTATGTAATTCCTAAAGTGAAAAGAAATTCAATGTAAGTGGTCTCCTGGTGTAGCAGAGCTGTATGGCTCTCTAGTGGAGAGCTTTCTGGTTTGCTTCTGAGATGCAGTGGTGGTTCTTCCTGATCTATAACAAATAACATTTGCTTTGAAGCCCTTAGGTAGTATGTTTCCTACAAGGTGAATGTTGGATAATGTTATTTTGAGGGCTAGGTTCCAACCTAAGCATTTTAAGGCAAGCTTCTCTTGGCAAGGATCCTGGGGCTGTCTGGTATTATTGGAGGCTTAGTCTGTAGAGTGAGAGAGGGTAACCCATTTCAACTTGTTTCCCTCTAGACAGATATATTAATAGCCAATCCTGTATGGTCAGAATCTTCTTTAAAATCAAAAGAGAGAGTAAGGACAGGAATCAGGCCCAAGATCATATATTTATGGATTACATGCAGAGGATATAATTAAGGCTGTAACAAAGAACCTTTGAGAACATCATTGCTGTGGCTGTCAAGTGACTGAAGAAGTCTTTGCCCTTTAATACGTCTCATCTCCTCATTTTGTATTACAAACTCCATGTTAATGTTAAAAACACAGAAGTTAGAATTTAGCTGGTTTTGTGACTGCACTGATAGGATTTAGTTTTCCATTACAATAGTGAATTTCTAGAGGACGATTTTGTATAATAACTCTTTTGTTGCACAAGACTTCATTTTTTAATTCTAAGGACTTTTATTGGCACAAAAAAATTGGTTAGACTGCCAGGTATTTGTACATGCTAAACAGTGAACACAATACAGATGGTAATAACTTTTTGCTAATGTGAAAAGAATGTTTTATTTAAGATCTGGAAGGATTACTGAAACTGACTGATCTACTACCCCTCTGAAGGAAGTGTACAAGAAAATAAGTTACTGAAAATGTAAAAGACTAGGTATTTCTAGTGACCCCATGAATTTCTCTTCAGTCATCAAGAGCGCTGTTTGTTTTGTTTTGTTTTGTTTTGTTTTGTTTTGTTTTGCTTGTACTTATCTCCTATTAATTTATAGTAGTGACCAAATGGGCTAAGTTCTCAATTAAACAGGCCGTTCAGCCCTGTGTTTTGAGTTTTGGCTGATGCTCAGTTTTATTTGATGGTAAAATCGGAAGCAGAAGTGGATATTTATGTCAAAGAAACAAGTTCTCAGGATCCTTTTAACTTACTAGTACCATTTAGAGGGCTTTTAAACTGTATTTATTGAAGAACCTGACAATTTTTGAAGGGACTGCAAAGCCTTGTCATGAAAAAAAAGTCATCTCTGTGTAGATGCAGTCCAGGAAGCTGGCAGGGGCTGGTGAACAATCTCTGTGTTCTTACACAGAGTAAGTCTGTGTCATCCTACAAGTTTAGGGGTTAAACAAGTTTAGGGGTTGAACAAACATTTTAAAATACATGAACTTTCTGTTCAGGAAAAAACAGCTTTCGAAACGACTTTCTGGAGAGGGAAGGAGAGAGGTTTCTCAGAATAGAGGGATGTAAGTCAGGGTTAGAGAAAACAAAAGTTATGTGAAATGCTGCGCAAATATTGGAGAGAAGAGGAATGAGGCTGATACTTGTGTTGTCAGCAGCTCTGACAGGATGGTGGCCTGTCCTCATCTTCACAAAAAGAAACAAAATACTAAGTGGACCAACGGACATACACAAATGATTTAAAAATAGACTTTGGTCTCCTCCCCTCAACTCCTCTCTGCCCCCCCCATGTTGAATGTTTCTTTCCTTCCCTTGTTTTCATCTGCTTTTATACAGCAGGGATTCTGTGTCTAGAGTTACAGCTGCAAGACATGAGGGCCAAGCTGGTCAGTGGCTTTTTGTTTTGATTTCTAGGGGCAATATGTAGCAATCTTGTCTGCTTGTCTGTTTCTCTAGTCAGATTCCCTGGTGCCTGAATGTTCAAGTCCTCTGGGTAGCAGGAAGACAGCTTCCTGCTCTCTCACTTGTTGGTCCATTTGTGTCTGTGTGACAGAAGTGCTGTCTTGAAGAGGTGGTTGCCCTTCAAGATGCAGAGGACAGAAAAGATGTTGGCCTCTTGCCTTATCTGAGGGTCATGTAGCTAAGGCATATTTTCCCCTCAAAAACAGTCATTTGCTCTTCAAAGGTGATCTTTTACTCATGCTTTCCACTTACTCAAACCCACATCTTTTAAAAGGGCTTGCTAAGCAATTTTTCACAGGACCAGGAAATTTCTTGATTACATGGAAAGTCATGTTTGTGTTTCAGGAGTTTCAGAGGGCATTTGTAGCAGTCTAATTTTGTAAAACAAAAATCCCTGCTTATTTGCTAGTCAGCATTAAATAGCCCTGAGATATCTGTAGTCCTGTCTAGACTACTGGAGCTCAAGCTCATTTGTTCACGGGCCATGCAGACATGTCTTTGTGTTTAGGGAAAACATGGAAGTTTGATTGCTACTGATTATGAGCATTAACTGCTGAAGAACCACGAGAATGTGGAATGCTATCCGGTATCTTCATCTGCAAAGTGTGTGAAGCTTTCTGTTATGCACCAAGGAAAAGAGTGCTGAAGGATACTACTGAAATTGCCGAACCACATCCTTCCAAAATTAAGCTTTGTTCCCCTTTCTGTACGTGTCATGACACAATCACAAGTTGAAATCATATTCTCTTGGAGCAATCTGCATGTAGGTGGGATCTTCAGAGAATTGCACTGGCAATCTCCATTGTGTCTCTTAACCCTGTCCAAGTTGTGGTTTCTTCCTCAGTTACACATTCCACATTCCACAGCATGCATGTATTTGGGGCGTATTTTTCCACCTTTATTGTGTGATTTGCAGATTGAAGGTTCTTTTTTCAAAGCTCAGAGATTATATAGTTGCCAAAACCAAGTGAGTATGGATGGAACGCATGTTCTCCTTGTCTTGTTTTTTTAAAAAAAAGGCCATTTTTACTGAAATAGCTTTAGACAAACATCCTGAGTGAAGAATTTTAGCCTCAATACTTAAGAAGTTGGATAGAAGTTTAAGTTGCTTGTATTCTATTTTAAAATAGCACAGTTAATGCTAAACATGTTAATTGTATCTGTTAATTATAAATAGCACTATCCTCTCTGCCTGAAATGTCACTTGTCTTAGAGCATCAGTTTCAGAATGCATTTTGAAATGAGGCATTTGTACATTTTTCCTACTGTTTGTCTTCATGTTGCCTTTTGTCTTGTCTTTTTCTTCCTGATTCTTTTCATTCTAGTTTCCCACTTCATTCTGTTTTCCCACTTCATTCTGGTTTTCCACTTATGACTTAAACGGTATGAGGAACATAAGTTTGATTTGTGAAGGGTATTTTTGTCTGCAAGAGAATTTGGTTTCACTCCCTTTGGGTTTTGCATACAAGTAGTAATAAAATCAAGCCCAACAGCAAAACATTGCTTGGCAGTCTCTCAGACCACAGTGCCAATGGTATGTGCTTTGATTTATGGTGTGTGTGCTTGTTTTTGCTTAGTATCTACCTAAAATCAGTGAACTGACAAATCAAAATCCAGTTGTCCTGAAATGTGGCCTGGCTTACTGAGAAGGGGTATAAAAACTCTGCAGGTTATTTAGATTGGCATAGCTAATAGGCTTTTGGATGAGCCGTAAGCCGGACGATTTTACTTCATAAGACTTACACAAAGATTTTGTAATAAAATGGCTCAGCTTGGTTGATCTCTCTTTCTGGAATTTGTGCTCGTTAAGGGTGTCTTAAGCACGTTTACCTACTTGACATACAATGATAGGACTTTTGGAGTATCATTCAAAGGTTTATTAAATGTGGTCTTTTGCATTGATTGTAGCATGATACAATCTATTACTGAAATAAACATGGTCATAATTTGCCTGCTGCCAAATTGGAAGTCTGCATCTAATTCCTTCTATGTAAGTTCCCAGAGGATGGAGAAAATACATCTTCACACACCCCTGCTTTGGGGTTGTGGACAGTGCCTGGCCACATTTAGGGAGTTGGTGGTCATCCCTTATTTACTCACGCTCTGACAGACAGTGGCTAATCATCAGCATGGTAACTCCATAGGGTGGCTTCTTGTTGGTGCTCTTCTTGTCATCCAACAATCGAATTTACTTGGAGAATAATTAGCACTATTGCGTTGTCAGACTGGAGGGTTGAAATGGGCAGGAACCTGTGGGGCACGTTCTCAGCCAGTGCTGAGTAGTGTCACACACGCTTTGTGTGAAGTATTAGAGAGAGCAGCAGGGTGGAAGGGTCTACAGGCATTTTTAAGGCCACGATGGACAATCTAAAGTGGTCTTAGCAAACTGTTATAAGGGAGGAAAGCACCATTCAACAGGGACAAATGAGGAATGTTACGCTGGGTTTAAAATAACCAACAGTCCAAATGCTTATTAGGAGAAGACTTACAATAAATCAGCAGTAGGGGTTTTAGTTCAGTAGATCGAAACAAAAGATTACATTAAAATATGTCAGATTGTATTTTGGGACTTGCACTGGATTTTAAATGTTTGTATTACCTATTTGAACTTCAGTCTGAACAAAGTCAGTTAAGCTCTGGTCAGAATCATTGCTGAGTTTGATGCATGGGTGACTTTATCAATCAGAATGCAAAGTGTCTCATTTCATATCGTGTCAGGATTTCTGTGGTTGTGCAAACTGTAACCATCTAAAATGTGACTCTGTGGTTGGCCTTGTTCAGCTGCAGGCTCTATGTGCAGATGTTTGACCTTTGTTATAGTGGGTGATCTTGCAAGGGCTTAATTAGCTGTATAATTCAAATAAAAGGAGTCATGTAATGGAGGAAGTAGTGTACAGATCAATCACTGCTAACCGTTTGCTGAGGTGTGCAATTTCATTTTCTCTTCCAGCAAATATTACGGCATGCCCGTGGAAATGCTACAAAAGTGATATTTCTCATTACTGATGGATATTCCAATGGGGGAGACCCAAGACCCATTGCAGCATCCTTGCGTGAACTTGGAGTGGAGATCTTCACCTTTGGGATATGGCAGGGGAATATCCGAGAACTGAATGATATGGCATCCCATCCAAAAGAAGATCACTGTTATCTTCTTCACAGTTTTACTGAGTTTGAAGCTCTGGCACGCAGAGCTCTTCACGAAGGTATTAATGTCCTAACCTCAGAAATGTACAGGGAGCAGAGAGGTCTGAATAGAAAGATCTCCAATACTGTCTTGCATTTACATTTCATGCAGTGTTGATTGACTTTTTATTTTTCTCACAGCAGAGAGAACTGTCCCTCAGTTAAAAGGATAAACTTTATTTGGCTTAACTCATCACCAACAAGATGTGAGCAAAATTCTTTTCACTGATGTGTATACATACTTACATCCATTTAGCTCTTCCTTTTGTCCATGAAGAACAGACTGTGCTCTTAGCCCAGTGTAACTTAATGCTCGAACGGATGAACCTTGTAGTCAGATACAAGAGGCAGCTAGTGTGCACCTGCGGACTAAACTTAATTCCATTAGGGTATCTCACACAGTAACAGCAGTTAGCCTGTTCAGAACTTATCGAGATCTCTCTGTGTGAGGGTCAATACAATTTGTTGTTATGACCTTATACATGCAGTAAAACTGGAAAGAGGAAGAAGTGGAAAGAGAGTTTAGACTGTGATTTTATCCTGTTTTAATCTGCTATATTCTAAAAAAATAGGTTCTTTCTGAAAAATAGGGTAGGTTTAGACAAGCAAGTGAGAACACGTGATTAAACATTTGTTTGGCAATGCTGCTTGACTGAGGCATAGAACATGCATCAGACTAGCCATTTGAATTTATTTGCTTTAATTTTTTGAAATATGCTACTTAAAAATAAGCAGTGTGAAATAAGCTTTTCTAGTGCTTTGTAGCCAGCCTGTTTGTTCCAGGTAAGGTTGGATTGGCTTATGTGAATGTGCCAAAGATTTTTATCTTATAATATGACCAACTGGTTTTACATGCCATGACCAAATGTTCTTCTGTTGCCAAATACGGCATCCACCAAAGGTGGGAAAAGCTGCCTCAACAGCTTCTGTTGGGAGTGAGACTGCATTCTGGCAGTGTTAGACTCCAACGAAGCTGAGTGAGAAAATGTAAGTGTACCGTGGATTTCAATGAGTCTTTTTCCAGAATAAGGACACCAGTCTTTTGCATGTTGAGCATAATAAGGCTCTGCTTAATGCTGCCATCACTACTGCTTAGGACTGGAGCCTAGAGTTTTTGACAAATGTTTCACTAACAATATAATGTGAGACTGTGGGATTACTTTTGTTTGAATTCTTTGTTAATAAATTGATACTATTTCAGACCTGCCCTCTGGCAGCTATATCCAAGAAGATATATCGCATTGTTCGTATCTCTGCGAGGCAAACGAAAACTGCTGTGACATTATGGCAAGCTGTAAATGCGGCACTCACACTGGCCAGTTCGAGTGTATCTGTGAAAAAGGATACTACGGGAAAGGACTACAGCATGAATGTACAGGTGAGTCTCATGTCTCAGTATTTCAGTCTCTCTGCATGCTCTGAATACATGGCTAATCTATCTGAGAGCTAAAATATCTGTTTGGGATTATGGCTCTGAACCTGAATCAAAATGCATCCAAGTCTGCTGATAAACTCTCTGGCTGAAGACGTAGAATAGGTCTTGAAGTCAAACTCACCTCATACCTTGTCTTCAGCAATAGCACAGAGATGCACAGGAAAGAGGTAAGAATAGGGGAAGTGTTCTGACAAAGTAAAACTTCACTAAAACACAGCACACCGGAAATTTGTGACTATGAGTTTACCAAGTCTGAGGTAATATCTTTTGCTCTCAAGTGCTCATAGTACATTTTTCCCTCATGAGTTATGCCGATCACCTTTTGAACTTTCATAAACTCTGCTGTTTGGAGACAGGCTACATATGTGGATGCTTGCAGGACAAATTCTGGGTGAAACTTACAGTCATGTAAATGTGCTTTAATTCTCTCTTGATGACTTCCAGTTACTATAGAGGAAGAAAACATTTGAGTCACTAAACAGAGACTTGTCATTGTGACATTTTGCTAATACTTGTTTTGTTGCTACTTTTTGGACAAGCCCTTTTACTCATATGCATTCACAGTATGGTTAAAAGAGCAGCAGTTTATCCTTCTTTACAGAAGTTGATCTGTAAAGTTGTATTATACTCCCTGCCAATTATCACATTGTAATTCAACTTGTTCCTCTGGAGTACCTTTCCATTTTTCAGTAGATAAGCAGGAGTTCATTGGTTTTTGAGTGCAATATGAGTAGAGGAATGTAGTTAGGAATCGATGTCAGCACCAGCACAGTGGATCAGAATCGTATTTTATGCAAGTGGTTGCAGCTTCCTTGTGTGCTCAGATAATTCTAAACAGATACACTATTCCATTTTGCTTATTTTCAATTCTAATTCTGATTTATTTAGACCACATTTTCATAATATTTTTTCTTTTGTCATTAAAGTAATTTTCCTTCACTTTGAGTGCCATACTAAGCAATGAACACAATAGATACAACATTTCTGCGTCTATCAGTAGCTTGTATCATCAAATACTGTTTTGACCTATTCCTAGAGAGAGCAGGACTATCATTTTAGAGTTGCCCTTTCTTCGTGAAAGGGTCTTTTGATGGGGTAAGCATATCTTTCAAGTGCCACCAAAAATGGTACAAGTCAGATTTCTTAAAATGGGCACTTTGCAGCTGCAGATAAAAGTTTTCATTTTTGCTTCTTTGGTAGGTGCTTCTGAAATAAGTTTGTAGAAGGGTCTGGTATTAGATACACTGCAAGTCAGCTGATGATTGCAGCCATCTGCTCTGTATGTGATGGTAACTGTAGTTGCACACATGTATTTTAGGTTCAATTTGACCAGAGTAATTCAAACCTTTTCTTTATGTATGCTCTCTTCAGCTCTTGTATTCTTCAAGACAAACTTAAAAAGAAAAGACAGTATTTCTTGTGTTTTTTAAAGGAAAACAATCTGTGCTCTTTAAAGGAAAAACAGCCTACTTTGAAATCTTTTATTCTGAAAAGGATTCTAGCCTTTTTTTTTAACATTTCACATCTGAGCATAGCTGTAGATTTGTAAAACATAAGGAATCTTAAGAATGCATCTCAACTTTTCCTCACTCTATAACGTGCAGGAGGATTTGTGGCAAGTTTACAGTGACAGGACTTCAATTTTAATTGGACTATTTTTAGCGGTTTTTTGGCAAAACTTGAAGATTCTCCACTAGCCTGTGCTTCCCTAATACAGTAAGGCTTTTTAAAAGAATTTGAATTAAGAGGGAAATTGCTTTTCTGTGAAGTATGTTATTTTTGCTGTTTTGTTTATTTTCTGTGGTTATATGCTCTTGTGCTTTTCATTATACCACCTTACTGTTGTTTATGGTTTTAAATGTGAGGCATCAGAATAACATGTAAAAATCCTAACTCATTTTTACTTTCATAGTTACCAGAAAACACTCTCTAGAAAGCTTCTGTAAAACAAAATAGGAGAAACGTGCTTTGTGCTGAAAAGACGAAATTCAGTGTCCCCCTCCTGCTCTTTGTAATATTGTTGATGATGTGCCACTGAAGGAAGAACAGACTGACTGTTCTCTACTTTAAAAAGCAAACCAAACAAAACTTCTTGGCCTGCACTGGGAACTTCATGTGGTCAGAGACATCTGTGACGATTGTGGCAAAGGAAGGGAGAGAGAGGAAAAATGGAGGCAGGATTGTAACCGATTCCCAAGTATTGCAGAGTGCATAAACAGTAACTTCTTCTTCAGTAACGCTTCACTTTTTCTTCTCCTTCTTTTCCTTGATTACAAATGTTGAGGTTCAAACTAGAGACAACCAAAGAAAAATACAGAACATAGCAAAAATAAATCTTGCAATTTTTTATTAAGACTCTTTCTTCCATTTCATCAATAAAGAGGCAAGTTTTTCAAATCAACTGCTCCTTTCATAGGAGAGTAAAACAATCATCCAGATCTCCATCTGTATCTTCTCTCTCTTAGGAGATTAGAATATATATATTTAACATGGCCTTTTCACAATTTTCTTTCACTAAGACTCTCCTTGGAAAGTTCTGTTTTGAGTGGTCTCTTGGGTTGGATGACCTTTTAGGTTCAAGATGATGCAACTAAAGATGGTACCCATCATGTTCACCTCATGAGTTACTCCTAAGAACAGCCACAGTTATTGGGGAGGTTAGGAAACTGTTGTCTTACAACCAGTAGTTTCTTTTATCTAACATGTAGACCCCGTTTTTTGCAGCACAAGGTATCCAGAAAGATGATGTGCAGCTCACAGGGCAGAATGAGCAACTTCATTCCTTGTAGTCTAGGCTGGTTATTCATTCTTTTGTTTATATTTAGCTCACTGCTTGGATATAATTCTTGAATTCCATCATATGCATGAATATTCAGTAGGTTGCCTATGCTTTTATTTAGGAATATGTAGCATACCAGTAACTGTATGCACAACCACTAGGGCAACAGTTTTGTCTTCAAAACACCACATGGATTAGATTTCTAAAGAGTCTTTCCAATGAAACATGAAAACATGTGAAAACTTAACTTTTTTTCTTTTTTTTACAAGTACTAATTCAGAACACATTACTGAAAAGACTTTAAACTGAGGATATGTAGGTCAAGCAAGGCAGGGAAGATTTGCATTTTGTGGTTTCTTGGACTGAGGACCCAATTTTCATCTGAGCATTTTTTCCATGAGGTTTTCAGGATTGTTCCTGTTGAGAATGCAAAACAAAACCTGATGTTCATAAATTGGATATCTTTCTAGTCAGGAAAAAAACTTCTGTGTTTAATATATTACTAGCAGTTCTTTTCTTAGTCACACAGGAAGAACTTTAATTCCGGTGGTGAGTCCAATGGCCTTGTTAAAGAAAAGTAAATATTTCTGCTGCCATGCTGTCTCCTTCCTCTCTTCCTTTTGATAGGAGCTTCTACTCCCCAGAAGCTGAATCACCTTTTCTCAATATTTCTTTATGTGAGGTATTTCTTTAGCTACCCTGGAGGAGTTACTGGCTTAATGAAGCTTTGCCAACCATCTTGGAACTTGGCAGATGGTACTTGGAAATGTTCAGTAAGTTCTCGAGATTCCTCCAAGTCCCAAGGCTTCCAGAGTTAACAACACCTATAATAACATATGCTATACTCTTCAGTGGGTGCCTACCATGGATCCAGAGGAGAACCACCAACTGTGCTCTGAGATTCTGACAGAAAGGGAGGGAAAAGAAAGCCAGAAAGGGAGTGTGGAGAAGAGTGTAGATAATGTCTCCAAGCATAGTAAAATTTCAGGCTAAATTTGTCTGTTGAATCTGAAGGTTTGAATTCATTTATGGAACTGCAGATTTTCAAGCTATTAGAACTTAGTTTCTTGCTGTCTCACAAAGCAGTGCTATTTTATGGTTTCATTCATTGATTCTACGTCTTAAACCTGGGTGGGAGTTTGTTTTGATTCCTCTCTTCTCCTTTGCTTTTAATTTCTAAACCAGAAAAATACTCTTTAGTTCCAACTTAGCTGTCACTAAAAGAGAGCTCTTTGTTAGACCTGCAGCCATTGAAAACAGACAAATTGAAAAAGGGGCATTTCTTTGAAGAAAGTGTCAAATGGCTGCTGGTGTGGTATTTTGTGTCACATAACCCTGCAGATCTTGATATATATATATATTTATCTATATACAACAAGAAAGCAATTAAAACTTTTACATCAGATGATTTCAACAAACTTGGATTACAGCTGTGCAAGGGAGTTGGGATGTATGTGCTTAATTAAGCCTTAATGAAATGCTTTCAAAGCCTTAACAGTTTGGAAAGACTTAGGAGTTAGACTAACCTGCTGTAGAGATATAAAAGTTTTACTGGAGAGACCTTTCTCTGTGTACAACATCTGTGGACCTGTGATTCACCCCTTTTACTGAACAGCTCTTCAATCATGATCCCATTTCTGTAACCCTTTGGGGGAGTGAGATACTTTTGTATACTTTATTATTTGTGATTTAGTCTTCCTTTGTTACAGCCTCTTTTGTGTGACTTTCCATCTGTGACAGTATGCAGAGGTTCTATTGTGAATATACTGTGTCAAAATGACTGGCTGTCATGTAAGGAGGAGGGATCTAAACAAAGAGCAAGGATGCAAAATGCCTGTAACTAAGTAATGCTGAATTGATGCCTGATTAACACCGGCAAAAATATTCCTTGTTGCCATTCTGTGTATTTTTTTCTGTTTCTTATAAGTCTTGTGACTCTTTATGGGTAAGAATTTCAGGATAACATCATGATGGTTAAATACAAAAGAAATGTTAATATGTTTTTCTAGTGAGGATATCATAGCATCATGATAGATGAGTACAGGAGAAATGTAAATCAGTTTTCCAGTGGTTTTCCACTCAGAGTACTGGAAGACAAGTGGACAAGAAAGGTGGATATAAAAACCAAATGCTATAGGCGTGGCTACGAAGTTTAGGAGGTTAATTTTCTTCAAAAAAATCTTTTTAAGACTTAATTATGTATTTAGTCCATCAGAAAAACTCTTTAACAAACTCCTGAGAAAGACAGTGAGCTCTCCATCAGAAAAAAAAAAAAAAAAAAAAAAACATACATTTTAACATCTCACCGCAAGGGCTTTGCCTGAAAAATTGTAAACAAGGGTGTTTTCTTAGTCAATTTGGTACAAGTTTTTTCACTTAAATAAATGGCACGTGAAGCTGCTGGTGGGTTTCCACCATATCCATCGTTTTGACAAGCCCGTTGAAGTGGGTAAGAGTGTCTCCATTAGTATCCACAAGATCTGGATCAAGTCCTTGGAACTGAGTGACTCTTCACCTTGTGTATCAACTGTATAAATCTTCTGTTGCAAAAGCAAAAATTGTAAGTAACATGATCGCTTATATGGGTAACAATGTTTCTATGGTATATATTTTTTTCTAACTCTGTACCATGTAACTTGTGTCCCTTGAATTTCAAGCTGAACTGTTGCAGCAAAGAAAACCCAAAACCAAAAAAAAAACTACCAACAAAAATGTTTTCTCTGAATTTATGCACCATTTCTGAGGAATTTCTTTAACAAATGAAGCTGCAGGGTTTTAATTTTGATATATGCAGACCAGAAAAGCAGAGGTGTAATTTTACATCTGTACATAGTATTGAAAAATATTCATCCTTTCCATCTAGATGTCATCTGAAGCCTTAGAAAATAAGTTTCTATGCTAAACCAGACTCTTTCCTATTAAGTACAGAACTGTGTCTGAAATAAATTTGTTGGAATGTTAGAAAGTGGTGTACAACTTACTCTTTTTACCTTATCTTCAAAGTGAGATGTCCTGGTCACCTCAAAATGTCATGAAAATAAAGCCTCCAGAACATATGTGCAATTTGAGGAGAAAAAAATCAGCCATTTGGAGGGCTTAAGGGATGCAGAAGCCATGCTCTGTTTAGAAATAGACATGACACAGAAATAATCTTCAGCTTTCTGTGTCAATCTGACTTAGGCTCTCCACGGAGTCTGTCTCCATGTGTCCTTTGGCCACAAGGTAAACATTTCAGGCAGTCATTCTAATGAAAAAGGTTTTAAAAAAGTGTAAGTACAGTACCAGCTAGGTTTAGCCTTTAGTTAAATGACTGTAAAACCATTACTGTTAAGCCTGGGCTTTGCCCTGAGACTCTAGACAGGATGAAAAGCAAGGTCCCTTACCTTCACTGAGATTGTACATGGTTTGAAAACATCCTTTTTTTGGTAGTGCGGTCCTGGGAGAAGTGGTAGTTTACAAAATTTGCCCTGGACATGCCTTCTTTAACTGCTGAAAATGTTCATCAGCCACTTGTCACTGATTTTTAAACAGTTTAGGCTCAAACCATTTTAATAAGGGCCTTTGATAAGCCTTTGACTGGTCTTGCAGATTTGAGAATCTATTTTAGGATTGGAATTGGCATCATAGCAGGCACTTATTGGAATAGTTGTCCCTTGAAATCCTTAATGCAAAGTTTTCTACTGAAACATTCATTGGTTACCTCTGTGGATCACATAGTGTCATCTTACTTTCACTACCTTTTCAGAAACACATAGCCAGGATGGTTTCGTAGATATATTGTTCCTGCACTTGTGCCGTCTCACAAATTAAAAGCAGACATCTTAGCCTTCTGTGAGCTTTTAAGTAACTTTTTTCTTAGAGAAGAAGAGATTTAAATTCTTGAAACAGTGCATCAAGGACAAAATGAGATAGCAGTATACAGCAAAGTGTTAATTTTGAAGTGAGGAGAGAGGTTAAGAGACTTAAAATTTGTTTAAATTACCTACTTTGCTCCTGGTGGCACTCCGAGGCTCCAAAGTTTCACATTTAACTACTTAAGTAATTCCTAGAAAGTAATTACTACGATTAACTTGCAAGTTTTAGTCTTAGTGCCTGTGAGGTTGTGAATAAGTATCAGAATTTCTGTCATCATGAAGTTGCCCCTGAAGTCTTGTCCAAGTTGATTCGTTTAACTGGACTTGAGCATAGCACTTTCATTGTGACAAAATCAGGCATCCCCTGTGTCTCTACGTTTGGATTTTGATGGATTGTACACAGTGTATTTGTCACGTAGTCAAACAACTTTGACACTTATCTCTCAGAATCAGTTACAAGTTGAAATGCAGTGTAGGAATATTTTCTTTTTTTTTTTAAATCCTTGTCTTGACTTACTCTGTGAAATTCACTCTACCCAAGCCAGTGAACATTGCAAAGTGCTCTCCCTGTAAGAAAAAGTACTGTTCCTTACAACATTTTAAACAAAATTATCTACTTCTCTCCCAATATGATAGTATTGTGAATAAAATGCAATTTGCAGCAATTGCAAATGTTCAGTGGTGGTGACCTGTTATTTGCCTTGGTTTTGCTGAGAGGGAGAAGAAAACATAGAAGCAAAGGTGCACAAAGCTCATCAGTCATAACCACATGTAAATAAATCATTTGTTTGCAGATTTTGACCTAAGCAAAGCCTTTTACCCGAAAAGCAATATAGAGGGTCTTTCCACTACCTTCTCTTCACTTGTCTACCACCATCATAAGAGCATAAACATCACAGTGGGAAGGGATGAGATTGTTTTTCTGCTGCCTCTTTGGTTCAGTCCTGTCCAGCTGATTTCTCTGTACTCTCTGCTGAAAATTGTCTGGCAGGTTCCTCAGATAATTTTACAATTACTTCAGGGAAGAACCCTCTCTGTCCTCTGCAGTTGTGCTTCTTGCTCCCTCCCACATTCTCTGTTTCCTCAGACCCACGGGGATCCAGAAGCACTTCAGATTCTAGTACCACTCAAGCAAAGACCGTGGACAGCAAGAAGCGCATGGTGGAAAAAACACTGTGATGGAAAGGATTCAAAAGCCCACTCAACTTGGAGAAGAATTATAGCACGTAGGCTGCAGATATTCCATTATAAGCTGACTATATCTGCCAAGTACTCAGCAGCCGGAATGGAGCAGTTTGGTTGATTGTCTTATAAGCAGTCATGTTTTCTTCTATCAGCCTAAAATCTGCTGCAGATAGCTCAAAAAAACCTGAAACAATGCTGACTGCGTAGTGGAGTGTGATCTGGTCCCTAGAGAATGAGAAGGCAGCAGCACAGATCAATTTTGTCGAACAGGAAATTGTTTTTTACTGGGTTTGTTGGTGATTTGATGAAAACAGAATCAGGACTCTGCATATAAATGGGAACCTCTTCAGGCCAAAACCCTAGGGTTTAGTCTGTAACCATGCAAAACAAAGCCAGAGCAACAACTCAACACTTCCAATGCAGACGTGTTAGTAGAACTGACAGTAGAACTGAAGGTAGTTTGAGAAGTTGAATTTTTTCTCCATAGTCGGAAATTTATTGAATAGGAAAAGTTTTAGTCAATAAGAATAGGAAGAGTGAATGGACCTTGGGGCTGGTGGGGAGTTGAGAAACACTGATGATACAGAAGTGAATGTAAC
Source organism: Edolisoma coerulescens (assembly GCA_013397115.1). NCBI lineage: Eukaryota > Metazoa > Chordata > Aves > Passeriformes > Campephagidae > Edolisoma > Edolisoma coerulescens. The sequence goes on from VWZW01002160.1 coordinate 476,397, forward strand.
ATAGCTATGTCAAGCAGTGTGTGGTCTAATTATAGTCATGTCATTTAGGTATAATTTGGACCTGACAGATTTGAAATAAAACCCAGTAAAATTCGGCATGAAATTGCAGGTTTTAAGCAGTGTAAAGCCTAGAGAAACAGCAAAAATCTACCGTCTGTGTAGGTATGGGCAGATGCATTGGTTTTACACAGACCTGCACTACTTCTAACAACCTGAGATCTGGCTCTTTCTCCTGGCCATTAAGAAAATATGCTGGGTTTTTTTTTTTTCCCCTGATATCAAGAGAAACATTCTGAAGATAGCCAAAAAAAAGGGGGAACTTTTGCCCCAATAAAGTTCAAAGAAAGGGTGTTCCCTTGTAAAGGCTAGTAAGTATCCATGCAGAATTGCTATCTCCTTGTGGCATGTGGTTTGTTTCTCAAACAAAAATTCCGGAAGATAAAGTACAAGAACTTTTCTACATTGAGGCTACTAATACTGCATGTCATTTTTTCACAGATTACTGCCAATGACTCCAGGCTGTTTGTTGGTTAAAACTTCACAGATTAATTGAGAGTATGGTATTGCTGTGACTGTTGTCAGGCTCCACTCCGGTTTTTGGTTCTATGGCAGAAAAGTGCTGGCTACATTCTCACTGTGTTCCCCTGGAGAAACTCATATCTGGAATACACATAGGTGGTATTAAAAACTGGATAGAGGCAGTATTCTGGTGGAACACAGAAGGACCTACACGATGAGCTGGGAATACTCTAAGTCACATGAATTTAGAAACATATAGTCTGAGTTTTATGCCTGTATAAAAATATCCAGAGCTCTGGAAGAAAATGTTAGCTTGTTATTGTGTTTGCTCTTTCTGTTCCTCATTTCACACATTGCCCACCTGCTGACTTCAGAACATGCTGTGAAGCCTGTGCAGGCATGGGAATGCCAGTCTGTTAAAGCCTGCTGCAATAACCTTAGCATCATAGGAGTCAAGAGCAGTGCATCTTACATCAGCAGCACTGTGTGTGCTCACTCTGGGGAGTCCAGTCCAGTGTGGAGGTGCTCTAGCAACTTTAAATGCAGCAGATGACTAGTCTATTCTGCATCTCTTACCCCCATGACACAGTGGTGCCTTGAGTCTCAAGACAGATGGTATGGAAGAGGGGTTTTCTTGCAGGGGTATGAAATACTGTAAAAGTTGGTCAAGTAACCTAGTTCACAGGACTAAGTTTTTCTAAATACAAGGAGGAAAGTGGGAAGCTGAGTAGCCTTGTTCTGAGGAGTCATGGTGTCAGCACAGGATGTAAGTAATGCTTACCAAGCCTCATGGTCATATACCAGAAGAGCTACATGTTGTTAAGCTGGTGTTTCTTTTGGATTTGCATTATTTTCTGTCTCACAGAGACATTAGTATGTATGCCTAAACATACTGGGATCCTTTAGGCCTATTTCTGTTGTCAGCTTGGCAAACAATATCACATGAAATGCAAGTGTTTCCCTCATTTCAGAACTTAAGCCTTTGCCTCAACTTTCTATCAAAATATGCTGTCACTTGCAAATCCTGTCATTTGAGTTTTTATTACATTGTGAATTGTAGAGTAAAACACATAAATAAATTTTGCTATTTTTTATTTCTGAATGGAAATTCAAAATGCCTTATGAATCACAATACCTTTTTTGAAACATGACACTTCTGTGAGCACCCATATTCTTCCCACTTGGCCCAAAACACTTTAAAAAATTGTCCCAGTGGCAGCACAGGGGTTCTGGCTAGGTCATGGCACAGGTCATGGCAGGGGTTCTGGTTAGGTCATGGCGTAAAGGCACCTAGTCTTCTATAGTGGCTTGACTTCATCAGTGAGAGTAGCCAAGCTGCATCCATGTATGGCTTTTTAAGTGGACCACTACCTTACCTTGTGCTCACAGTCCAAACCCCTGAGGATAGAAGTAATGTGATCACAAAATTTGTACTGAGAAGGATCATACTTGCCTCAGACACTAAGGGGCCCTCTGCCAGTATCTCTTTAGTGTAACAGTAGTTGAGGGTTCCCTTCATGCCTACCTTTTTCACTACTTAGCAGTGATACTCCATTGCAGTACTCATAGAATCATAGAACTGTTCAGGTCAGAAAAGACAATTAAGGTCGTTGGTTCTGACCATTAACCTAACACTTCCAAGACCACCACTAAACCATGTTCCTAAGTACCATACCTACACATCTGTTAATACCTCCAGGTTTGATGACTCCACCACCTTTCTGGACTGTCTCTTCCAAAGCCTGACAACCCTTTTGGTGAGGAAATTTTTCCTTATATCCAGCCTAAACTTCCTCTGGCACAATTTGAGGCCATTTACTTTCAGCCTGTAACTTGCTACTTAGAAAAGGTTGACCGCCGACTGGCAATAACCTCCTTTCAGGGAGTTGTAGAGAGCAATTATGTTTCCCCCCCAGCCTCCTTTTCTCCAGGTTAGACATCTCCAGCTCCCTCAGCTGCTTGTGCTCCAGACCCTTTTCCATCTTTGCTACCCCTCTCTGGGCACGCTTCACCCTAGTGTCTTTCTTGTACTGAAGGCCCCAAAACTCACCCATGATAATGGCTCTCCCAGCCTAAGTGCCAGAGGAGTTTGGCCTAGAAGCAGTAATAAGCTATACTGTGGGCCCTAGAGCATGGTTTGTATGGCCCTCAGATCCAGCTAAAAAATGAGGCCAGCCTTCAGGATTCTGCTGTCTTCACTCTCCTGATAGTGCTCCACCATCAACAGCATTTCATCATCAGCTACCTGCGCGCTTTCCCCTCTGTCACAGACAAGAAGGCACCTTGCTCCCTGAGAGCCTAAAAGAAGGCCCTTATTGCCTTCTTGTTCCCCTGCTTTTTTTACCTGCCTGTCCCTCCAGATGGAGGTGATGGACTACAGCTGTTACTTGTCTAGTTTTACCCTCAAGGCTGTAGCACAGGCAAGTATTAAAGATAGTAAGTTCAAGGTCTATGAATGTGATGTTTCACAAAGCTGTCTGTAACATCTTAAATTTCACTCCCAGTGATGTTAGAGATTGATTTATTCTCTTTATTTTAAGGTAATTTTTGGGAGGCCTCCTACATTGAAATAGAAAGTGCAGTGCCTCATGCATTCCTACATCAGAGGGGTAGTTCTAATCTGTCACTTGAACCCCTCCCTGGTTCCCAGTCTGCAAAAGTATGAGAAACTAGCCAAGAATTTGGCTCCATCTGCAGAAAAGCTGGGATGTTTTTAGATAGCATTAATTATGTTGTGAAGCTAACTATTTGGAATCAAGTGCTATTTAGAAATAGATTTCCTAGCTAAAACTCTGTGGTTTGATAATTTTAAGTCTTGGGTCCATTGAGCAGTGATTTAATCATTATTGCTTCTTATCTTTTTTTTCCTTTTTGCTTCAGATTGCAGTTAAGAGTGTTCCCTCCTTCTTATTCTGCATCTCTGCAGATGTGTACAGTCTTGTTTATGGCAAAAGAGCTTAGAAAAAGGGCATGTATTTAAAGGAGAAGGTAGGACCAGAAGTGTGGCAGACCTTTTTCTCCCAAAACATGCAAAGATTCTTGCTGCCCTTTAGAAAGAGAACAAATCATTCTGCCTTTTCAAGGTGGAAAAATTACCTTTGGAGCAGAGAAGAGGGTGGAGAAGTGAGACAGAGACCGCAGTTTCACTCAGATGTACAGAGAGGTTGAGAACCTGGCAGTTCTTGAGACAGCCTCATGCTGGTGTTTCCCTGCTTACAGGTGCTAGTTTAGCACTTTTTGTCAATACTGATTGACGAAATTGTAAGAAGGGGCCTTAGAAACGCATGACTTGCTACCCTGGGATTCCTTTTTTATGGGAGAACTCCTGCATTGAAGAAAATTAGGTCTGCAGAGTGGCTGTCTAGTGGGGGATGAAAAGTATGCTTCAGAAATGTTTTAAATGGCAGTTCTTCACAGAAGGAAGCTTCATTAGACTGAAGTTTGAGGCTGCATATTTGGTTAACATACTGCAAGATAATCTTTTTCATCTTTCATCTTTTCTACCACAGTCTTTGCAGCAGAAATGTTAACTTTGTTGGCAGCCACAGGACTGAGTATTTAAAAATCCTTTCTTCAGTTCAGATCTGAAGTGACCCTATTTCCTGCAGTAGACATTGCTTTAGAAAGAGTCAGATATGTTCTTAAGGACATCTTTTTATATCTTGCAAAAGAGTGAGAGGCAGAGGACAAGGACAATTGGGGAAAATGAAGTGAGAAGCAGTCACTTTTCCAAATGTTTCTTGAGCAAGCAGCGGTTAATAGTGAGCGTAGTGATTTAGTTGTTATCTCAGTGCTCTTGCTTTCCATAAACAAGGCTTTATTTTGATATACATATTTGGATAATATTAAAAGAATTCAGAGAATCCTGTCAGTTTCCGTAAGAGTTTTGCTTGAGGAATGGAGAATGGGATTTATGACATTTTTCATGGTAAATCATGAGTATCAGTAGTGATTCCAGGAATTAAGTAGGAGCTATAACATCAAGATTACAACAGTTTGCTGAACTCTATGCAGGGATAGTTGGGGTAGTTTCACAATATGTAAAAAAATAATTGGCAAAACCACCACTTTTTATTGCCTGATTACTGGCCTGAGCTATTGCATGTGCTTCAGCTGTCTTAAGTTAACCAAAAACTCTGTTTCCTACCCTGGGCTGCTAAGTAAATAAACATGGAAATAGTGACATATGTTCTCCATCTGCACAGTCATGTGCTATATCTTCAGTGCTCAGAAATGTTACTTAATAGGAGTATAATCACTGTTGTTGAAAAGTATATTTAATGATGAAAATGAGGGATGTGGAAAAGAGGCCAAGTTTGGCACCTAATGCAGTAGTGACAGTTTATTGAGGGTCTGGCAGAAATAGCTTCTCTTTCCTGTTTATAATAACTTTTACTTGCTGCATTCCCCATCTGTGATTGAGCACTGGAACTACTCTGATCTGCAGAGAAAGGAGGCAGAAATAGGTATCTGGTTTTTGGGTTTGCTTTTTTTTAACTCCATACACACCAGAAGCTGTTGGGAGCAGGTGTTGGAGGCAACAGCAGAAAAGGAGTATTTCTCATTAGACTAGTAAAATTATTCAGGAATGTACAGGGCTCTGTTAATATTTTGCCAGAGAGGAAATTCACAGTTTTTGTATCAATGAGAATGAGAAAATCTGAGGCTGTGGAGTCTCTTGACTACTCCTGGATTCCCCATACAACTTGCTTCTATCAGGAAAGCCAGTTTGCTCATTCAGTTTGAGCAGAGAGTGATTTTTAGTTACATAATTAAGTCCCAAGAATCATTGAACACAAAACTGTTCAAGTTGCCGAGCTGGTGAACATAGTGGAAATGGATTTTGAGCCACCAAGCACATTCTTCACTGCAGTAACCTATCAGTGCTGTGAAGCCTGGGGTACGTGCTCTGTCAGCTTCTAAACCCTCTCCCTTATTTTGTTAAATTGAGCAATCCCAGGAGAAGGTGATGTGTTGAGTTATCTGTAACATGAGATTCCTGCTCCCTGCTTCTGGAAGAAAGTGTAGGCTGTGCTGAGCAAGTGCTGGCTGGATTGTGGTAGTTGCAGCGTGTCCCAGGGGTCGCAGGCAGTGGAGATTCTCACTTCTGTCCAGATTCCTCTGGGTGTAGCACATTAGGAGTTGTTAAAGAACGAGTTTTTTCGTCCCAGCTCAGACTTCTCTCTTGCCAAGCAGTCCATCTTTCAAGCTGTGGATAAAGGAATTCTATTTCTTGTTTCCCAGTGTGTGCCTCTAGCTCACACAGCAGTTAGCTGACCAGCATAGACTGCAGCCCAGTGGATCTTTTCCACTCTTCCGTATCTAACAGCCATCACTTGGGATCTGGCCTAGGAATAATTTTAGCCCTTTAGGCACCAGTTGCTGATTATTAGTCCTTCTTGTTAGGGAGGGAGGTGATGGATTGATGCAAATGTGTCCTTTTCTTGTCCTTCCCTTTTCCTTCTTGACCCAGAACCCTTTCTGAAAGGGTGAAAGGACAAGTAGAGTTATTTGTTACATGGTACAATGGTTAGACCAGGCCTAGAGAACCCTGGGCTTCCAGTGCCTTCAGACAAGACAGATACTAGATCTCTCAAACAGGTATTTGCTCAACTGCGTGTAGCACAAACAAAACAAAATGTTTGGATTCTCTTTAATGGAGTTTTTTTTACACCACTCTGTCTGTTTTGGGGGTTTTTTAAATTTGCTTTTCTAAAAACGAATGTGTAACTTTGCAGCAATGACAGCAGAATGGCAAACAAGTGCATCTAGGACAGGGTGGCAGTGCTCCTTTTCGGTGTTTATGTATTTAAATAGCAGGAAGCTATCCAGGGCACTTAGAACAGTACTATTTAGAGTAGCATGTGCTATCACATCAGCAGTGATCAAGGTTTGCTGAGGAATGTGTGCCTGTGATTATGATAAAGACCATGTCCAGAGAAGCTTACTGTATAGCAGTGCTGCTCTGAGCAAAGCATTTTCAGAATTTCTTGGATTTCCCCTTTTGTATAAGGGTCTCACTGTGCATGAAGTTTTAGACAAAAAACCTTCACTTGCATGTAAATAAATTAATAAATTATCTTTGTTTGCATAGCAAAGTTAACAATATTAAGTGAGTTAATTTCCTAAAAAAGACTTTTTATAGTTTTGGAATTTATTTTACACTGTTAGGATGATAAGTTCTGGAAATACACAGGGACATGAGGACACAAATCAGTATTCAAGTTCTAAAAACTAGTGCTGGCATGAACTGATATCTGTAGCTGATCGGCACGTGTATATTTGGGTATCTCTTCCGAATGTATCACCAAGGCTGGATTTTATGTCCATGCAAACAGCAAACATGTAGCTGTCTAAAATGCACTGAGACTTAAGCCCAGAAAGCTTCATTTCAATACATGAATACCGTTTCTGTATGTAGATATTGCACAAGTTGTCACGATCTGTCTTGTGAATTTGTTTTTTGAATGAAGCACCGGTAGGTTTCCTTTAAAATTACAATACAGTGCATGGAATCAGGATTTTTTTTCTTATTCTTGAGTTAGCCACATGCTTTGAAACAAAAAGAGAAGTTACCTTCTGTAAAAGTATATATAGTAATCTTTATCAGTAGTCTTTATTTTTATGATTGTAAAACATTTAAAATACATTTCACAGCTGTGTGTCCCTGCAATGCAAGTGTGGTTCAAGTATGAATCTGTTTAAGGCACTCACCATGCTTTAAACATATATTAGTTGGCCTGCTTTCTAAAAAAAGTTTTAAAAGTAGGCATAAATGGATTTTCTATATATTCTTAATACTGCTGCTATGACCAAGGAGGGTATTTTGCATTCAGAGTCATTGCTTTGCAGTAATCCTATGTAAATATTCTGGCCCCAAGCCTACCCAGAGATGCTCAGCACAGGCAGCCCTCCCTGTGGAGAAGGTTCTTGTTGGCATCCTAACTTTTGAAAGCTGTGATGCCTCTTGGGCTCATATTCTTCAAGCAGGCAGACTGTTCTCCATACTGCGGGTGCTTGCAGTACTGGGATGGGATGCTCACCCAAGGACTGGATCTCCTTCCAGGCAACATCTTCTGCCCCATGGGAGGGGATCCAGGATTCCCATTTTTATCAAGAATAAGTTTTTTCTTCTGAAAGCTTGTTATGACTGTTTGAAGTGCTTAAAATTGTAGAGCTAAATCAGCTCAAAGTGTCATGGCAAATGCTGCAGCCTACTTGGTAGTGGAATATTGCAGTATTGTTGTCTGTAACCTCAACTGCTAGGTTTGAATGAACCATCCTCTATGTATCATGTAGAGACGTAGCTAAACTTCTGAATTGTTTCAGCCTGCTGCCCTTGCTTTAGAGGAAATCTGTAGAACTACTAAGGAGATGGAGCAAAATACATCAAATAGGAACAGAGACATCTAGCTTGTTAAATTGCTAATCATGTTGCTTTGAGAAGGATGCTTAAAAAATACTGACAAAGAGCAGATGGATGAGCAGGTTCAATGCCATCTGAAATTAATGCAGAGCACATGCTGGGGATAATAGGAGATATTAAAGAGCTAGAGAACATGCTATGACTTAGAAATCTTTCCCTGATCCCTACACATAAAGGCAAGCTCAAAATTTTCCTTTGCAGTCTTTGTACAAGTCATATGTGTCAAATGTTTAACTAAAGCCACTTTCTTGCCTGTTTTTGGTAATCCTAGCATGCTCCTGCCTCATTTCCCTTTTTTTTTTTTTTTAGCATCATACGTGTTTCAAACTGTGGAAAGGTAGATTACTGTATCTGCCAAAAGTTTAGATTTGTTTTTCCTTATCTTTCTAAAAGCATTTCATAATCACAATGTGGCCAGCCTGACAAACCTACCATATAGAAGATCTTAAGAAAAACCATCTTCCTAGGTAATTAAATGTGACAAAAAAAGCTCTAATTTCTGGATGTAATCTCTACAACAGAGAACCCATCATGTGGAAAATCTTTAAGAAGCAAGCGTAAAAATCTTTGTGTGCGGGTCCAGTGAAGTATATTTTAGAGGTCATGGTGGTCTGTTATCCTGCTGGCCCAAGCTGAGAATGGCTCATAAAATGGTTGCAGCAAAAGCCAAGGGATGTCACTATGAAATACATAGAGATGGTAGAGGACCGGGGAGTTCCATGAAGCTGTGGCCTCCCTTGTTATTCACGTCTTTCCATTGCAGAGGTCACTCACACATTAAGTGTGCAGCAGCCGCAGCAGCAAGGTTTTGGAGGCAGGAGGGAGGTTTGAGCAACACTGTATGCTAGTACTGCAGAACATCCCAAACTCATCTTCTGCAGTAATAAGTAGGAAAGTGTCAGAAAGTCTTTGACTGCTTGGTGTAGAATGGGGATTTCCATTTCCTGTGTGTCACCATGGCTTGTCCTTGTAAAGTGTATTTTATTTGGCAGGCTATTGTCAAAAGAAATTCATAATAGCCCCTTGTTCCTACTGCTGCTTCTAAGAGAGGATGTGCTTGGCCCTTAGACAAATCTGATTGTATAGTACTTTGTCATGTTGAGAGATGCAGATATGAAAGTAGAAAGATGAAGCACATGATACTGTACTGTAACTTCTTCATTATTAAAGTTTTAATTCGCATTTAGTAAAATAATGAAGTTTTATTGTCAGGCCTATTCATGGTGGCAAATTTAAAACATGATTAATGGTAAAGACAGCTACCAGAGCACTTTTTTCAGAGGTATTCATGGCGTACTCTGATTCTGTAACATATGTGTTAAGTATCTATCCATGCAATCAGTGTCATAAAAATAATTACAATATCATAAACACAACTAGATTAAATGAAAAACTGGGCTTTATTTCCTCGTTGAAGATGTTTGGAGACAGAGTTATAAAGACTATTTGGGATTTGCATCAAGGTGTCATTTCATTTAAGCTTTGCGCTTTTGGGGAAAAAATGAGAATTATAAACTACAGTCATCAGAGTAGCTGTGTGTGAATAGAGCTCAGGTTGATGCAGGAGAGAGCAGGATGTTTTCTAGCTGATTCCTGCCATATCCCGCAAAAGATAAACCCTTAATCGGATCCTTCATTAGCATAAAGTGTGGAAAAAATGGCTCATGCAAGGGATTACTTAGTAAAGGTAGTTAGTGGGAGAAATTATGCATTGAAGAAAATACAAAATCCCTGAAATTAATCTTTGAAATACATGGAGTCTGAGTCTCCTCCCTCTCAACACTGGGATAATTGAAGAATAATTCCATTTCAGTGACTTAGAGCACTAGTGCTGTTGGAGAGTAAATTGAGTTTGCCTGCTCTCCCAGGATTTTGAACGTTTTACATTTTTAAGGCAGAAATGTTTATCCTTAAAATTTTTACTTGTACATTTAGAGGAAAAAATGTCAGCCTGTGTCACAGAGTAAAGAACCCTTTGTCACATGATCTCCCCCTGTTTAAGTCCAGACTGGAGTCTTTATACCATTGTGGGGGTTCAATGCTGGCTGGCTTAACTTTGCTGCTGGCTTTAGTATTTGCAGTGTTAAAAAAGCTAAACTGGATAATATATATTAATTGTTTGGTGAATCTCTGAAATAAACCTTTTTTTATGTTGTCACTTCTACAACATTAAATTCTTCTTGTGTGAAGATTAAAATGTCAGTTATTTCATTATTGTAGGAAGGCAGGACAGAGTTCCTACTGGATTTGAAAGTCCATTCTTTAATTTTTTAGTGCCCTTTTCTACCATTCTGTTGTTTAGATTCAAACAACGTCTTGGCATATAGTTATGCTGTCAATATGGTTAGTTGACCAAAATGTTTTTCTGTCTGCCCTGTGGGTCTTTGTTTCTAGCAAACCCCTGTCATATTTCTTCTCTAGTGATTTCTTTTCTATGTGCAACTTAAGTGTAAGTAGGAAAGTGCATTCCACTGGTGGCCCAAGATGTCATCCAGCCCAGTAACATTCAAAACCAGAAGAGACATGCTGAATTTCCTTACAACTTTTCAGTTAGTTAGACACTCTAGGAGAACATACCTGAGGAGGAGAATGCAGGAGGCGTGCTGAAGTAAGCATTCATTATCATTTCTGGTCAGAAAGTTATTTCACTGTCATTACTACAGACAATAGAATCTGCATGTGAATTCTTGATGACCATTTATGAAAGCAGGTTGTTGATGACAACTTCCATGTGAGCCATCTTTGTGTGCTTGGGGAATTTGGGCCTTGTGCTTGTTTGAGTTAGCACATTAATCCCTGCTTCCAGATATCCTCTAACAAAGAGATAATCCTCTGGTGTAAAACAGCATTCACTATTCTGGTCTCAAGAGGAGAATTACATCAAACAAGAAGCATTTCCTTCTGGGCAGAGAACAACATGGTTCATATATAGAAATTCACATCTTTGTAAATGTGGAAATCATGTATGCATACATGAGGAAATCATGTATGCAATGTGTGCATGAGTGTCCTCTCTGTTTAAAGGCTGATATTGTTAAAATTGTTTTCCCATTTTTAATTCTTGCCTCTTTTTGTCATTCTTGACAGTGCCGGATTGGTGCTTATTTACACTGGGGCTTATTCACACACTGTTCTGAGGCTTTTTATACCGTGACATTGCTGGAAAGGGGAAGCAAACCTTGAAAAAAAATTTTAATTGTTTTTATGGATTAGCACCAAAGAATATGATCTCTCCCTGTAGTCAGTTTTTTGCTGGCATAGAGTTGGTAAATGCATACTGGTGACTAGAATGAAATTTGGCACTGCTTGATCCTTGGAAAAAATTCCTGACTGTATGATCAGTCATGGACTGAGCCGTGTGTGCTCCTCAGATGTGCTTGCCCCTTAAGCTCTGGCTTAGCTTTGAATCCCTCACTGAGTGTAGACTTGTGCTGTGCTGTAGTGCTGGCTGGGATGGGTCTGCAGTCTTGCTGGGTCAAGTGTGGACAGTCTAGAGCAGATGGCTGGAGCTCTGCTCATCCACAGCTGATTTTGGATGGTTTTAATGTGATCTGAGGCCAGGCTAACCTCTGTGACTGTGATGGAAGTGCACAGTGTGCTTATGATCTATTCTTAAACCATCTCTTTGACATCTCAGGATAGACTGTGTGATCTCACACACTTGGAAAAATCTCTGTAAGCCGGTGCTTTCTGGCAAAGATTCTGAATGTAACTTGTGTGGAGTTTCATAGTTTAAATATGTCTAGGGCGTACGTGGGATCAATGAGCAAGGATTCAGACTCAAAAAAAATTCCACATAAAAACAAGTTAGGATGTAGTTCAACTTCCTGTAAAGGCAGTGATAAGCATTTGAAGCATACAAAAAGAATGAGGACATTTGGGAAAACATGTTTTTCTCAGTAGAGACATTAATAACCATTTTAACACTGTTATTTACCTCCTGCTGCTTGACTGGAAAGAGCAAATTGTAAGTGTGATTTCAGAATTAATAATTTTCTTCAAAGCCAGACTGATTCAAAGCTCTAAGAAAATTACTGGGTTTATTGTTAAAAGTGCTTGCATCATAGAATCCCATAGTTCTCAAAACAGAAAGAGAAAATTGCTGCTTTTTTATCTAAGGTGAGGTTGAAAGGAGGAGAGAAATTAGGTTGGGGGTTTGTTAGTTTATGGTGGGGGATTTTTTGGAATGAAACACCTAGTTCAGATGCCATTTTATATGCCATACACGGAAAAGAAGAGACTAGTTTACTTCAACTGGCATATGGAGGGCAGCTCTGTCATAGAGCAGGTCCCCTGTGATGCTTAATTTTCGCTCTTTCCTGTATCCTCTTGGATGCACTTCTTCGCTTTGTGCTGGATACAGTTTCAAAAAGATGCGCAGAGACTTCCACAAAGTGCCAGATGGAAGTATTTCAGAGATTTCAGAGTAATACCTCTGATACTCCGATCATCTGAAGCAGGAAGAATATTTCAGAGGCATGTGATGTCCAAGATGGAAGTTTCTGCACAGAAGAAAGGAATGAAGTAGTAGAAGTCCAAGAGGATTGTCTTGGATGGGAAGAACAGGTGCGTTATAGGAAAGGGACATTTTTTTCAAAATACTTTTCTGAAAATCCCTAAGCAAAAATTAAAAATTCCCAGCTCTAAATCTGAATGGATTTTTCTTCCCTATTTCCCTCCTGAAATGCTTTATTTTGTACTTATATCCCTTACTGCGTAGGCATTTTCATTGTCTCTTTACAAGTGTGTTTAAAATACAAATTTGTGAATCCAACTTACAGAACCCAAAATTGCCTCTTACCTGGAAGCCACTGAGTTGCTTTCTTCAAAAAAAAACCACACAAAGTTTTCTGAAAAGCAAACAAAGTATTTTCTCTGACAGCTGTGCAAAAAAGCCATCTTCCTGAAAAGTACCACCTGTTCATATTGGCTGATTTTTTTGAGGTATATTCCATAAAACTTGGCTTATGAAAGTCAATTCTCTCATGACAGGTGAGGAAAAAGGAGAGTGGATTTTCTTTCGTCTTTGTTTTCTGGTATTTTTTTTCCAGTTGCCTAGAAAGCAGTAAATTTTCATTAGTAAGATAAGAGATAGAGTGTCTTAGCATTTAACCAGCAGAACAGACAGAGCTGGTCTAATATCTGCCAAAGAAGAGACACATACTGCCAGAATGTCTGACCTCCAGGAGATACAGCTCTTAGGAGAGACCAGCTCCAGAGGCAGGGCACACCTAACGTAAGGAGGAAGTCACTTGAGCGTGTTTATGGTTGTACAGTTCTTTATACCATTCAGAGCTACATCAATTGCTGCAAATTGACTGTACTGAGGGAAGAATATGAGAGCCTGACCTGCAGTCTACAGGAGAAAATGTGGCCATTTGGTTGACAGTGGAGTTAATGGAGTGAGAGCTTTTTTGGCTGGGTTGCAGTGCTAATATTGCATAACCTTCTCAGAATATTTCCTGAATTTTCATTAGGAGTTACATTTTTCAGCACAAGTGTCTTTGAGTTCTGTTTCAAGTGGTAATCTGGTCAATCAAAACTCCACTTTAGCAGCCCCTGTTGATTAGTCACTCCCCTAATTCATACATCTTGTGAAAGAAACACAAATAATTACGGTGGTTTCCTGAAAAATTGAATTCAAGGCAGAGAGCAGTAAGACTATCAAGCCAATCTGAAGTTCTCTGATGAGTGGTGCCCTTTCCCTACGCATTTTCCCTGCCTTAGAAAACATCACCTGAATATTTTTAAGCTTGTGTGTGTAGGTGCACAGAATGAAAAATATGAAATGCAATATAAATGAGTGCAAAAGCTTCAAGGAGTTGTTGCTTTGAATAATTCCTTCATTGTTTGTGCCTCACACATTTTAGCACATCTAGTATATAGATCATATATATCATATGACCATAATGTGTAAATCAATGGCAGGGTGTTTTGCTGGCTTCTATCAACTTTTTACTATGAATCTGTATGCATTAAACATCTGTGTAGCTTTAAATGGCAAAGATTTAGTCTGAACTAATTTTTTACACTTCTGAATCACTTCTGAATCTTCATAAGGTCTGCACAGGTTTTGTCAGTGAATATGTGGTGTGTCTTCTGGGGCTGGGTTTCTTTTCAAGATGATTAATCATGGACTTAATGTCAGTCCCCAGACAGTCACTGTAGATAACTCCGCTGAGTCTGGTAGGCATTAGTTCAAACCTCTTAAGAACTCTGCAGTACTTTAAGTGGAGAATGCTCCTGCCCTAAGTGACACTGAATATATAAATGAATAATGCAAAAAGAGTAAAGCAACACAGCTGAAAAAATATGCTAGGTGGAAGGTGAATGTCCTGAACTCCTTTCTGTTTTCTTTTGCTGAAAGCTTGTCCACCAGGAACGTACAAGCCTGAAGGTTCACCAGGTGGAATCAGCACTTGCATCTCATGTCCTGATGAGAATCATACTTCTCCACCAGGAAGTACGTCCCTTGAGGATTGTACATGCCAGGAGGGATATCATGCTGTAGGACAAACCTGTGAAGGTAAATGTTTCCATCCAGGAACAGATTACCCCTGAAATGCACAATGAAGTTCTGGGACAATTATTTTATGTGGTTTTGTGCTGTCAGGGACATGTCAAATTGCGTGCAAGATTTTCTCTGTCATTCCAAACCAGCAAAAATGCCAAGGTGCCAGCTGAGTCAGAAATTTTAAAATATTGTTTTCCTTCAGTGGCCTATTTCACTCCAGCTAATAACCACTTTGTTGTGGTTGTTTAATTATTTAGTTGTTCACTGCCCTGAACTGAAGCCCCCTGAAAACGGTCACTTTGTCCAGAATGTCTGCAACAATTACTTTAATGCTGCCTGTGGAATCCGATGCAAAGCAGGATTTGATCTCGTGGGAAGCAGCATCCGACTTTGTCAACCAAATGGGCAGTGGTCTGGATCAGAGGCTACTTGCAGAGGTATGTGTTTGAAAAGTATTTTTTCTGTTGTTCATTCCATACAGTGGTGCTCTCTACTCATTACATGGTTGGGTATGCAGATCTAACCCTGTTAGTCCTTGTATGAAAGAAAGTTCCAAAGGCTGGCTGCCACTCCAATCACTCTGTATCCCTCCTTTCTAAAACAGAAGGACTTCTACAATAGAAAAAGCAGACCAAGATTTACTAGGCAGTCTTTTGCAAGTGAATATACAGTTGCCTTCCTTAAATCTCTCATCATCACTCTCGACCTAATTTCTCTGAATTTTGTATCTACATTGTGTAAATCCAGTGAACCTACCAAGTATTTAAATATGTAACAAGACCTTGCCACATGGCAGTTTTAGAACATCCACCAGACTCTCAGCATAGAGGGGCACTGGTGCTGAGAGACATTAGCCATGGAAGAATTCCATTGTGCTTTCTTACAATTTCTTCTTACCAAAAATAGGAAAGCTTGGGACTTGAGCAGGATCTTCAGAAGGATTTTGAGTGGAATTTCAATAGGGAACAGCTGACAATATCCTAGAAGTTCACTATAAAAGAATGTCAGCCAGAAAAAAACAGGTGTGAAAGGGAGGACATACAAGAAAGAGCATCCTGGAAAACATTATTTCTGGATTTTCTGATAGGAACAGAGATTTGTTTTGCTATTATTTGTCTCTGCCTGAGGTTGGGTTTTTGATTATTTAGAATGAAAACTGCAATTCCATGTCTGTATGCCTGTCTAGTATTGTCTTCCAAGGAGAGAATGAAGAAGAATCAACGATGTAGAAGCCCTTATCTACTCAACAGCCACAAGATGCAGTTCAGCATGTTTAACTTGACTTGAATGCCCTTGACATTAGTGTGCTGCACTGGAAACTTGTAAACAAAAAGCCATCAGCTCATTCTGTAACTCTTGCCCTGGCCTCATGTTCAGGGAAGGCAGGATTGATCTTCAGAGGCATTAGCACTTCATGACAGTACAGCAAACACTGCAGCCCTGAAAGAAACAGCAACTCATGGTTCTGGAAGGAGGAATCTGAGCTAGAGATGAGTCTCTCAGGACATTCTTCCTATAGCAGTTTACTTCTGCTTAGATTTACAGGATCTTTCTTCAAATAATCCTGGAAATTTTAGGTTTCCTTTTTAGCTTCCAGTGACAAGAGGCAGGAAGGAGAAGCTTTCAAGAGAAAATAAATTGCTGGCCAGTAACATGAGGCTATCTTGAGTAGCAGGACTTGGAGCTGTGGACTTTCCAGCAGTCAAAACACAGACTGAAGATGCATGCTGCTTCAGGCAGACTGGGATATTGGAAAACAGCACCCACTGTCAAAGCTTCCGTCACACAGGAGCCCCTTGTGCAAAAAATCTGGGAAAAGCTGCAGTCGGCCACAAAGAAGGGATCCTTCATCTTCTCTTTCATGGAGAAGTGGAAGATTGTAGTACTTGAAAATCTTGCTGGAGCATTTAAAGGAATTCACCTATTTGGTGTTGGGGTGTGATCTTTCTTTAACAGGAAATTTGGAACATGGGGGGAAAGTCTGCACTAAGATACTGTCTTGATATTGAGCTAATATCCTTTGAAGCATTGGAAGGATGTATTTTTGCTTTTTTTGTGCTGTTGTCCATCATACTGAAGACTTCCAATATTGAAAAAAAAAAAAATTTAAAAATCTCTCTGTTACATGTGCTGGATCTGCTAGTCTTGATTCACTCAGA
The DNA here is from genome assembly GCA_013397115.1 of Edolisoma coerulescens. Taxonomy (NCBI): domain Eukaryota; kingdom Metazoa; phylum Chordata; class Aves; order Passeriformes; family Campephagidae; genus Edolisoma; species Edolisoma coerulescens. The sequence goes on from VWZW01002160.1 coordinate 493,015, forward strand.
CTATGAAAGGGAGAAAGATCAAAGGCATGGTTTATAGCTGTCTTGTTAATCCCAGGAGTATTTTATCACATAAATTAGGAAGGGAGAGTAAAGGAAAATCCCTTTGCACTGCTTTGGATTTTGACATTAAATACTCCTCAGTTCTTTTGCTGGCTAAAATCTGCTGTGCTATTAGAAAGTGATTAATGCAGTCATATGTCATGCAATTAACAGTGACCCAGGGAAAAAAACAACCCCAAACCATATATTTAATCCAGAAAAATTTATTAGGAGAAACCCCAGAGCAAGCAGAATATACTCTTATTGTTGTTGTTGTTTTCATTGGCTTTATGGAAATGTTTCTTGGTCATGGAAAATGTGTTACTGATAAGAGAATGGGTTGGTGTTTAATGCTTGGAACCATGACTGAGGTAACATGGGCTCAGTTACAGGTTTCTGCCAGAGCCGTGCTGAGACACTGAGTAAGCTTGAACACTGAAACACTTGAGGAGGCAAGAGCTCTACAGCTGTGTAGTCCTTCCAGAAGAAATGGCTAGACAGCAGGTAGTGAAGGGATGGCCTTCTCTCTAGGCTCATTAACATTGCCAAGAGCCCCCTCAGTGCTCTTAATTCATTCAGGCTTCCTAAGTACTAGAGTTTGGTAGAATTTGCTTCTTTTTACTGCAGATTGGGTATTTCTCCTTCTGTGGAGAGCAAGCCTACTTTCTTGTGTATAAAAGATGTGAGATTCAGCTGTAAATATGTTTTTCTTACTCCCCCTACTAGAGTTAAGATACAGCACATTATAAAGCTGCTCTGAAGCTTAGAGTGCCTCTCACAAAATGGGCATTTCAAGATCGTTTTTAAATACACTTCCCAAAGAATGCCTGTATATATGCAAGCACAAGAGTAGTAATACTTTCAGACAGTAAATGTGAGACAGTGGTAATTTAAAGGTATATCAGGTACATCTGGATGGCTTATTTTCCTTCTTTCTTATCCCATATATATAGGTTTTGCTACAGACTTTTTTTCCCTAGGTGCCACCATAGCTGTTTAAAAAAAAAGACATTATTTAACACGTGCTGTTTGTAGCTTTCAGAGGCTATGTAGTTACTGGCATTTATGGAGCGGGCTTTCATTTGAAGGAGCACTCAGGCTACATCCCATTAATTAGGTTGAGGTGTCTAGTGATGTCCACTTGTGTGCAGAGTAAACAATTACTGGAGAAAGGAGAGGTTGCCAAGTTGGTTTCCCTTTGAGTGCATTTGTAGAGGAGATCATGTTTTGCCTCCTATCTGGCAGCAGCAAGATTAGGTTAGTTGGTAAAATCAGCTTCCCAAACCACAGCAAAGAAGTTGTCCAGCTCTCTGAAGCCACCCATCACCAGAGGTTGCCTTCCTTGCCAGCAAGGTAAACAGAAGCTGTGGAAAACAATCAAATGAGAACAGATTTCCTCTTGTGAGGAAGGGATGAGAGGCTGGGGGAGCTGGACCTGTTTAGCCTGGAGAAGACTGAGAGGTGATCCTATCAATGTATATAAGTATCGGAAGAGGAGGGAGCCAGGCTCTTCTGGTGGTGCCAAGCAATAGTACGAGAGGCAATGGGCAGAAAGTGATGCACAGCAAGTTCTACCTGAGCATGAGAAAGAGCTTCTTTACAGTGAGAGTGACTTGAGCACTGGAACAGGCTGCCCAGAGAGGTTGTGGGGTCTCCCTCACTAGAGATACTCAAAGCTGTCTGGACACAACCCTGTACAATGTGCTCTAGGATGACCAATGTGGAGCAGAGAAGTTGGACTAGATATGTTCCAGGGACCCCTTCAAACCTCAGCCATTCTGTGAGTTTAGGGAAATGCAGTCTTCTTGATTATATTTTCAAGCAATCACATTATTTGCCCTTATGTGTTTTTATCCCTCTTTTGAACATACTGAACAGTATCTGCCAACTTCAGCTGAGATCAGTTTTAAATCAGAGTTTCCCACTCATTTTGGAAAGTCGGTAGCTGGTTATTGGTGTGTCATCATTGTCACACACTCATATCCAGACAGTAAGCATGTACAGCTTAGCTATTTGAGGGACCCAAAGGCCAGGCAGTGTGTATGTAGTTCAGAGTTTTGTCAGGAGGGGATCAAGGGCAAAAATGCTGGAGCACGAGATCCTAGCTGAAAAGGATCTGCACTGAAAAGGCAGTACAAAGGAAAGAGGTTCTACTGTAAAATCTTGAGCTTATGGCATTGAAACAGAGAACATAAATCCAGGTCATACCAGTGCTACTTTTTTCTTACTGCGATCATTCATCTCTTTTCGGATCAACCTTAATTACAGAGTAGTTTTGTGCTAGACTGCAGCATCAGGATTAAGTAGTAAAACCATAAGACAATCTGAAGATCACTCTTCACTTCCCTGCTTCCCTTTCTGCATACACATCCTGCACAGGACCACATTCTCTTTGGAATCACACTGCTTTCAGTGTTTGCAAGTTGTTACAGGAGAAAAGCCTCTGTGCTGAGCAGCAGCCAGGACCGTCTCCATGCCTGACACCTGAAAGGGTCTCGTTTGTCTCAGCAACAGCCTGATTTGTTCCTTTTCATCGCTCATGGACCTGGTATAACAGCCATATAAATTCCTTCCTCCTCTCTCTGTCTCCTCCAGCATGCCGAGCATCTTCTCTTCTGATTTGCTGAGGCTTACACGTGTCTGTGTTCTGCGAGTGCAGTCCAGAGTGCCTGCAAACATTTCTGGGTACCGGGACACTGTCATCCGACCTGTTCATAAGCTCTTAGCCTGTTTCCTGGTGTGTACTCAGCCCATACCTGCCTGCCAGTTGGAAATCCCCCAAAGAATTCTCAGACGTTGTTAGAAACTAGAAACTCCCAAGGACACACACTTTTCCACAGGATTACCTTTGCCTGCGGCTGTCCTGTTTTGAAGGCTGAAAGACATTACCAGCTCAGGCCTCACACTGTGTGCCAGATGCAGAGTTAGTTTGTTAGCTCAGACTTATGTCAGTACTTACGTGAACTTGGAAGTGTGTGCCCAGCCTCATACATTTTGTGTAAGACTGTTTCTGGAAGAGGAAGGTATCAGACCTTTTAAAAAATCTGCTGGGTTCTAGCTCTATTCCCTAAATTCAAACAAACTACTGTAACTAGTGTACAAGACAGTATCTCTCCCACCTCTGAAAAACTGGGCAAAGTAGTGTAACTCCACTGATACTCAGTGCTGAGAGTGAACTGGTGTTTTTTTCTCTTTGCAGTTCGAACATGTCCCAGACTTCAGTCTCCTCAAAATGGACACATTAATTGTTCAACAGCTGATATTTCCTATAAGACAGTATGTTTTGTGACCTGCAATGAGGGCTATGAAATTGAAGGAAACAGCAAACTCACCTGCCAGGGAACCTCTCAGTGGGATTCAAAGGAGCCAAAGTGTGTGGGTAAGTATCTGACTCTGTCTGTTCATGTTAGAGTACAGCCTTTTCTGACATGCTGTCACAGATGAGTATTCTCCATATTTTGATAACTGGTGAAGCTAAGATACGAATGAATTTGTCTATGGATGTTTTATACCGGTCTTAGAAGTTGGGGAAAGGCAAAGGAATTTGTAGATGGAGAAAGTGGACAGATTATCATTTAAATCCAACATGGACTGCTGATTACTGAAAGGTTGTTGTATCTCATTAGTGTCAGACACTGTCACGCAGTGTGTTACAAGAAACATAGAAGCAGTAGGTCTATACTACGGATTGAGTATGAACAACCAGCAGTTTGAGTTACCATCATAAAGCTAAAGTTGATCTGCAGGCAAGGACTAGCTCATGTTAGCCAGGCCCCATGTAAACCACCCAAGTAAAGGTGCAGCAGTTGTCACTTCTGCTGGACTCACAGCAAAGAATTAAGAGATTACACAAGTTAGGAACTAAGCACCTCTGAGTCAGGATTCAGGGGTCACACCAGCTGTGCAGGGATAGCTGGGCATGTACTGCTGTTCCAGAAATAAAGGACTGTATATTTCAGAATTATCCATTTAGGACTAGTGACAGGTTTTGAATTAACTTTGAAAAGTAAGATGATGAAATACAGTTGAAACACTTTCAAGCATAGACTGAAGGAAAAAAAAAAAAACACACAAGTCTAGAGTCCAGCAATTCAGAAGCTGATCCAGTGCTGACTAAAGTCAGGGTGAAGTATGTGTCACCTGGATCCAGTAAATGCAATGGCAGTAGGGTGATTTCACTTGAACCTGTGGCTATTTCTTTACTGTTTTATTGCAGTCTTAAAAATGTGGACTTTGTGTGAGACAAGCATAAATTTCTAACTGTAAGTACATACTCTAAAATGGTGAAAATAATCTGCAAGAATTAATTTAACAAGACAGTTTGCTAAGAGATCCTAATCTTTCTTCTGTTAAAATCAGTGGAAAAACTTCAATTAACTTCAAAAGGAGGGGACCCTGAAATCCGGTTGGAATATTATAATTAGAAGATTAACCATATTCATCAGTTGAATTCATCCTTCCTAGCTTAGCATTTTGATTAACAAAATCCAGCTCTACTCTCTATCAGAAGATTTCTTCACACCATGCAATATTGCCTCCATTCCTGGATTACCCATGACAATATCTTATTTTTGCTGAGTCTGAAAAAATCTAGTGAGAAAGTTACCTTTGATTGTCAGAAAGGAAAGAGTGTTAGCTGGGAAGCATCTCTGCTGCTTCTTGTTGTGATGGGTGTTTAGAACAAGCTTGCTGAAATTCTGGTTCAATATAAATGTGCAGAGTTTTATTCAGGTAAGGATGTATATCAGAAGACTGATATTGGATCCTCCTCAGAAGCTACCCTTTGTACCCATTTTCTGAATTATCATCATTGTCATGGAGGTATTGTCTTTTATTTTAGTCCAAAGAGCTCCTAATCACTATTTACTATTTGCTGTATAAAAGGTGTTGGAAATCCTGCTGTATTTAGGCTTTCGTAATTGATATTTATTAATTTCATATCCTATTTAGGCTTTTGTAATTGATAATTTATTAATTTCATATCCTTCTGTTAGAAAACTGGAGTTGTCCTCAGTCTGTTACCTTGAAACAGATTTCTTGGACCTCAGGTTGTTCTTCTCGCTGGTTTTCTGAATGCTTTTCGGTTTCACTGCTCATCAGTGTAAAGTTTGCCATATTTGCAAGTTTGCTCACTGAGACTGCACCACAGCTGTCTGTAACCATTACTGACACTGTACCATAACACTGCCTGGATTGTTTACAGTCACTTCTGGGGGTCTGTTGTCGTGCATCTCTTTCCAAGAGTCTGGAAGGTAACGCAAGCTTAGATATTACATATGTTTTAAATTTTTGTCTTTCCCGTTAAAGATATTGTTAGCAATGAGCTACTTTTGAATAGGCTACATATATTTTATAAGTGGCTGACAAACAAGATATCTGCTGAAAAGGGAAGCTTTGTNAAAGTTTAATATTAATCACTTTAAAATTAGTGAATTTTGCAAGATGCTTTTCTCTTTTCTTTGTTCAAGGTTTAGTGAAGCAAAAATACAAATGACATCCAGGGTGTTGATGCCATCTAGCGTTGAAAGAATTATTATTTCTTGCTTCTGATTGCAGTTTTTTTTCTCTGAAACAGTCTTGGCAAAGGGATTGAAGGAAAGAGGCATGATTTGCTTTGTAATCTTCTTGTATGTCAAGTTCCTTGTGATGTTAAGAATTATAATACAGTGTTGTGTTTCATCACAGGTGGTTGCAGGTGAAAGCAGGTTCTTTTCTCTCCTTAGAAATACTTCTTCTCTATTAATTCCCTATTGATATGACTAATGTCATGTATATCCCTCTACCCCTAATGAATTCCAGACTTTTGGATCAGCTTGATCAAATTCTGGAATTGAGCACAGATAAAAAAATCTAAACAACAGTGTTACAGTTCCTTTTTCTGGTAAAAACCTGTCCTACTTAGAAAAAATTCCCTTGTGCTAAATATACCAGATTTTATCCTGAGTTTTTGTCAGACATTTCAGGATTGTTTTCTACTTGGATTTTTCTAGTATAGCAGGATGTGTCTCAAGCAAGAGGCCCAGATGTTTTTGCTTCCCAAAGAGCTGCAATTTTCTCTGCTTTTCATGCTTACATGTTTCACAGTTTCTCTACTTGTTCTCAGACTAATATACATTTTAATGCTTTTAGCTTGTCTCTTCAAATATTGTTTTTGAAAATTGTGATCTTTTTGCCATTTATCAGTTACCTTCATGTGGTGAGCAAGCAGAACTTAGGATTTGGGGTTTTATTTCCTGATGGAGTTGTTCCACCTTGCAGAGCCAACAGTATCTGCCTGAATGGGACAAATGTGTTAGAAGTGTTTGTGACCTGCGCATCCTGTTGAAATGAAGTGCAATTATTAATTGCTTAGACTTTATTGTCAGTATTGTTCAGTATTGAGGGCTTAAATTTCGGGAAATACACAGAATGCTTAGAATCTTTAAATTTGTTTCATGCGTAAAACCAGTTTTCAGTTACTTGCTGCGTGTTTTGGGAAAGGAGAGGAGAGAAAAGGAATGCCAGGTGTTTTGAATGTGAATCACTTTTCTGTCATTAAACCATTGCTAAGAGCTCAGTAGAGCTTCCCTTCTGTGTAGCTGGGTTGGGTTGGTTTTGGTGTGCTCATGGTGTAAAGGCCTGTCTGATTTCTTCACTGGTGAGTTATAAAGAGTTACAAGTCTTCTCATTGGCTCTGAATAAGGAAGTATTTTTCTTGTGTGTTTGCCTGTTATCTGTTGTAAGAAACAGTACTGAAAGTGTACAAACTGCATTCATGGGACACCCCTTTTTGCTCTCTTTGTTAATGCCTCCATACTTGAAGTAAAAATAACATTCTTAAAACCAACAGCTTAAGTATGGAACAAAGCTTTTGTGAACCTGTTTAAATACGTTATGGTTTTTGCTTCAATGCAAATGATCTTCAGGCTTTGTAGTGAACCCAGTAACAAAACAGTTCAAAACTTCGATTTTAAACCTTCAAGCAACGATCAACCCTTCCTGATTTTACGGAGCTCAGCTGCTTCCTGTGGTCACCCTGAGTCTTTCCAGCTGTTTAGAACACAGACAAGACCAAGTCCAGTTTCATTTGGTTTGGAATGCAGTAAGCAAAATCACATGTCATATCCCTAAACTATAAAGAGTTCATGGCAGAGTATCCTTCTTCTCTCTTTCTTATTTCAAGATAGAGTATAGAAGCTGTAGAAGGCTACAGATACCTCTTCTGTTACCTCTCTCCTGCTATGGTCTCGTTTTCTTAGAAGCAAGGAAATGCAACTACAGAGCAGCCATGAAAGATGAAGATGTAAGGAAAAGAAGAAGGAAAAAAAAAGCAAATCCAGAGAGATATAGGGGGTCTGCATGAAAGTTACCATGTTTCTGTTTCAGTGAAGAGCATGAGCAAGAAAACAGAAGACCTGATAAATTGGCTGTTGTATACTTCATTCAGCCCTGAAAGCCAAGTAGCAAAGTTTCATAAGGTTGTAATGTTTTGGTGCACTCATACCCCTACAGACTCTTGAAAAGACTGTGTATTTTGTGCTCCCACTAATTTTCCATATGATTTTATGTGCATGTTTTTTGAATGTGTATTTTGTGTATGTCAGTTATAAGTCATGTTCTACTGCTGTCTTGCAGAAAAGCGTTGTCCCATCCTCCAGAAACCCGCAGGTGTGACAGTTCTCCCTCCCAGATGTGGGCTGGAGCCTGCCATTTCTGGGACTGTGTGCCAGCTGAGCTGTCCCCAGGGATTCATCCTGTCTGGAGCTAGAGAAGAAATAAGGTGCATTTCATTTGGGAGATGGAGTGCAAACATCCAGGAGGCTCTGTGTAAAGGTAGAGACCAGCACAAAATCATGTCTGTGTACACGAGTGCAGAATTGAAGGGAAGCACGCAGCAAACAACTGAGTGAGGGCAGGTTTGAACTGGGGAAGGCACAACTTAAACAGTGTGTAAGAAGTGTTGCCTGTACCTTTATAGCTTGGCTGTCAGATTTACTTGTAGGTTGTAATAAAATGTGGAGTTCAGAGGTCCCTTAAGTATCATCTTGTAGTGCTCATCATCAACTGCCTCTCCTGGGCTCCATCTCTCCGTTTTTAGGAGGCTGCCCTCTAAAAGGCCTGATGTGCAGGTAAATTCAATATTTCAAAGTAGAGGTAAAAGTACGTAGCTTAAAAATATTCCAAGTGGAACCAACACTCCTAGTAAAATAACAATGATAATACTGTCATTACTGGTTTAGCGCAAGTTTATGTAAACCCTGTAGTCAGAGCAAAACTGTAAAGGCTGTGTAAACCCTGGCTGATAGACAGACTATAGAGAAATGTTCATTTCAGTTGTCTTTGAGTGGCTATGGCTGTTGACATGCCCCAAGCAGCAGCGCACGAGAGTTAAGGCCAAAGTTGGCTAATGCCAAGTGCATTGGCTGACACGGAGTGTAGAGCTGGCAGAAGATGGTGACATGCATTTCAGTACAGCTCGCCATGTTCACCCACCTCCTCCAGAAGTGCTAGGTTATTTATTCCCTTACACACATGCATAGTTGAACTGGAAGGGGTCTGATTTAGGATTATGGCAGGATAAAAACAAGAGTTTGTCTGGGAATATGCTCTTCACCTCTTTGTGAACTATTGTGCTCTGAAAATTATTGCTTTCTCCCCAAACTGGGGCCCTCGCCAGCCACTGGGTGAAGGAACAGTACAGAAAACAGTTACGGCAGTCATCATGCCAGGTCACTACAGAAACTGAGGCTTTTTTCTTCTGTACAAGCCAGGAAGATTTTGTTTCTCTTTAAACATGCTGTTTCCCGTTTTGTGATGTACCACATTGTTTTTCTGAATCTCTTGTGTAAACCTGGGCCAAACCACAGTTTTTAGTATTTGATGGGATCCCAGCACAAGCTGAAGTGTTTAGATCAAGATAAAACAGCATGGCTTGGGTTCAAGTTTTTGGATATTACCAGTGCATAAACCCCTATCATAGGAGGCACTGAGAAACTCTGAAGGTTATTCTTTTTGAGTAAAAATGAACAGTTGTATTTCAATTGCTTTCATTCTTGTTATTGTCTTTCTCTGTTTTGCTGCCAACATACTTGACCAGTTCAAAAGAGCCATTTTCTTTCTGACTTATTTATTATTAGCCTTTTTCAGAGAATTTAACTTTTAAATGAAATTTGCCCCAGCCTGAAGGCTGTGGTCAAGGGAGTGTGAACCATAATTGGTAGTTATTTATAAGAGTACATTTCTAATAAAATTTTCATTTGAATGAGTTCAAAGGAAGGCAAAATCACATGTATTTATTGCTTTGCATTCTTAATTATGTAATTTAATTGCCCAAGTTATGTCTTTACTGGAACTATTTCATAATAAAAATATAAGTGATATCAGTTCTGAGTTGTTTTAAAGCCTCTCGGGCATAGATGAGTTCAGAGCCAAATGTGTCCTTGTCTTATGAGTCTAGAGAGCATTTATCAAGCAACACCACAGCAATAAAATAATTTGACCACAAATGTTTTGGGAGGCCCTGTGCCGGGGAACTGAAGTAGTACTTCAAGTTTGTCAGAGAAACTTGAGGTGCAAATGCTGGTAGTGATGTTACCCGTATTGTACCACCAGTCCTCTGGAACCATCTGGCATTGTCACATGTCACAAGAAGACTCCATTTGTCTTACATGATACCTTGTAACAGGAGTTTGTTAAGGAATGTTTCCAGCAACTGCTGCCCGGATTTTGACGTTGTTACTTTTAAGTTAGTTCCACAGCACGCTCCAGAGAATTTGAGAGTTGCTATTGTCTTGTTCATAGTATATATATCATGTCACAACTGCTTTCATTTTTTTTTAAGTCACTGACTATAAGAAACAAGTTTTTTTCATCTGTATGTGTCCTGAGTCTGGACAGGGAAAGGATAGAGAAGGAAGGGATGAGTAATAAAAGAAACAAATTAATTTTTACTTATTCCTTGGGCTTTGGTTCTGTGTAGAAACCAGAATATCACTGTGCTCAGTGATAAACAAAAATCAGTCCTTTCTGCAGGAGAATTTACTAGTCATGTGTGAATCTCTAGGCAAGAATTACAAAGGGGCAGAGACAGGAAGTTTACAAAAATATGTACATTTATATTCCAGGCAGTACAAAAAAGAGTGGTTATAACAAATTTCAGTCTAACCATTATAGAGGTTTTACTTCCATAATACCACATATAAAACTAGATTGTCTTTTTCTGGTTTAGATATTGAAGCGCCTCGGATCCACTGCCCAGACAATATTGAGACTGTGACTCTGGAACATCATAACTCTGCTAATATCAGCTGGCAGGTACCAGCAGCTGAGGATAACTCTGGTGATGAGGCAAGTCAAAATCTGTATCTATTTAACTGGAGGCAGTCTTTCTGATTTTAATTAATTTTATCATCCACTAGAATTTCTTTCTTCTGATAAGCAGAAGCAAAATCTCCTAGAAAGTTTGTATCTTGAGAATTCAGCATTTTCTCTCTTGATTAGAGTTGTACAGCCACAGAACACTGCATGGAGTTTCGGTGCATAAAACCTCATATGGTTAATTTATGTGGTCAAAAGAAAGAATGTGCTCTTGTTTATAAAATGAAGACAGCTGCTTTAAAAATGAGCACTTAGAATGTGAAGAAGTTTAATAAACTCTTCTCAGAAGGAAGTAAACCAGTTCATTAATCTAAAGGGCTAACAAGTACATGCTGTGATAAGTAAAAACTAATTTCAGGTTTCTGGGTGAGAAAGAGAAATCTGATTTTCCTGTGCAAGGTTCAGAAGTGAGGCCCTTGGCTACTATGGGTGTCAGAGGCCTGGAAGTGGAGTTACCAGGAAAACTTGCTCCAGAGCTGTTTCATAAAGAGCAACATTCCCTACAGGCTCAGGCAGGATTAAGTTACAGCAACTGAATGCTTTATCAGGAGTCAGCAGAGGAGCAGTGAGTCTGTGTGCGCTTTTAATGCAGGAGTTTTTTGCGCTAGGAAACTGAGCTATCCCAGTAAAAGAGATTCAAGTTCACACATTTTTTTCTGTGGTATAGCTATGGTCAGGTGCTGTAGCTCTGCTGACATAGGGTCATTCACTGAACTGTAGAAGCCAAGTGCCATACTGAAGCATCTGTGGGCTATTGACTCATACATATACATAGATTCAAACGGGATATGTAAGTACTTATGGCCCACAAGTGTGTGCTCCGTTCTTGTCCCAGGTCTGCTGCCCTTGCAGCTGGAGAACTGTCTGCCGACAAAACAGGTTCTAAGCTGACATAGTGTGCCTGATGTAGTGTGCCTTCAGTGCAATTTGACAAACAAGGGTCAGTCTGGAATTTTCTAAGTGCACAGTGCTGTAATCTCCACCAGGTCAGGGTCCAGATCCCGACTAGGAAATCCCTGTTGCTAGAAGGAAGGCAGACTTAAGAAGGGACATAGAGCACTCCATTGTAAAGTCCGTCCTCATTGCTTTAAGAGGCTGTTTGCATTAAGCATGAACAGGCTTGACATTGAAGGATACTATTCTGTCCACTCTTTGAAACATAATATCATGATTAGTAACCAGTTTTGGCTTTTAAATAACAATTGTTTTCCTATAACAGGTCTCAGTTCGTGTTACCCCAGCTTTCATACCACCATTTCTTCTCCCAATTGGCGAAGTTGACATTACTTACACAGCAACTGATAAGTCAGGCAATGAGGCAAGCTGTACATTCAATGTCAAGGTTATTGGTAAGTGCTGGTAAAAATCACTGGGAGGGCTGTCTGTCATGGCTGAAACCTAATTTGTGTAGAAAGAGATTGTGAGTCACTGTGGCCTTTATGTGTGTAGTTATGAGCCCAGGAGCATCGTCATCTCCGTAAAGGCTTTGCTGTTCTTGGGTCACAGTTTGCATATGTGCAGTCACTGCTTGAAATGTTCAGTTTCAGGTGTGTTTTATTCTGCCATTCTATCTGAGTGTTAAGATTTCTCCCCACACTGGTTTATTAAGTGCTTTATTGCATTGTCACTTACTGCTTCCATCATAAACCTCTGTTTAATTCTTGAAGGACTCCAACAAAGTTTCCAAAGTTCACACACATTACTGATGCAAATCATTATTCAAGTATTTCTGTCGGACAGTTGTGTGATTCAGGAGTCCTGCAGGTAGTCCAAGGTTTGCTCTGTAGAAAGCAAACACTGCAGAAACCATGAGTTCAGCGGAATAATTACTTTTGTCTGTTCACTCAGGATCTTCCAATTGCTGCAACTTTCAAGTGTTCACCTTGGTTGTATCTTCCCATATGAGCTTAAAGCTGCTGTTTACCTGAGTTCTTCTGGTTATAAGATGCCATTTGAGTGTGGCAGTCGTTCTGTAAGCTAATGTCATGACATCCTTTCAAATTCTGCAGATGCAGAACCACCTGTAGTTGACAGATGCAGATCTCCACCACCCATGCAAGCATCAGAAAATGATTACCCAGCGACATGGGAAGAACCAGAATTTTCAGACAATTCAGGTGAGATAGCGCACCCCAAAACATGCAGGAGACAGTGGAAGGCTAGAGAACTCCACCTGTTCACCCTTAATCCCTTTGAATTTGAGATTTGTTGCAGTTCCTTTTACTTGCTTATTTTTAAGAATACATAATTTTGAAGATTTGCCGCCATTTCCTTTTCCATTTGTCAGGGCTGGATATAAGCAACACTCTTTTACTTACCAATGCCTTGGGTTGTCTTTTAACTCTTCTAGGTGGTCCACTGACTGTCACTAGGAGTCATGCACCCGGAGATCGCTTTCCCAAAGGAGAGACAACAATCCAGTACACAGCTGTGGATCCTTCTGGCAATAACAGGACATGTGAGATCCACATTGTCATCAAAGGTGTGTTGTCTTCATCTTCTGGGCAAGACCACATGGCATTGTTTTAGCTGAATATCATAAAGGATGCAAGATTGTTCAACCTCTTCCTTTACTTATTCCCATTGTATACTGGAGTAACTTGACGGCGATCAAGATATTTGTTAGTACCAACAAATAAATTGTCTGAGACTGAAACAGCACAGCAATGAATTTGGTTCTATAAATTCAAATTAGGTATAAAAGCATTGAAATTATGATTCATTAAGCAGTAAAACTTACAGAAGTGGATCTTTTGATTTTTTGCATTGACATGTGAAATGTATTAATAGGTGTTACTTAAACCTTACTTCAAATCTGTAATTAAAAGGAAAACTTTCTGCCAGTTTTTCTGTAATTACATGCAAATATTACAGCAGATAAGAAAACACTCTTTAGATTTTGGAATATGCCTGTCCCTATAGACATACTAGTGCATTTTGTTTATTGCAGAGACATCTCTTCCCCACAGTTCACTTTTTCCTTAAAAATCCAAACAATAATTTGGCAGATAAAGTATTAAGAATAAAAAAATCTACTTTATACCTGCTTTTTACTTTTTATGTATTAGTTTGACATCTGTGTAAAAATATCTTTTAGTCAAGAGAGAATTTAAAATCATGCGGACTGGATATATATTGGTTATAGTTTTTGGGAAAGGTAAGTTGCAAATGGATGTACTAGTCTCTGATTTGCTCTAAATCTTAGCATGAACCAGCCAGTGCTTAGAACTGGCATTGTATCAAGGTCTATACCATGTCAGACTTTTTGTGGTTCAGTGTTTGTGACATAACATTTACAGACGTTCACAACCTTCTTCACAGTCGGCCTGAAAAATGAATTGTAACTGAGTTTACGAAGTTACCCTGAGGTGACAAATTCATATGGCTTGTGATGGTGCAGAAGGGATAATGTTTAGTTTAGAATTCAAGATGTCATATAGATTACTAGAATTCATTGTGTGAAGTTCATGTGAAAATTTAGACTGATGTTTTATATTATTTTAGTAAACAGTTTTTCATATATAAAACTTTTTTTTAAAAGTCTTCGTGTTTCTGGTTTTCCAATTGCGATGGCAGAATTTGAGAATTATTTAGCAGTAGCCTGATCCTGACTTTATGGAAATAGCAAATAATACTTCCACAAACTTCAACAGAGGCAAGATCAAGTCACTACTAGGTACTTTGGGAAATCCTATCAGTGCCATTTTCATGCAGGATCACTTATTTCACCACATTAATCAATATATAAATCCTTGCATTTTTCCTAGGTTCTCCCTGTGAAGTTTCCTTTGAGCCTGTGAATGGTGATTTTATATGCACGTCAGATGACGCAGGAGTTAATTGCACATTGCACTGTGCAGAGGGTTACAGCTTTTCAGAAGGATCAAGTGAAAACTACTATTGTGCGTATGAAGATGGTCTCTGGAAGCCACCTTATTCTCCAGAGTGGCCTAGCTGCTCTTGTAAGTCTTACTGTTACTAAGATGAATCTGCAACTATATTTAATGAGAAAGCAAATGAAAATATTTTAGAATTTCTGACTTCTATTTATTTGTAACAAATATTCTCTGTCCTCTGCCTCTAAATTGTTACAAATATTGTGAAATAATGCTTGGAAGTCTGTAAGTGTGTTATTTCAGAAGCTGTCTAAACCACAAAAATAGCAGTGAATTTGAATTCTGGGAATCACAAAATAGCAAAGATGGCAAAGCAAACAGGTTAATTTAAACAGGTTTTAACAAACACTTACAGTGCCTTTTTAATAAGAATACCACAGTACTTGCAACTTACTGATTGAAATGCATAGTGTGTGCTGTATTTACATATCTAATTACCACCAGATTAGAAGAGTTTATGTGTTTTCTCTGAGATGGACACATGCAAAACTTCAGTGATGGAATTTTCCACCTTTGGTGACATTTCTATAATAAATGTATTAGAACTACGTTTGAAGCCAGACTTAGTACCATGTTGCATCCACTTCCATCACAGTCAATTTCTTGGTTTCAGCATGAAAAGATCAGTGTTTCATCTATGAACAAATGAGAATATGTTTCAGAGCTACCAATTCAGAATCCATAGCTTGGACACGTCAGAACTTTGCTTAATTTCTGGATGGGAAATTTTATATTTAGTCTAGCAGCATTAGTAGTAAGACCTTTATATTTATTGCTTTCCTCTCGGTAAAAAGTTAGCATGAACTTTAGTTGACAGCTCACAGGTTTCTTCCATTAAGAAAATGCTGAAGTAGAGAAATTACCTGTTTTTTAATGTCTTTTAAATTTCCAGTAAATTTTATGTCTGCCAAAGGATCATATCATTGGCTGAGATTTAAGTGATCCATTTAGATTGCTGATTTAAAAGCTGTGCTTCTTTCTTCTTTGTATTCCAGTTTTAGCCTGAATTATCTTGGGTTTAGCTCTGAAACTCTTGCACTGATCAGTAAAAATTTTATTTCTCCAACATTTTTCAGTAAATCGTTTTGCAAACCATGGATTCAAATCCTTTGAAATGCTCTACAAAGCAACACGATGTGATGACAACAATCTTCTAAACAGCTTTACTGAAGCATTCCAGAGTGCACTTGGTAAAATGGTAGGTTAGTAAATACTCCTTCCCTTTACATACTTCTTGAAAAATATTGTTACTTTTTCCAGTTAACTGATTTTGTACAAGGAAATTAACAGCAGGACCCCATAAGTTAAATCTGTGCTTTTTCAGAAGGTGGCCAGTTATTTTTAAAAATAAAGATGATTCACTGGCTTTTTAATGTAGTTCAGTTTAGTCTTCAATGTGGAGTGGGGCAGAATTTATGCAAGTATCCAAGTAGTTTAGGGAGCTGCAGCTCGTAGATTTTCAGTAGGCTTCCAAAGAGAACCCATGTCGTTTTGAAAACCCCAGTCAATTGTCCCCTCAGTGCTGTTTTTGAAAGTAGGATGTGATCATAAAAGAAATGCATTTTATATAGAATATGTATAATATATAACCAAATGGTATGAATGAACATACGTGTGTACAAATGGATGCATTCCGCATTTGGTGTGTACATCCAGGCATTTAAATCCAGTAGCAGTGATCTGCTCAGGTTTCTTGAGTTTCTGAGTTCTCACTCCTATCATTAAGAACTGCATGGTACAGAATTTGAAGAGGTCCTGTCTTTCTTCTCTACCATGTCTCTTGCTTTCCACTTCAATATCCCAATCTCCCCTCTTAATCCACAAATCTCTCCTCAGCTGAAAAGTAGAAGCAGCAGAATGTTGAGTTCTGATCTCAGGAGTGGATGTCCAGGCCTAGTGTGACAGCATTGTTCGGGTAGACAACACTGGACATCTACAGATTTTCTGCAGAACACAGCCCATATTCTAGTGAAAGGTTCTCTACTGACTAAAAAACATCGTTAGCTCATACAGGCAATGGGCAAACTCCTGCAACTTTGGAACATATTGTCAGTAGCCCTTGTCAAATGGCTGAAAACTTAGGTGACATGTCAGGCAATGTCTAACACTTGGACATAAATGTCTGTTACTCTCTTGCCCTTATTCGGGCTTTTTCTTTCCAGTAGAGAAGTCTTGACTGGTTTTATTTCTGTCTCTTTCCCTGGTACCACCAGTGCTTGGACCATTACTATTGGCAAATAAGAGATAATAAGGAAAAAATGCGTAGTGACCTTTCCAAGCAATTACATCAAAATGCAACAGTCCGGGAAAACATTTCAAAAGACTGTTTTGAATATGCTTATTCCTATTCCCAAGGATTTGAAACTCTACCAGAGGTGCAAAAAGTGGGATTGAATGGGCAGGAGCATCTTTCTAATGAAAGTTGATGTAGAAAAAACAAAACAATTTCAAAACATGGCCTAGGGCCCAACTTGCTTGAAACCTTTCTGGAAAAAGCATGAAATACATATTTTATCAAAAATCATGCATTCATCTGTTCTTATGTAATCAATCTCCACTGTTTTTATGGAGTGAAAAAAATAAATACCAGAAAGGTTTCTGTTGAGTATTCTGTTGTGTGATTTCTGTCATGTGATTTCTATCACCTGAGATTTTTTTTCCCTTTCCTCTGAGATCTTTAGGTGCATAAGTCCCTTTCTGTGGGTAGGGAGAGGTAGGTATGAAGAAGTAAGGTTTGAAAGCTAGAAAAAAATGACAGCATTTTTGTAAACCTGACAGAATTACAAGTAACATAGCTGGAAAAAACACAAGTGTTTTATAAATATGAGCTCTTCAGCAGGGAGAAAAAAGCCTGAATTTATTTCTGTATTCTGGGATTTCACATGCAAGAGTGATTAATTGTAAGAGTAACAAATTTATATTTTCTCTTAAAAAAAAAAAAAAAGATCTTCTATAATGAAGCGATTTGACTCCTGCAAGTTGCTCTCTTATTTCTGAGTTGCATCAATCTGAGTTGTGTCTCTTTCAGTAGACCTTGCCGAGGTTATAAGAGACATGAAAGGGGAAATCTTGTGTCACTCGCAGAACCAGTGCTTTACATTGTAATTAGAAGATTTTATGAGTCAGGAGAGAGAGCTATGTGGTTTTATGTTTTTAATGTTATTCTTCTTTATGTTGAAAGGTCCCATCATTCTGTAATGATGTCGATGATATTGACTGCAGATTGGAAGATCAGACACAGAAACACTGCTTGGAATATAATTATGATTATGAAAATGGATTTGCCATTGGTAATTATTGATTCCATAGGTTCTTAGCCATCCAGGTTTAAAGCATTGTGATTCCTGCCACAATGTCTTTAGTGAGATTTTTTTTTTTTAAATAACTGTGGCACTCATAAGGTAATAAGCAATTACATAATGGGTTTTATAAAAATATTGTGGAACTGTTTGATGTGTGGTATCAATGCTGCTTCCTATATAGTGTGGAGGTAGAATTTCCTGAGATGCCTTATGGTGGGGAGGGAAAATAGCGCAGACACACACAGTCCTAGAAACCTGCTTGGTTAGCCTAGAAGAAAGTAACTTCTTAATCACATGCAGTTTAAAACCAAAATACTTAAAAGCTATAAGAGATAGATTTGGAGATTGTTAAGAAAATGAGGAGCATCTGTGATGCCCGTTCAGATCTGCCCAGAATCCTCACTGTGTAAAGCTATACGCACTTATGTTGGCCCATTTGCTGTGGAAATACGTCCTGCATGCAAGGGCAGATTTTGCACCATGACTGTGGCTATGTCAGGGTGAAAGCCGTAACCAGCCCAGTGGTTGTTCCCACTTTGGTTTGTACCAAAGTAAGTAAGTTGTCATTTTCAGTTCATTTTTGAACAGCTTAGTGTCCGTGTTGTACTGCTGGTTTTCTTGGCCTTTCTGAGTCCCATAGGGGTGCTGAGAGAAGAAAAGCTGAAAATGGACTCTTTACATTACCTATCTTAGCAGGAGGCATTTTGGCAGATCCACATCAGAATCTGTCATAGGGCTGTGTCTCCTTTACAGGTTTATAGTGGAGTTACTTGGTAGAACTTCCTGCTTATGCTCACCTTTTAGAATGCCTCACTCTGAGAGCATTTGTTTGTGTTCAGACACAGGGCAGGTCTGGATGTCCAACCAACAGTTGTCATCAGGGTCAGGATGAATGCTGATGACAGCTGGAACTAATCTGTAAAGGCATGTGGAAAAAACAGTGTTACAGACATGGAATGTAGGGTCCTATTCTCTTCTGGTTCATGTCAACCTCTTACCAGAATAACCTTGTTGCAGTTTTTCATGCGTTTCTCATGATTTTGCACTGCAGAAATGGGAGATGAGAACTCTCCTCAAGGCATAAGAGACAGAAGTTTAGAAAATTAGTTGTGGAATATGCACAGGATATTAAACTGTGGGGTTAACTTGTCCTAGTTACCAGTGTAAATAAAGCATAATCTTAGTGATGCTAACAGATAATTGGCAGATTTTTTTCTATCTTCATGTTTTTTTAAAAAATAATCTAGATCAATGAAATAGACCACATCCCTCTAGATTTAGTAGTCATGAAAAGTAGATTATGTACAGAAGCATTTCTGATTAAAATCATGTTAGAATGGTGACGGACATTAGACAGGGGCTGAATTTGACCCACTGTGTGTAACAAGAACTGCCTGTCTGGGGTAATACACACATAAGGTGATGCCTTTTCTGAGAGGCCAGACAATGTTAGAACTGTTCAGGAGTTGTGAGAAGATGCAATGGAAACATGGCATAGGCTGTACTGTCTGTAAATAAGCAAGAAGTGGAATAAAGGGCAATACAGAATTGTTTAAGATGCTGCTGGCAGGTGAGGGTGCAGGTGTGGATTCATGCAGGACAGACAAAGAGAAAGAATTGCAACATTGTAACTTTTATTACTAGTTCTTTAAAGCTTTGGCTAATTTCACAAGACTCAGTACCTCTAGGACATCAGTTCGGAGTAAGGTTTTTCATTGGTAAAAATGCGAGTACGGTAGCCACTTGCCCAGAGTCAAAGTCAACACACGTCATCTGGAGCTTCAAACAGACCCCATTCTGCTGGAGTCATATTTCAGAAATAAGTACAGGTACTTATTTTCCACATGATGTTGCTTTTCTTTTTGTTCTTTCTTAATGTCCCCCAGGACCTGCTGGCTGGGGAACAGCAAACCACCTGGATTATTCCTATGGTGATTTTGTTGATGCAGTACAAGGAGAAGACTTATCCAAGCATCTTTCTGCCTCTGTAAAAGCAGCACCTGCTCGGGTCAAAAGGCATAAGATGAATGTTCCAATGACTGACCAAAAAATTAAGTTAATATTTAACATCACAGGTGAGACAAGTCAAAACACGGAACTTCTCTGCTTCCTTCTTTTTAAAAATTGTATTTCTAATGCAGTCAGTAAAACTTCAGCTCACAGAAGCCTGGTGAAGATGGCAGTTCTCTGGACATGTTCATAGCCCCTTTTCATCACAGACTTTCTTCTTGAGGGAAAGATCACAGCCTTCAGGGAGGGCTTTGTGCACATGGCCTCCTTTTCACTTTCCACTGACAAGCTTGAGTGTTGCACTCGATAAATTCCAGAGTACACTGGAAGTGCTGACTGCAAAATCTGTGTGTTTTTTGTTTGCTGTTTATATTCCAGCTAGCGTGCCACTGCCTGATGAGAGAAATGATACATTGGAACTGGAAAACCAGAGACGGCTCCTTAAAACTCTGGAAACGATCACAAACAGGCTGAATAGAACTCTCAATAAGGAGCCTATGTATTCTTTTCAGTTTGCATCTGAACTCATTGTAGCTGACACCAACTCACTGGAGACCGAGAAGGCCTTTCTTTTCTGCAGGCCTGGTTCTGTGCTGAGAGGGAGAATGTGTGGTAAGCTGGATGACTTTTTTCTTATGTGTATTTAAAATCCTTTTGCAAAGCAAGGTTTTAGAGGATGTCTGCAGAGGGTTATAATTTGACACAGTCCAGTGCTTGTGGTCTCCCATAACAATAAACTGCAAAAATGCTTTGCACAGTTTGATTTCCAGAGGATGTTTATGTTCCTAACCAAGGCGTGTGGA
Organism: Edolisoma coerulescens; assembly: GCA_013397115.1. Classification (NCBI taxonomy): domain Eukaryota; kingdom Metazoa; phylum Chordata; class Aves; order Passeriformes; family Campephagidae; genus Edolisoma; species Edolisoma coerulescens. The sequence goes on from VWZW01002160.1 coordinate 513,421, forward strand.
AAAGGGACGCTTTGTACCCAGGATTCTACTCCCAGAGGAAATCAGGCATATCCATGCTTGGTCATACAGAGAAAACAGTGCTTGGTATGCAGTCTTTTAACCCTGTTAGTCCTGTGAGTGATGTGTAGCTAAGATAGGGAACAGGATTCCATTTCCTATGCATAGTTAAATCTTTGCAGTGTTCCAGAGATACCCTATCTGCTGAGGAACAGAGTCACAATTCATAAAAAAAAGCATTTGATGAAAGGGGAACTCCAGGTGCAAGACAGGGATGTATGACTTTTCATTCTGAGGAAAACTTACGTTTCCAACATTACATTACAGTCAACTGCCCTTTGGGTACCTATTACTCCCTGGAGCATCTTACCTGTGAAAGCTGCTGGACTGGATCCTATCAAGATGAGGAAGGGCAGCTGGAATGCAAAAGTTGTCCATCTGGTAGCTATACTGAGTATCTACACTCTAGAAGCATCTCTGAGTGCAAAGGTGAGACCTTCTGTCTTACTCAGACAGCCAGTTCTGCATTCTGGGTGACATCCTTTTGGACCCCATGATGGAAGTACTGGAATGAAGCTAGCCTGTGAAATGAGGAGCGGTCCTAATTGCACCTTAATGCATATGCATAGGGAAATACCTAAGTTTTCACCACTGCTCTGGCATGCAGGATGCCTGGGCAGAGGTTTTAAGAAGAGTTGGCCTTTGATGCTTTGTTTATTTTCTGTCTTTCATTTCTGTATTTCATTTCTGAGATTACAAGCCCATTTTTCAGAGACTAATACATGTAAAATAATACCATTGTCATCCTTGCCAGCCCCTCTCCATCATACCCTGAAGTGCTGGGGCACTGAATAGCATAGAACCACTGTGCGTTCATGACTTCTTCTGAAAAGGAATAGCCAGTTTGATTTAGTTTTTATTGTCTTTATTGCCATTGGTTTTGTTGATTAAAATGAGTAACTGAGTTGCAGTAAATCATCTGTGAAGCTGATTGGAAGAGAATTCACTGGTTAATAATTCACAATTGTACTATCATTACCTTACCACAACTGTCTTTTTTTTTGCTCTTTGTACCCACAAAGTCCTTCAGAGTAGAGTACGCTCCAGCAATAAAATTCCTTGTGATGTGTATTGTGATTTCAACACTATTTTCAGAGATCAGGAGCCGTGTTTCCTGTTGGACACTGCTTAATCTTTCTGAACTCTTTTGCCTTATAGCTCAGTGCAAGCAGGGAACATATTCACCTAATGGTCTTGAGACGTGTGAAACATGTCCACTTGGAACATATCAGCCATCATTTGGATCCAGGAATTGCATCTCTTGTCCAGAAAATACATCAACAGTAAAAAGAGGTGCAGTGGATATCTCAGCTTGTGGAGGTTTGTAACAAAAGGGGTAATGAATTTTTTTTTAACTAAATATTAAAAATGTCTACATTGTTGTTTAAACATCAGCTAGTGTAATCCAATTCAACTGCCTTAGACTGAATTCTTCTTCTGGTTAAGTGTAGACCAAGCAACATTTCCCAGCAAAATGATAGGTCATTTCCTCTTACTAGTTGCCCTCCTCCTGATTTTCAAGGTGGATTCTTACATGATGAGGAGTAAAATTAGATAGGTGATGGGTGCCTAAATGAAAATAAAACCATTTGCCTTACAGAAGAGAAAGGAAATTGTCACTATTGCCTCTCCCTCATTTTCTGTACAAAAATCTGAATTTTAACACAATTTTCTCCATAATTTGTTCCAAGAAATTCTCCTCAACTGTCTTTGACAAACTTTGCCAGAAGAATTCCTAAGGAAATAATCTGTAAGGATTCATGGTGCAAAAAAGGCTTATCTTTGTCCTTACTCCTTCTTGAAGTAGAAAAAAATCTAACAACCACAACCAAAACAAGCAAACAAACTAAAAAAACAAACTAAAACAAACAAACAAAAAACATATGAGAGATAGAAGGGAAGTTCCATTTAAAAGCTGCCCCCAGAGCAGCAAAAGCAGTAAAATGAAATACTTTGCAGATATTTCCATAATCTTTTGAGAACAACGTGGCACCTCACAGAAGATTTTAAATTGACATTTCCGAGAGTTGTGAATTCCTGGCAGATTTCATCCTGTTCCTTTTAAGGCTAAGAAGAGACTATGAGAGGAGAAAGTGATAAAAAAGAGGTGGAGGGTGGTAAGGTGGATGTGCAAGAGATCAGCTTACTCAAAAAAGGTCTTTTTGCTCTTGCAGTACCATGTCTTGCAGGCGAGTTCTCTCGTACAGGTTTGACACCTTGCTACCCTTGTCCCAGAGACTACTATCAACCAGATCCAGGAAAGTCTTACTGCTTGTCTTGTCCCTTTTATGGAACAACAACTGTTATTGGTGCCAGATCCATCACAGATTGTTCAAGTAAGCCAAATTATCTCTGCTGGATAAAGTCAATAAAGGGAACATCTAAAGGATAGCCCGGAGTAGTCTTAACAGGAAACATCCCACTTACTTTCTGGGCAAATGTAGGCCTTTGATTTCAACCAGTGAAGTTCTCAGCTGGTTCTGCCTACTGGTGTTGCCTCTGTTTTTAAGAGTGACTCTGATACATACCAAGGCTCAATAAACAGAGTATACATATGCAGTGTGTGTGTACATTGTCTATGTGTACTACACGCATATGCTATAGAGAGAAATGTATATAAATATACACTAATATGTATATGCATGCATGTATCTGTATATAAAAACATAGGAAATATTTTTATATGTACACACACGTGTTTTAGAAATGTATCTCCTTACAAATACCTATTTGTGTAATGAGAACTGTAAAATTTGCTTTTTATTCCCGCAAATTCTCCTTTTTCAGCGTATCTTTAGATGCATTACTGACATGCAGTTATAATTCCCCCATGGAATAAGGACCTTGCTACACAGTGTTATTAACAGTGCTTTCATATCTTTTTAGGTTTTGGTTCTACTTTTTCAGCAGCTGAGGAAAGTATAATGATGGTACCAGCCTTCCCAGAAAATATCAGCAAGCAGTACAAAGTTAGCAGTCAGGTGAGGATAAGTGTTGTTTTCCAGTATTATCTCAAATGAAAGAAAAAGCACTTCATGCAGCAGTAAACAAGTAAGACCTTTTTAAATGTAATTCTTTTGCTGACTTTCTTTCCTGAAGAGATGAAAGCAATGGTTAAGAGGGGAACACTCAAACTCTCTCATAGAAGGGTTTTCATTGAACAGAGGAAGTGGCATCAGCTGTTGACAATCTTGAACTCCAGTCTTGAAGCCTTCACCTGATGTATGAAATATTTATTACATTTGTCAAAGAACAGTAAACAACATGGAAGAGGTTCAGACAATCTAGAAAAAGTAGATTGACTGGATTGGGTCATCTCATGTCTCCCATATGCTGAATTCCAGAAAATGCTACCAGACATATAAGTCTCAGATGTAAAGTCTTGAGTTTACATATTGTAACACAGATACACTTGAGAGGAGGCAGGCAGAGCTCCCTTCTGTTGTGAGCACCCCCTCTGAAATACAGGCAAGTCCTCGTGTGAAACTCGTCTAGTGACAATGTTTGCTGGAGATGCCTCCTTACCCCCACCCTCTCACCCCCAGTCTGTAACTCTTGACAAGACTGCCTTGATTGAATCGGGATTTGGAATATTGTGTAAACAGGAGCAAAGTTGACTCGTGAAAAATTTGGCCTGAACCATGATATAACACAGGGATAGGTGACAAATTGATCTCCTATGGTTTTAGTTGACCATTTACTCCAGGACTTTGACAAATTCTGGTTTGCAACAATAGGAGAAATAGTGCCACATGCTGACATTCTCTGCCAGCTCACCTGATGGCCAATAGCAGGAAGTGATTAGCTGATGTAGAAGGATGCAAAGTGGAAAACTTGCATATAATATATAGCTTAATATAAACTGTGAATCATAGCTCAGACAGTTTTGAGGGAATTTCACTAAAAGGTAATTTAAAAGTAATATTTCAGATTTGTGGTATTTTTCAGTAGGAAAAAACTACAAATGGTTAGCATGCTGAGAAGACAAAGGAGGAACTAGAAGCTAATGCTGGTGACTTTTTTATCCCATCTTTCCAAAATGACTATTTGGTATACAGTTTAAAACTAGAGTATTGTGTGCCAGCTTTGCTGTAATTGTATCACTTCTGCCTTTGGCAGGTCTTCCACGAGTGTTTTCTGGAACCATGTCACAATAATGGGACATGCAAGCAGTTGGGAAGTGGATATATTTGCATATGCCCTCTGGGATATACAGGTAAAAAACTGGGAAGCAGGTGGGGTAGCTAGTATTTCTTGATGCCCTCAAAGTGAGGAAGTATAAAGGAGCAAAGCATTTCAGTATAGCTTAGCTAATAGGAATGTTCATCACATATTTAGAATATATGAGAAAATAGATACTTCCTCATGTCCGTGCTTGCAGAAAAGGTTTTAAATGAGATTTCTTTTAATGGAGTTTGTGGATGTGAAAATCCTATCAACTTGGCAATATTTATGATTAACAAAAGCTAGAAATTCACAGTCTTGACAGCTCATTCCACCTGTACTGAGCCTGTACTCCTCTTCAGTGTTAGCTTCCCAGTTGCTTCAAAGCAAAGAGATGTCTTATAATTCAGCTGTTATCAAGAAGTTACTTTTGATAGGTATTGCCACTCTCTGAAACTGATCAGTCTGTTGCCCAATGTGCATCACACCTTTCTAATAGCGTTTGTCTCAGGTCTGTGTTAAAGCACAATCTAATGAGATAAACCTGAATGTCTGGTAAAGCAGAGAATTAATCAATCATATTTTCCTTTATTGGGTAGTCATGGCATCCATGTTTCTGAACAATTCCAGATTTTCCTATTCTCAGTCCTTTATTTTGCATTCTAGGCTTGAAATGTGAAACACAAGTTGATGAGTGTAAATCATCTCCTTGCCAAAACAATGGAATATGCAAAGATGGCATTGGGACCTTTGTTTGCCACTGTCAACCAGGCTATTCAGGTAATTTGTTTCATTTCATAGCTTTTTGTCAGACAGGCATCATTTCGTGCCAAGTAAATAACACGAAGCACAAGTGCTGTGTAATTCCAAATCCATGGGATTGTAACAGGGAAAACAATATGATCTACTGGTTAGAATAAGGTTCTAGTATATGAGAATGGGTTTTGAAATAAAACGGTGAGTGTCCAAGGACAGGGTGTGGGAGTGTGTGTGTGTGTGTCTGTGTGTGTGTATCCTTCTCTTTTGTGACATTTCTGGTCTGAAAAATGGAATAAGGTTTAGGGAATCAGTAAATACTAACAGGGAAAGTGCTTGTGAGACTGACTGCCCAACTAGACATCGCATTTATGCAGTTGCCTTACTGCAGTCTGATGAATAAGTGAGTGGGATTTTGCTTCTTTTTTTCTCAGTGTTTTTAATTGTCACCTGCTTGCACATTGAAGGTATTGAAATCTGCGGGGAAATTAACACGCTTAAATACTTGGCCAAAACAGCACATGATTTCTAAATATTGAAATAAACTATTGAGGAGATAATTTTGTGTAATCAATAAAAAAGCTTCGTGCTTTCCATTAGAAATTGTCTCCCTCATTGTTCATGTTTATGACTATACATTTATCAACAGCAGCATTAGCTGGATGGGTTTTTAAACGTTATAAAGATACACAATGGACTTTGCATCTTGATCCCAGCATCCAAATAACACAGATGATCTCTGTAGCTGTTGCAGTAGTGCAGTCAATCACGTAATTTTATCACCGGCTCTCGGTAGCGTTTTGTCCTGCTTGCAGTATGGTGTTCTGTTTTCCACATCCAGTCACTGCAGCCTACAGGCTGTGACCATGTCTTGATCATGCCTTGTAATCCTTGCTGTTTGAAGGTCTCTTGTGTGAGGAAGACATAAACGAATGTAGCTCCAGCCCGTGTCTGAATGGAGCCCACTGTGTTGATGGCAAGAATGGTTACCACTGCACATGTGCAAAAGGGTTCACAGGTACACCTTGTTCTCTTTAAGTCAGCCTTTGCTCTTTCTGGCCAAAAAATGTTCTTCCTACCCTACCCAAAGTATTTCCATCTCACTGCTATATAGCAATATGTATAATATGTTATATGTTGATATGAATGTAACTTATAGATGTTCTTAAGTCCATCTAGTCTCTCAGACTCTTTGTAGTGCAAATGTGACTTCAGAAGGATTTACTAAGGGCTACGTCTTCAATCACTAATGTTGCCATGAATTTGCTGCATGATGTTAAGGAACAAATAACGACATTCCCATGGGTTCAAAATGTTATTTTTGATTTTATTTTAAAATAAAAATATTATAACAGTAGATAAAATGGTCTGTATTAAAACTACTCCCCTATCCCGTAGTCTGCTTTCATAGATTTCTGTAACAAATACGCATATCTGTTGATTATCATGTTGTCAAAGAGCTCCACTATAAAATCACGTTCATTTTCAGTGCTTCTGACCTCTAGGACCTCTTTCACATCAGAAATCACAGAATCATGTATTTCTGGCTTTCACATCTCTCCTTAGAGTTAAGGTTTCGGCCAAATGTCTTTTATAGTAGCTTTTCATTAGTTGCTCAGAATAGTTTCTCAGGTGATTTCCTGGTCCGCCCCAAATTAGTAATGTTTAAATTCTACAGTTTGCTACATGTTATTTCTGTAACTGTTAAGATGGTTCCCATAATTCTTCTGTGTCCACTTAACCTCTGTTAGTGGAGTAAATCCCAAACCTGCATGGCTACTCGTATGTTTGCTTTTTCTCAGAAGATCAGCTAGATCCTTTAAAAAACTGAGATGGGTTAATAATCTCCATTCTTAGGTTAATTCAATCCAAAACTGTTACTTTACTCTTTTTTTTCTCAGGTGATCACTGTGAAAGGGAGATGAATGAGTGCCTTTCAAACCCATGTCTTAATAGGGCTGTCTGTGAAGATCGAGTTGGAAGTTTCTCCTGCAAGTGTCTCCCAGGTTTTACTGGTGTCTTGTGTGAAAGAAACATTGATGAGTGTCTCAGCAGGCCCTGTAGGAATGGAGCTACATGCAGAGATGGTATCAACAGCTTCAGGTGAAAAACAGATGATTAATGTAATACAATGTGGAAAGTCAGACATACTGTGGTGCCTCAACTTCCTTAGATTTCAGCAAGCGTTTTGGCAGCCTGATCCAAAATAAGTGGTCCCCTTATGAACAGTAAAGGAGATTTTAAAAGATAAGAAAATATATCCTAGTGTCTTGACTCTGAAGAAATTCCAAGGAAAACAGCAAAGAAAATATGCAGAGTTTGAATGTAAGCACAGTAGGACTGCATGGTTTCAATATTGGTCTTCCAAAAGATGTCCATTTTCCCAAACTTCAGGCGCTTGTCTTGCTTTCCGCTGGAATAATACATGATGACCAATTCTGTACCTGGTAATAATACAGTTCTATAGCTTGGAAAGACAGAGATAGCTGTACAGAGTGAGACTAAAGAGGTTAAAATACAAACCCCAGTGGAAACTTCCAGCTATTTAATTTTATGCTTTAGGGTGTCTGAACTCAGATCAGAAGCTACAAATGCCACTAGAAGTGTCATATCCTAGGTCACTGTATAGGTGGATGGGCCAGCTGTTAATGTTTGCATTTAGTTACTCTTTCCCTCCCCAAAGCCCCAGAAGTTTTGGTGCCTTTCAAGCACCTTGGTTTTCCAAGTATCAGAGGTTTTGATGTCTTTATACTGGCTTGGTTTTCCTTATATATAAATACATCTGTCTGAAAAGTTGAATACCTCTCATCTTTAATTCTGTGTAGCTAGGAGATATGTTTTACTCATGGAAGTGCAATGATTATGTCTCCCAGTTTCATATGAAGAAATGCAAGCTGTTTAAATATTGTATAGTCCCTGTCTAAAAGTGATTTTATGCAGCTAATAGAATACAAGCAAGCTTAAGAGGAATGACCAAAATAAAACTCCATTAATTCTGTAGTATATCTTCTGCTGATTTTTTTAGTGTTATTATATACCATTCTCATTGGCAGATCTCGCCTCATAGCCAGAATTCTTTGTTATAATGGCTGTCACCTCTGAAGTGTGCTTCTCTTCCTCCATAGGTGTCTGTGTGTGACAGGGTACACAGGACTGAGCTGTGAAGTGAACATCAATGACTGTGACTCCAGTCCCTGCTTAAACCAAGCCACCTGTGTGGATGCCTTGAACTCGTACGTTTGTAAATGTCCCCCTGGCTTTACAGGCAGCAGGTGTGAAACAGGTACACAGGACTAAGTCTCAGAAAAAGGTGGCTTGACTAAGTCTCTGCACAAGATTTGCACTGGCTGAGCTGATTTCATACAGCTTCCCCAGAAAGCAGCTAGGGTGGTGGGGCTGTGAGAGGATGAGTGAAGCCTTTGTGACTGCAGCATTAATAATTGCAGACAAGTAACAGCATGTGTCTGTGTCATTTCTCTTTTCTAAGGCATGGTTCTATCTTTTTAATACACAGTAGGTCTGTTGAATTTAATTTGTATTTGCTCTGTGTATCTGAGTTAAGTAGCTCTTTTCTGCTGCTTGTATTTTGTGTAGGGCTTTGCATCACAGGGTTAGAGATTAGTGGTAATCTTAGCTTCAGAAGTCCTAAGGCATCAGGTTCCCTATAGGCAAAAGGGTATCAAGTTTGCTATAGATAGGTGGCATGGGTCACACCCACTGGACAACTTCCTGGGGTATACTGGAGAGATTTGAACTACAAGGCTCAAATCCATTTGTCTTTTAGAACCTCTCCCTGAATATTGTAAAGTCTTATACTGGTAGCTGGTGAATCTTTAAACAGAAGCCATGTTGATTTCACAAAGACAGCAGAAGACATACAGGACATTTACACCTGCCATCCTATGTCAGAGTTAAACACCCACCTTTCAGGAGAGCTCTGCTTGAAAACGTTACACGTAGCATCCTTGTAAAGCGTGTCACTGTGCATTGAACAGCAGCACAGAAGTGGTGTCCCATACCAGTGCAGTGTATTGCAGTAAGTCCAGAGCAGGGAAAACCTTGGGTTGTTTTGGGGTTTTTCTTCAAAGCTTGATTAAATGGAATCAGCTGATTATACCTCTTTAGGTTGTTGGATGGTAGATGCTAGATGGATGTCATTTCAGTGATAGAGGACTGAGAAGAAAAGTCCATGTTCATTGTTAGATAATCAACTTCTTTTCCAGTTATTTGTCTTCAAATACTGTATTCTAGCCTTGGAAAGCTGTGTATGCTGGCTGATGCTAGACTGCCAAACGTTCTTTCTTCCTCTATTCAATTTAAAATGAATATATTTTGTAGATGGGCTGGATTCCACTTTATTGCATTTGCTTAGATTTAATTTGATTCTTTTTCCATGTTTGTGTAAATATTGCTCTGAAAATTCTTTTTCTTTGCTGCAGAACAGTCCTCTGGTTTCAATCTTGATTTTGAAGTCTCTGGTATCTATGGATACGTCATGCTTGATGGTGTTTTACCATCTCTTGGTGACATCACCTGCACATTCTGGATGAAATCCACTGACACCACAAACTATGGGACTCCTATTTCTTATGCGGTAGAGAATGGAAGTGATAATGCATTTCTTCTGACTGATTACAATGGGTAAATCACAGTTCTGCTTTTCTGTAGCTTACAAATGTCTTGGATTGATAAAGGAAGTGTAGAACAGAAGTCTCAAAGTTTTGCCTACTTTGGGGTAGAAAAATCTGCATCCAGACTCCCTTGACAGAGTTGTCTCCTTGTTTTGTTTTTCTCCTTTGTTTCCATCACTTTTTGCTCTATAGAAGAGTAATGGCAAGAGAGCAATGAATTTAGAAAACATTTTTTTTGTGGACTACATTTGCATCTTATCTAAATGGCTCATTGAGACAGTGAGTGGATTAAATGAAGCTCAGCACTCAGAGTACTTCTAGCATGATTCTAGAAAGCAGAGCATGACTTGTACTTTTACAAAAGCAGAGTATGACTTGTAGTGTGACTCCAAACTCAACAGGAAAGTTTAAGAATCCACTATGCAGCCATGACTTGAGCCTTTATATTTTGTTACAAAAGCGTGTTACTTATTTCACCATGATAACCAATTTCCAAGTCCTCTGGGAGAGAGATACCATCTATGATGATCTTTCAAGAGAGGTTTCTCATATGATACAGTCACAGTTACCTTGTTAGTCAATAACATTTCTTTGAGTCACGGGGGACAGACCATGCTTTTAAAAAGTTGCTGCGTGCAGCTGAGTATGCCTGTGTCTTCCTTGCGTGCAGCTGGGTTCTTTATGTGAATGGGAAAGAGAAGATAACAGACTGTCCTTCAGTGAATGATGGAAACTGGCATCACATTGCGGTCACATGGACGTGCACGGATGGGGCATGGAAGGTGTACATCGATGGAAAACTGTCTGATGGAGGCAGCGGGCTCTCTGTTGGATCAAAAATCCCTGGTATGCTTCATTTATTTTATATCACGTCTGTTGCTTTCATTCTGTTTTTATTGCAGAATATGCAAGAAAATATTTATGTAGGTGGGTTTAGTATATATTCACATTTTCAGCATTTATGAAAAGCTCATGCTTCCTGTTCTTTTTTGTGAGGACAGTTCCCCTCACTCAGCATCACTGAGGACAAAATGCACATTTCTGGAGTAAATTAGTAGGTAACTTGTTTTATGGACTATACAGTTTAGTCCACAAAGGAACCGGTGCAGACCTGGCTCTGGAATGGCTTTGTGAGAATAAGTTTCTCACTCAACAAAATTAAGTTTATCTGGCATTTCCCTTACATATGTGTGTTCAGAGTTGATTGACTTAGCCTTCTCCTGTTCTTCTTAGTCATCTATTTAAAGTTATGTTTGCATTTTTTCCTAACAAGGTGGGGTTTGTTCTTTCATTGTTTCCTGTGATCAGTCATCTATAGAGTAATATCAGAGGACAGGAAAAGAAGTATTTTCAGCATTGGAGAGCTGTGAAAAGCCTGGTATTATTTGGCTGTAAAGAGATTTTGTTTTGATATTGTTTGCATATTGCCACCATCCAAATTTACATGAAGTTTCAAAAGACTATTTTATTAAAATAAAAAATAAAATATGGACGCATTTTAGTCCATGTACCTTATGCTTGCCCCTGTCTTTCACAATTACATTGGAGTTCTGTCCAGAGATAAGACCTCAGGAAGTGTGCTGTCTCCATTACTTTTTGACCTTGTCTGCATAGCCTATGATGAACAAAATGCATGTTACATGTGACCGGTCAAGGAGAAGAAATTTAACTTGAGTGCCATGTCTCAGAGCATTGACTACCCCCAGTGTACTTCTGAGGGAATGGAATCACATTTGACCTGTATGACTTTGTAAGCTTTTGTTTAAAGCAGGAAGTGTAAGTTAGTGCTGTAAAATATGCCCCACCTGCTCAAAACTGCATTTTACATTGCTGTGTGTTATGCTTCAAATACTGGCCTAGAAGTGATCTCTTTGAGCCAGTATCATTCCTGAAGCAGCCATAGGTGATTTCTGCTCTCATATGTATTTGACAATCACTTCCAAATTGTTATGTTGACCTCTCTCAGCCTAGCATAAGGCTTCCCAGACGTTTTGCTGAGAGAGTTTGTTGAAGGTGGTTGGTCTTCACTGCAAAATCCTAGTAACACAGGGTAGCAAAAGATTTGTTTTGCTTAGTTTTTAATCTTCTTATGGGATCCCTGCTGTGAGGCTTTGTTTCCTACCCGTCTTCAAATTCTGAGTTTAGGTGGTGGTGCTCTTGTGCTGGGTCAAGAGCAAGATCAAAAAGGAGAAGGATTCAACCCAGCTGAATCTTTTGTGGGCTCCATCAGCCAGCTCAACATTTGGGACCATGTACTTTCTCCACAGCAGGTAAGTCCTTACTGCAGAGTTTGAGCAGAGGGCTCTGAGCATAGGATGAACATTTGAGAAGGCATTCCAAGTTAGCGTGTTGGGTAGACCTCTGCTCCCACAGAAGTCAGTGGGGACTAGGTGGAGTTCTGGCTTAGGGTAATAAGCTTAATGTAGTACGTAAAGCAGCTTTAAGCAAAACTAAGTCTGGTAAAATCAACACCGAGTCATCTTCTGTTTTGATTGAACCTTTCTGTAGTATGTGACTTCAAAACAGAAAGGAAGTCATGCATAAAAGTTAACAGTACTGCTAAAAGAGAGAAAAATCCCATTAAACAAGTTAAGCGCTTGTTTTACAGGCTACATACAGTTTCCTCATTCTGCTGTACGAAGGCACTGCTAGAATTCAGAGGGGAGACTTCAGAATTTCTGTCAATGCATTAGGCACTGAAAAATCTGACCCACGTAGTCTCAGGAAAAGTCTGAAAGGGCAGGATAACTGAATATTGAGTTACATCTAATCAGGTACCAAAAACAAAGGCTTGGCAGCACTAAACTTCCACTGAGTTAAAAATTAATAAATATTTAAAGATGTCTGCAGGGACAGTGAACCCTCAGCTTTTCTGGAAGACAAGCTTCAGTGCTCAGTTATCCTCTGATTGGAATAGTTGGGACCTCCTACTTCCGTTTATGACTACTGGTTGTGTCTTCCACCATGCGCTGCTGTACAAGCCTGACTCTATGTACTTTATACTCTCCCCATACTCTCTGGGGGCTGCTGTGAGGTGTGCCCATAGCTGTTTCTGCTCTAGGCTGAGCCAGCCTGTCCTCCCAGGGCAAATGTTCCCTCCCATCCCTGAACTTGCTCCAACTTGTCAATGTCTTTCTTGCCTCTCTTGTCTTTCTCCTCGAGTGAGGAGGAGCTCGAAATGGAATGCAGTACTCCAGATGTGATCTAATAAGCACTGACAAGGAATAATTGCTTCCTTGGTTTTCTGATGGTAACCCTATTTGCACAGCCAAGGATGCTGTTGGTCCTCACCTTTCACACAGTGCACAGCTGGCCAGCGCTCAGCTCACTGCCTGCCAGAGTCCCTAAGTCCTTTTCCACAGAGCTGCTCCTGCTTTTGGCTTTCCTCGGACTGTATTGTTCAGAAGGTTTTTCCATCCCCTTTTTACTTGTTGAATTTAGTGAAGTCTGGGTTGGCCCTTTATTCTAGCCTGTCAAGGTCCCTACAGACACAACTCTGTCCCTGAGCACACTGACCAGTGGTGTTATCACCAACTTGATATTGTCTGCAAACCTGATGACAGTGCTCCATCACCACTTCCTGCTTATTGGTATTTCAGTACTGAAGGTCAGAAGTGTTAAATTGTTGATAACACTTGAACAGCAAAGACAAATGTTTAAAGTTAGAGGCATTTCTTTGGGGAAGAGTCTTTGGATTAGAAGGTTTTGCTCTTTTCCTGATTTTTCTTAAAGTTGTACCACTAATTGGTGGTTTATTGCTGTTTGTTATCCATGATCCAAATAAGAAATAATAACAATATGAACAGAAGTAATGAACAGAAAAAACAGTGAAGCAGAATCTTTGCTTCCAGCATCCAGACATCTCTGTTTATTTCTCTTTTTTTTACTACTTTGCCTCTCTTCTAGGTTTAAAACTACCCAACCATCTGCTACTGTTTTTGGCTTTTAGGGTCACCAACTGCTGCATTGCCAAGTCAGATCTTCAAGTTTTTGTTCACTAGCAGTTTTGAAGCTGATAAGCATACATGTGATTTTACAAGGCACACTGGTGGAGAGTTTTAATTGGGATTTTCTGAAACTTTCTTAGTAGTTGCCCCTCTTTAATGACAGATCTGATTGAACTCCCACTTGCTTCAGAAGCAATAGAGTTAGGACAGGGAAGAAAATCCTGCCATTCATTTATGCTATTCATATTACTCATCTGAAAAGACAGATGTGACACTGGACAGGAAGCTGAGCGAAGTAAGCTTCTTATAAAATTTTTACCTCATTCATTTCAGAGCTTGGAATAGTAAATAGCTATTGTAATCTGTTATCATTAGGTGTGTTCTGGCCAGCTGGAACTATTTGTTAAGTCTTACCTTCCTATTCTCAGCCATAAAGGAAAGCAGGGTGACAGAATATGTTGCCTAGTGAATAAAGGAAGATGGAATCTAGTCTTTAAGATTTTTCATTGCATGCTTCAGTTGCTTATTCACTTGCACATTGATTTTATATCAGTAAACCAGCACTCTGGTTGTTTTGTTGAATTGACAGCAACAGAAATATGAGTAGTGTATAGGGAACTGTGAGGTGCTTTCTGGCCCTCCATTCTCCATCATATGGCTTGAAAGGGCCGATTCCCAAACTTGTATTTCCCACACTGGAAATTTTTTCATGCAGATTCCTTGCAACTTGTTTGCAGCCTTTGGACTAAGCAGTTTCCATTGGTACAGATAGCTGAAATGAGAACTTTGAAATGGCCTCAGAATAAACAGAGAACACTGGTTTCTTCTCCAGCTATACTGACTCTAGAAGAGTCCAGTCTGCCTCACTGAGTTCAGAGTAGGGACAGTATGAGAACAAATCACTCCAAAGTTCATGATGTACCTTTCTTTCTCACAAGGATAGACACTGTGGAACATTATTCTTGGTAGTTGATTTCACCCACTGGAAACTTGACAGAAGCCAATCACCCATTTGAGAAAACTTTTCCATCAGAGACATACGACCAGATCTTCTCTCAAGATACTAATCTGCTGTTGATCTAATAGTGTATTTCTTTCTTCCTCCTGGACTTAGTTGGCCTATATAGTTCCTGTTTCCATACTTGCCTAGTTATATCCCTGTCCTGCTTTGGTTGGGCCTTGCCTACAGTGTTTTAGAGAGCCTAGTTAATTCAGTTCACAAAACTTGTATTCTGGAAACAACTAATTGCCTTATTAAGCTGCTCCTTTTTGTGTTTCTGTCCCTTAAATGTGGTGCAGTCCTAGCAGTTTTCAGAATGCAGATCTTGAACATTAAGTTCCTTTTGGCTCCTATTTGACATTTTCTGCAAATAGATAAGTGTTCTCTTCAGGTTGCATCCTCATTACTGTCTTTTTCTGATGTAGATGCATTTTTCTTTTACACTAACAAATGCAATTGTGTCTCAAGAACTGTGTTCAATACCATGTTTGTATGTCAAGTAGTCCTTCAGGTAGTGACTCAGCACGAACTGTCCATAGCTAGATGGCTTGTAAGAACAGAATAATAAGTACTTCAGCCAGGAACCTCTTGTGCTAGACAGGATGAACATTACTCAAGGATCTGTTCTAGTGTTGCATGCACACATGAAGGGAATATATTTTTTTTAATATTATTTTCCTACACTGTCCTTAAACATCACCTAACCAACTGTTTTAAATCCATAGGTAGAATCTCTGGCTACATCCTGTCCAGAAGAACTGCAAAAAGGAAATGTACTAGCCTGGCCAGATTTCCTGCCAGGAGTTGTTGGAAGAGTGAAGATAGATTACAAGAGTATATTTTGTGCTGGTTAGAACTTTATTTCCTAGAACCCATTTTTTCCTGAACAATACTATCAGATTCTTTTGTGGGGTCAACTATGCTAGCTTGAAGCCTTTGTCCTACTAACCTTGAGTAAATTATTTTGATAATTTGACAGTTAGAACATGCAGTCCTTCATTCCTCAAATTCCAGGGGTTTGTAGCAAAAGTTCATTGAAATCTCTGACAAAGATTTATTGCTTCCTGAATTGAGATGGGAAAAGAGTGAAGATGGTATTGGATCAGAAAAAAATTTTCCTGCCTTTTATTCTAAGAATAATTGTATGGTATTAAAATACCTGCTGCCTCCTTGCTACTTTTCCTGTAGATTGCTTTTCTGATTTTATATGTTGATGATTCTCAAAACTCTTTGGACCCAAGTGGGATGTAGCATGCATAACATTTCCCAAAGCTTTTTCCTGGATAAACTTATACGGGATCAAACAATCACATAACCAATTTATTCATTTCAGCACATAGCTGCATTTCTTACTGTATGCATGTATTTTGTCCACAGATTGTCCATCTTTGCAAGGATCCATACCACATCTGCGGGCCTCTTCTGCTGATTTAAAGCCAGGATCAAAAGTGATCCTTTCCTGCGACCCAGGATTCCAGATAGTGGGAAACTCTGTTCAACACTGCCTTAACCTGGGACAGTGGACACGGCCTTTTCCCCGCTGTGAAAGTGAGTTGTCTCAGTGGACTGGCAGGATTAGGAAACCCTAGTGTTTATGTTGATCCTATCACTATTCATGGCCTGTTTATTTCTGCAGCTGTCATGCACTCGAATCCATCCATGTCACAGCGTATACATATATGCTTAAAACTAAACTCATGTTTTGCTGAGCAGAAACTATATTATGATCAGGTTCTTACATGTTTCTCAGTCAGTTTCTAACACCCATGGGAGAAATCAGTCCATTTGGATCAGCAATCTGGTATGTTCCTCCCCCGTGGTATCAGGAGTGTGGAAGATGCACAGGAAATGCTAGAATATCTCTGTGATTTTTAAATGTCACTGAGAATGTCTGGTTTGAAGTAGAAGCCTTGACTTTAGTAAGTTAAGAACTAATTTCTTTAAAGGCAGCAGATATTTCTGTTAGGACTTGGCAGTGCTCCAAGATTTACAGGATTTCTTCAAAGAAAGTGAGCTGTATGCATTCAGGCTGCCAAGTTTCTTTTGATTATATGATTCCTTCTTCTGCCTTCTCCTTTCCTTTGGTCCTCCTCTGTTGTGGCTGCACATATGACTGCGGTTGCTTGTGTTGGAGCTGATTACAATTTTCATTTCAGCAGAATAGTAAATGAGCTCCAGAAGGAGATATTGCATAATCCCAGAATTTATATGTAGTTTGGAGAAAATCATCAAATTTGTTAAAAATGCCTTTAAAATAATTTGATCTAGATTTTCATGCCTTCCTCTTTATTCAGTTGTTTATAGCACAAGTCCACAGTCTGTCTCATCTTCTGTGTAAAGAATAGCATGCCTGTGAGGATTTACCCAAAAGGAAGTGCCGGGAAGAAGGAAAGTTCACTGGCAGAAACAGCTTTGCACTTTTTTGGTGTGTGATCAGACAAACCACCAGAATCCTGATAGTGTTTCTGATTTCTCTGTATTGCCCCAAGCAGTTTTACCTGCTGAGCACAGAACTCAGAACAGGGCTGACCTGCAACAAACAGGCTATGGGGGAATGAAGGCCAGACTCACCCACTGGCCTTTGCTTTCAAGGTTCCACGAATACCTGATGAATGAAAGTTGCTTGAAGACACCTATTTCCTGCATAATGAACTACAGGTTTATACTAGTGGTCTAGGCCTGAAAAAGTGCTGACTGAATCAGGCTCAGTGGAATCACTGTCTTCACCCACCAGGATCCTTTTCCTCTTGCTGGTGCTAAATACCCCCAAAACCACAGATGCCTGAGAGCCTGTCTTTGTTACAGGCTCTGCAGCTCTATTCCTCCACAGCAGGCGCTTGGCTTCCATTACTATAGGCTTTAAATTCTTGTTGTGTGCTCCTTGCACACAGCTAGGGAGCAAGGACTTGCTATAAGCTATGTGGATACAAAGATGAGCTGTATAGCTGTTGGAATAAGTTGATGCCTTTTTGATTGAGATAAAGATGCACAGAAGCAACTCTGCTAGGATAAATAAAAACCTCTGGCAGGCAGGTAGAGGTGTGCCTTCTGCTGGCACAACTAGGATCAGACGGGCTTATTTACTATAGTCAATCCAAGAGATGCCCAGAGTTCTATGTGAGGTCAGCTCCAATCTCTCCATCATTCATGCACTTCCTGGTCTCAGGCCAGTACCGTAACACTTAGCAGTCTCTGTTAGCTACTTTTGCAATGTTTAAACACAGTAACTCTGAGCTAGCTTTTCAGCAAAGGGAAATAACAACAACCTCCAGCAAGGCAAACTCAGTTTTCCTTTTTCTTTATAACTCACCAAGGATAGTGTCTTATCAGAAGTGTTCTGTGACTGAAGGGCATCTGCTCAGATCTCAGCCACAGATGTCTCCTCCAAAGCTAGCAAAATTTTCTTAGCAGGAGCTGGACAGTCCTGCTAAGTCTCTTATTGACAAAAGCCCACAAAACAAGACCCTCCACTAGACCTGGAATCAAGTAGCTGCTTCAGAAAAGGACTGGGCCCTATTGCTAATGGGATTGTACAGCTGCATAGACAAAATATGCGGTAGTGGCTCTCATGTGGAATTATTCTGAAGATGATCTGTGTTTGCTCTGCTAATGCCTGTGCCCTCTTCTCACCCATGTTTCAGGAATCAGCTGTGGAGTGCCTCCAACTTTAGAAAATGGATTTTATTCAGCTGAGGATTTTTTTGCTGGCAGTACTGTTACCTATCACTGCAACAGTGGCTACTATTTGTTGGGCGACTCCAGGATGCTCTGCCTGGACAATGGAAGCTGGAACAGCATTTCACCATCTTGCCTTGGTAAGATGTGCCATACATTTGGCTGCATGCATTGACAGTCTTACACTTTTCCTGTGCCTTTAGGTTTGAGTGACCATTCATCCTGGAATTGTGAAGGCTGACCACTGTCCGAGAATCATTATCCAAAATATTCCCTTTTCTGAAATACCATGCTCAGCCTTATGTGAAACCAAAACTACATTCTGTCGCCTTTCTCTGCCCGTGCTCTTCTATGCCCGACATCCTGCATTTATCAAACACTTATAAAATTATATACATAATAGGCCTGCACTGCACTCCCAGCCTTTCTCCTTCCATGTCCTGCAATCCTTGCATTCTGTGCTTTTGACCTGTGCATTTTGTTGTGCTTCAGCATGCTGTCAGTGTCCCATACTCTCTGACCAGGTGCTTTTAGATATTTCACACAAGGAAATTGTAGTATTTAATATCAGATTTACTCACCTGAAGACAGTAGATGCTGCACAGGATCTCTGGTCCAATAGAGTGATACAAAATGTACTGCATAGCGCAATAGAAACAAATTCAAGTTACTTAACAAAGTACAGCAATTGCAATACACAGTTTAGGCACACTTCCAATGTGTTTCCCGTTATCAAGCTCTATAATATGTTCACCATCATTACATTGCACATCCCCAGTAGCTGGGAATGAATGTGTGGGTTAAGGTCAGCCCAAGCTCATTGCTAGTTGTCTGACATTTATACGTCGTGTTGACCTGAGACATATATTCATTTCCACCTCTCCATGCTGGTCTGGCTAACTCAGGAAGACATTCACACTCTTTCATGAACTCAAGGAGAAGCATTTACAGTGCCAGTTGATCCACTCAACTGTTAATTGATGTTAAAAAGAGGGAGACTTACTGTCTCCTTAGTCCCTAAGCTTCATGGGCGGATCACCTTTGCCAGTATTCTCTGAGCCTTTTTCCATTGTGGGGTTTTTGGTGAGTCACACATGCCTGCCAGCAAGCAGCTGCAGCATTGAGAGGGCTGGGAGTGCACTTGTGGACACAGCTCATACAGCTGCCACACCGTAACTTACTTGCTGGTCAGCCGGGTCTGATGGACCAGGTGCAGTGGCACAAGCTGAGAGGTGAGGCAGGCTGGCATCGTACTGTGTACCGAGGACTAGGTGTCACTGGTCTTGCAGGGCCATGTCTCCAGCAGACCCCTGCTGGGATCCACCAGTTAGCTGTACTTGGATCACTGCAGTCTTATGCCTCAAATGGGAGTTGCACAGCAAAAAACTGGCAAGATTTGTGTTTGATTTGACTCCTAAGTCTTTGTGGGTGTAGCACATATTTTTTTCAGTCAAGACAAGCAAAAGAAAAGCCAACAGTCTTTTAGCTCTGCCAAAATTCACTTTGGAGTAGGATCCATCTGGTGTCATAGCATCATGTCCAGCAGCACTCCTTCAGAGCCTACAAACATCATCACAGGTGTTTCAAGGCTGTCCAAATAGTTCAACCTCTATGCAGTAGGAGTCACGATGTTCAGAAGGGAAAAGCCTGTGCCCCACCTTCCAGCTTGCCTTGTCTCTCATAAAGCAGAGTACTGGGAAAATGAAAACAAGAGTGGGTTTGGCACCCTGACCCACCACTTGCCTTTCTGACTCATGCTTCAGGAAGGTGCTAACAAAGCCTGGTACACCTATGCCCTGAAGCATTCCTTTTGTTCATTAGGGTCTGATTCACAGTGTACTTCCACCTTATTGGAAGTCTCTTGCCTAACAAGACATCACAGAAGAAGCACTCATTCCAGTTCTGCTGTGGTAGCACTTTGCATTCTCCTGGTGCTTGTGTAACTGGCAACTGTTTTGGTATTACTGTGCAGTTGTCATCCTGCATGTCAGAAAGAAACTCCTTTTCTTTTCAATGTGTTGTGGTCTTTTCACACTGATCAGACTCATCCAGCAGTGAAGAATAAACATTCCAATTCACTAAATTGTCCTGCCTTTTTAACCAGTGGGTTTTTTTCTGGAAACAGGTAAGGCACCCAGGCTGTGTGTCTGCATGGTATACCTGGGTCAACAGGTGTCCTGTAGCAGGGCATTTAAATGAAGATTTGTTCTCATGCCTTGAGGTGGCTACCTGAAAACAGAGGCTAGACAAGATTAAGAGAATAAAAGCGGGTATTTATTTGAAGGGCCTTCAAAGGTACGCCCTGGGCAGTCAAAAGCCTCCAAGGGGCTCCACCCAAGATGGACGGTGGGTCATGGGGTTTTCACACTTTTATAATTTTGGTCCATTTGCATATCAGGGTTA
>VWZW01002160.1:534135-563541 GCA_013397115.1 Edolisoma coerulescens
GCTTTAGTTCACACATTTTAGGGCCTGGGACAACAAGGTGTCCTTGAAGTGCAAACCTAGAGAGGGTTTGTTATGTCTGACCAGCATGAGAGAGCAGCAGCTAACAGGCTACATGAAATTTCAGAGTTACATACTAAGCAGTACAGGATTTGAAAAATATAAAAGTTAAAACCTAAGGCATCAGTTCTACCTCTCTCTGACAGTCAGGAATGAGCACATTTATATAGAGAATAATTCCTGATACCAGCACTTTTCAATTAGGTACTTCGAAACTGACTCTTTGCAATTTTGACTCATTGTTCCTATACCAAGGACATTTCCTTCCTGTCAAGATTAAAAGATTCTATGAGGTATTCTGGAGTGAGGGNTACCAAACTACATGGATCATAAATTATCAATTGGGATTTTTAGGTGCTATTTTCATATAAGTAGTTAATTATAATAACTAATATATTTTGAACTAATTTTAACTTTTCTGGCAACTGCAGGCTCTTCTCAGGCCTGGTCTAATTCTCTTCATCAAAGATGGGGCTCTAATATTTTCAGAGCATTTCCCCTCATGGCTAAGATTTCCTGTCTTATCAGTAGGAAGGTTGAGATATAGAGGATTTCCCAAGCATGGGTTTAATGCAAAAATCCTTCCTCAGAGTGTCTGCCCAGACTAGTAGTAACAATAGTTACGGTATCTGTTCTTTTGCAGTTTGGAAACCAGATACTTTTTGTGGAAGTAGTGGCTAAAGATTTATCTCTGATTTTCTCATGTTGTGCAGTACTGTATTAATAAGTTATAATTAAAATTATAATAAAACTTTACAGTGAGTTATAAGTATTTGTTTAAAAATTAAATATTTTTACCAATGGATCAAAAATGTGATTGCAGTAAGAGTGGTTTTTAATTATACTACTAAAAGTAATTCCTCTTGACAGTTAGTAAGATGGAAATTTAAAGCAAATGCTCGCTGCAAATAACACACTAGAGACGTGTGTTTTGTGGGCTTGTTTTTTGTTTTTTGCAGATGTTGATGAATGTGCTGTTGGATCAGACTGCGATGAGCATGCATCTTGTCTCAACACAAACGGATCCTATGTTTGCACTTGCATCCCTCCTTACACAGGAGATGGTAAAAAATGTGCAGGTATGGAAAAAAAAACCATCAGGCTAGCCTTTCCAAGATTCTGTATAGGCTAGTATCCTGCCTCCCACTGTGGAA
This sequence comes from Edolisoma coerulescens, assembly GCA_013397115.1. Taxonomy (NCBI): domain Eukaryota; kingdom Metazoa; phylum Chordata; class Aves; order Passeriformes; family Campephagidae; genus Edolisoma; species Edolisoma coerulescens. The sequence continues at coordinate 535,347 of VWZW01002160.1, forward strand.
GACAGCTGCCAATAACTGATATCTAGGACAGGCATGCTTTCATCTTCAGGTCAGTTTAGTCTGGATGAGGCTGTGATGAAGTGTTTCCTTTTGTTTCTTGAAAACTCATGTCTCCATATGGGTACAGCTGTCACTGGGATGCTGCTCCAAGACATACACACATGCAAAATCCTCTTCCACATGTAGCACAAGATCTGGGAAGGCCACAGTGTTTCACTTCTCAGAGAGAGCTGTGCGGTGAAGAAATATTTTAATACAGGCTTCTGAGTAGGGCTAGAGCTGCCTGTGGAAACATTAAACAAGGTAACTTTGGATGAAGATAACAAGACAGAGGCAGAGGCTGGGGTAAAAGGTAGCTGGGCTGTTTTCATGTTCGGGGATGGACATGCTGGAATGGGCTTTCCCTCGCAGAGGAAAAAATGACTAAGCTGTGTTTGTTTCTGACAATGAATGCAAACTCAGTTACAGAGGGCTTTTCCATGTCAAGATTAGCTTACTTGCATGAGTCTTCAGTGTCTGTCACTTACATATAAAACAAAGAAAAGGCTGTAAACTACTTATGAGTGTTTTCCATGTGCTTTGCCTTACTACTTTCAGCAAATTCCCAAGGATATCTCCTGCAACTTATTCATAAAACCTGACACTTAATTATATTATTCGTAGTTTCCCTCTTCCTCCTCAGAACCGGTGAAATGCCATAATCCAGGAAATCCAGAGCATGGCCGTTTATATGGGGATTCTTACAGTGTTGGCAGTCAAGTAACATTTTCTTGCGAAGAAGGGTTCCAGCTGATGGGAGCAACAAAACTTACTTGCATGGAGTCTGGAGAGTGGAGCCACCCAATACCCTATTGTGAAGGTGTGGTTCCTGGGGAGAATGCATGTTGGAATGTGACTTTAACACTAGAGAGATGGAAGGGGCAAAGTGGTAGTGAAGAGCCTTTAGAGACTGTGGGAGCTTATGAAACCCTGTCCTAGCAGATCTGGATCTCAGTGTTGAAGTCTTTGTTTTAAGACATAAGCACAGCTGTCATATTTGTAGTGGTACTCTCTTAAAACAGATTCTCCAGTGCATCAGAGGTATAGACTCAGTCTAATGCAAGCATTAGAAGTGTATTTCTTCTCCACCCAGCCTTCCATTTTCAACGAATTAATGACTCAAGGACCATTTTCTGTGTCTTGGTGGACAAAAAACAACCAGAAAGGACAGGCTGATGCACATACATAGTCATGGTTTAATAGCAGAAATTGTTTCTTTAGAAAACCAGAACAAATATGATGAAGCAACAGGTAAAGTGAAGAGTTGACAAAGATGGTCTAAGCAAAAAACCAATTACTTTGTCCATAGAGAGAGGTAGATATGGAGTCTCTTGAGAGTCAAGCATGTGATTTGTAGAGCAGTTATAACTACGTACTTACAGTTAGTTCAGTTTCTCAGTAAGGTGAATTCAGATAAAGAGTCCTAAATGTCATTTACAGATTAGTCAAGAACTCATTGTTACTTAGGGCTTTACACCTCTTTAAACCTATTCAGAGAAAACAAAGCAAATCCTAATTTTCTGTTCATTTTTGTTTGTGTTATATCAACCTCTCTTGTATTCCTGTCTTTTTAAAGCTATATCCTGTGGTGCTCCAGTTATTCCAGAGAACAGTGCCGTTTTTGGCTCAAATTTTACATACCATAATAAGGTGGTGTACAGGTAGGAATTCAGTATGTTTGTAGTGCTGTATTAATAACTGATTGACAATCTGGCAGCAAATAAGAGTATGGCTGAATTGAGAGATTGGTTGAAATGAAAGAGAGGAGCAAGAGGGGATTAGAATAATGGAAAGACATTTGGTTATAGATGTGGCTGTTCATTAGCAGAGCTGAATGTTTACTCCAGTACTGCTTCTGTATGCCCTGAAAAGAAAGATGGTTTATGCAGGTGTGGATGATGAGAAAAAAGGGATGGCTGATTATGTTGTGCATGAAAGGCTCTGTGTTTGATAGCACTTCTTTTCTTCTAACACAGATGCAAGGATGGATACAACTTAGTGGGTGAAAAGGAAATTCTGTGCCTTGCTAGTGGCATTTGGAATCATGCTCCCCCCTCCTGTGAATTGGTGATGTGCCCTAGCCCACAGGATATCAGCAATGGAAAATACACACTCAGTGGCACAGCCTACCTTTCCTCTGTATCATACACCTGTGACAATGGATATAGGTAAATGCACAAACGTTCCTGAGCCAAATGCAGGTGCTATGCTTGCTAGAAGGTCTAACTTATATTTGAAAGAGACAGAGCGGGGATCATTGCTCAGAAAGATAAAATACTAAAACAGAATTGAAAAAGACTTCTTTATATCTTGAGGGTACTTCCTGTATTTTATCCTGAACTGGAAAAGTTCAGAAAAGTCACTCAGGATTTGCCATATACATATGTAATGCTTTCATTTTACCATCAAACTCATAAAAATATTTTGAATGTTCAGAAAAATAGTTTTCATTATTTCTGAAAGTTCTCATTTGTCTTTAAAGATCATTATGCCTCTACAACTGTAGTTCATACCCAATGTTATTTTTGCTATTGCTTTACAACGCCTTTTGTGAAGGAACTGTCTCGAAGTTACTATTAACTCTTTGAACTCTTTGTAGTAGTAATTTATTCTAAGGTTTTGTTCTGTTTTACATTTGTAAGCAATTATACTGGAAACACATTTTTAACATGCTGCAATTAAAGATTAACACATTAATGCTATGTCCAAGGATGTGGATGTACATGCAGGTTTCTGCCTCTCCTGATATCTGCTTGTACCTCTAGCAGATGTACTCTGACATAAGTGGTCTCATATGGACCTGTTTAGGGATGATTTTTTTCTGCATTTTCCTGCTGCAATCATTTCCTTGTCCAGATGCAGGCAGGTAGGTGAGGTATGTTCATTTGGTGAGTGTTTTAATTGTGTTAGTACAAATGGATACCTCAGCTGCAGTTCAGTGTAGAGTTAAGTTGTAGATTCACACTGTGGGCTTATCTGTACCCCACTAAACCAGGCAGTGCTTTTGCCAAAAGCAATGAGCTTTTTGACTGTGGGGTTTGGACATATAGGCAGCAAATACTACGTCAGTTTTGACTTTGTCTTTACCTGTCTACCATAGCTTGGTGAGAGAGGTCCTCTCTCCTGTGGTCACCACTCCAGCGGAAGCCCTCTCAAACAGTGTCCATCTTATACATTATTTCTGGACCCAGTCTCTTCCTTCAAGCACCCCTTAGGTGTTTTTAGTCTTAAACATATTGCCATAGGTAGGCAGAGCCCTACTTCCCTGACAAGGGCCTGTGCCAAATTTGTAAGAGCATTACAGGTCAGTGTTGTTCTTTTCCATTAACTTATTTCCGTCAGCTAAACACTGGGGTCTAATACCATTTGAGACCAAGTTGTAGGGAATCAGACACTCCTGTGTAGGGCTCTCAGATACGATGTGGGACCTACAGGGAGCCCACAGGCAGCTGACATAGCAGCTGGAGACAAGGAGTTTCACCCAGGGCATCTCAGGGTGGTGTTGCCACACTCTGTTCACACATCTGAGTCACGCCCTCTGAACCAATGCTGTTTCCTCAGCTAAGGAAACCAAAAAATACCCAACTTCAAATGTGTGTGGCCATTCATTCAAGCAAAATCCTTTACCTCCTGAAGGAACTGAATGCCTTTTTGTGAACAAACTTGAACTGGAGCATTTCCTTCAGTGTTCTGGGTGAAGATAATGTTTTAAGTCCTTGAGCGAATCAGGTCTCAGGCAGAAGCCTAGCTGCAAGTCTCAAGACTGGCATGCTGTTGATGGCATACAAGTAAATTTTTAAGCTTGAACAAATATTTATTTCTTTTGTGCTCAAAGATGGGCAAAGCTACAGCAGGAATTACATGTGTATCTGCACAGAGCATTGAGGCCCCACATGAAATCCACCAGCTTTCTCTTCAAAGTAATGTGAAGACCAGCTTGCTTTGACAGCATCAGAGTGTTTTTCCATGAACAGAGGGTGATATTCTGTCCTCTACTGAAGTCAGTGTGAAAGACCCCTTAGTTTCATTGGGGCCAGGAAGCAAAGTAGCTCTTTTGCTCTCTGTCCCTCACCTGGAATGAAATGGCAGCCTTAAAAATGATCTTTGTGTCTCAGCCTTCAGGGACCTTCTGTACTTGTCTGTGCATCTTCAGGGAACTGGAACAGCACACCGCCAACTTGCAACATCGTGTCTTGTGGATCCCCTCCTGCCATCAAAGACGCAGTCATCAATGGAGATAACTTTACTTTTGGAAACACGGTCTCTTACACGTGTAAGGAAGGGTATGTAGATTAGCACTACTGGACTAACAGGACGAGTAAAACTGGTGCACTGTTTTACAAGTCCTTTATAACTGCACACTAATTCATTGTTACTACTTCTGTCTTAACTTTTTGGAAGTTAAATGCAATGGAGATTTTTTTTTTGTGGGCTGTCAAGTTAGTATGAGATACAGACATTTCTTAAAGTAGCTTCAGGGCAACTGAATACACTCTGGAAGAGAAGAATAGAGAGGAATCAGGGGGAATGATAGCACAATTCAATAGGAAGCCCTTCTCCTTGGAGTTACTGCAGAACCAGTACTTCTGTGGTAAACTCAAGGCTCTGATCATAACAAATTCCTTATGTCCCATCAGGGTGCAAGAATGCTTTTGGTGCAGTTTAACAACTGTCTGTTGTGGTGTTCTAAATTCTCTTTCCTTAAAATTAAGACTCTTTGTTTATTGAGGTGCATTATTTTAAATTTATTTCTATCTACTCTGTGTAGAGACATTTTTAGACCCTATTTCATCAGAGGAGGCTCAGTTTAGATGTTATCAAGCATGAAAGTATAATGTTGGACTCTGATCCTGCAAGGACCTTTGCACATGGTAATCTTTACAGCCTGTGAGCAATTCCATTAAATTTCTTGGAACTGTTCTGTCTAAAAGGCAGAGAGGGTATGCAGAGCTTTTGCCAGTTGAGGTCCAAAGTGACTAGAGGATTTTCTGCTTTTTCTTGGTGTAAAAAGGTAAATTGACAAGCCAACATTTTTCTTATAAATTGGCTTTGCAATGTTATTTGAAACATACTAGAAGCGAACCATCCTTGTTATGTTTTCTAGACTGTAGTACAATTTTGAAAGCCACTTCTCTTTCCTGTGCAAGCATTTTAAATGGGTTAGGATAGCAGCATTTAAAGACTGTCACAACTGTCTGTCTGAGGCAGTGGATCATATTAAACATCGGCACATAACAGGCTCTTTTCCTGGGGTCCAGTCATGAGGCTTTGAAAACAAATCTTGCAAACAAGACAAAACACTTCTACAGATGTTGCTTCAAAATCTGAACAGCCTCCAGTTGGAAAGTCACTAGGGACTTTGCAGTAGTTATTGTTTCTTGGCTTTCTGTGAGAGCACACCACAGAGAAAACAAATTAAGAAAACAGTCAAAGGTGCTGTGAGTACACTATTGCCTGTTGCAAATTTAAGAAGCAGGCGTTCAAGTGGGATGATGAGCAGCATGGATTAATGCCTGTCCCTGCATTCCACAGACAGATTGGAGAACCACAGCTACACTAACAGTATTCATGTGGTAGAATTTTATTGCAAACCATTTCATTGGGTTTTTTTCTAATCAGCATTATTTTTTTATTGGCTTTCTAATATTTTTTACAGTGAGTTTTTTGGAAGAAGTTATTTAAAAATTGCTATATGCATTATTGGCAAGAGCATCTCTGGGTAACTCACTAAGAGGTTTCACTTTGCTTGCAAGTGTGAAAATAGATTGATAGGGCTAATAAAGAAACCCAGAAGGCCTTTCTGGGCTTTTCATCTCTTTCTTTTCCAATCAGTTTTGCTAAACAGAAATAGTTTCTCAGTGTGATCATTTCTTTGAGGATTGCATGGATGGTCACAGAACAATGGTGGTTTGTTGAAGTAGTTTGAGCCAAAATGGAAGTTCAGAAATGGTAATTGGATGGACAGATGAGAGAGAGGCGACCTGCACATGGTGTGCTAGGATATCCACCATTGTGATACCTCACCCATGGACATGTAGGCTTTAAGATTTTCCTTTTGAAGTTGATCATAGCTTTATTAAAGGATCCTGTTCTTCTGGGGCTCTGGCAAACAAGCTCATACTGCAGGGGCTTCAGGAAACCATAAGTAGAATTTGACAGTGCTTGTCTTTTTGACTTCCTGTGTGGTTTCCTTATCCACAGATACACATTAGTTGGCCCTGAAACCATAGAGTGCTTAGCCAGCGGCAAGTGGAGTGTGAGCCACCAGCAGTGCCTGGCAGTATCCTGTGATGAGCCACCCCATGTGGAAAATGCATCACCAGAGAGTGGCCACCGCCTCTTTGGTGATATAGCTTATTACTTCTGCTTGGATGGTTACAGCCTGGCTGATAACTCTCAGCTGCTTTGCAATGCAGAAGGGAAGTGGGTGCCTCCAGAGGGCAGGGACATGCCCCACTGCATAGCTGATTTCTGTGAAAAGCCGTCCACTGTCTCATACAGCATCCTGGAGTCCATTAGTAAAGCCAAGTTTGCAGCTGGCTCCGTCGTGAGCTTCAAGTGCATGGAAGGCTTTGTTCTGAACACTTCGGCCAAGATCGAATGCCTTCGAGGGGGCCAGTGGAATCCTTCTCCTCTGAGCATCCAGTGCATCCCCGTTCGCTGCGGAGAGCCTCCCCACATTACCAATGGCTATGCCAGTGGGTCCAACTACAGCTTTGGAGCAGTGGTGGCTTACAGCTGCAACAAGGGGTTCTACATCAAGGGGGAGAAGAAGCGGACCTGTGAGGCCACTGGCAACTGGAGTGGCAGTTTGCCCACATGCCACCCAGTGTCCTGTGGAGAACCACCGCAGCTTGAGAATGGCTTTATTAAGGTACAGAATGAGTTTTCTCATCTGCCCATGGCAAACTGAATACATCTTCACAACTGTTGCTGTTGGGGTTTTCTTTCTTCTGTTTCACTCTTCTGTTAAAATTGAGGAAGTACATGACTAGCTGGTATAAGAAAAGGGAAAAGTGGGTGGATTTGCAGCAGAATTGTATCTGAAAAGCATGAACACTTCCATGGGATTTTCTATCATAAAGTGGGTTTTCAGTTAGGAAACTCAAGATGCCATATGACATTCAATTGATTTCCTCAATGTCTTATTCTTCATTTGTTTGGTTCTTGGGTAGCTTTCAAGTGCCTTCTGGAGATGTTTGAAGTCCTGATGCCAGTTCACAACCCTTGCTTTTTTCACTGCTATGAAAAAAAATTTCTGATATGCAATAGATAAATCACCTGGGGATAATTTCTCTTCTTTTGATGCAAGCACATTTCTTTACTGAAGTCAGAACTTCCCTTTCCTTATCAAACTAAATTGCAACAATGCCTAAAGTTTAAAATCTCCTTGTGGCAGGAACCTGTGTTTTGCTTTGATGTACAAGGATAATATTGTGGTAAGGAAGATCATAAACACTATTATAAAGATTAACATGGAATTTTTGAAGCATTTTTCTTCTGAATATCCATCTTTCTTCCTTAAATCTAACTACCAGGGAATCTTCATTTACTAAATTTGGGTGGGGGGAGGTTGGCATTCCAGTTCCTACATGGGATTCCAGCAGTAATAGCAACATTTTCTGTTCAGACTCCCACACAGATGCATCTTCTAATTAATGCATATCACTCTGTTTTGTCTTCCTCAGGTAGCATCACTCCTTCATATGTTCTTTACAGTTGGAAGAATTTTTTATTACCTCAGTCAGAGCTCAGACTGCAAACTGAGGTGCTCCTCAGCTGCCTGCTCAAGGCCCTGCAGCTGCATATGTGGCATTTATAAATGTCTCCTAGTAGCAGTAGATCTAAGGGCTCCAACCTTAGATGCATCTGGAAGCTAAAGAATCATGACAACAATAGGCCATTTGATGGCTGCTTCCCCTGATCCATTTCTTTTCCATCTTCCTGTCCACACACATTTTGGTCTCATGGCTCAGGAAGGGAGAAAGCAGAGGAATTCTTCTCTAGCTTTTAACTTTTAAGCCTTGAATTTTCTGTTTTCTTTTGGAAGTGGTCTGAGATTTCCTGAAAACAGTATATCATTTGAGGCAAGATATTTTGTGCGAGTTACTTACCTTCATTCCTTTTGAGACATCCTTTACTGCTGACAGGGATTCAGCTAGAAGCTAGACCAGGAGAACACAAGAAATTAAATCAGTCTCCTATTGCCCAAATCATGTGTCTTCATTTCAGACATGTCTCTGTCTTATCTGTTTTTCAGGACACCACTGGACACTTCTTTGAAAATCAGGCAAATTATCAGTGTGACTCTGGTTACCAGATGGTCGGGAACTCAGTGTTCACCTGCCAAGCAAATCGGCAATGGTACAGTGAATCACCTCCTTACTGTGCTCCCCTCAGCTGTGGAAAACCACCAGCCATCCAGCATGGCTACTCCAAAGGAGAAACTTTTGATATGGGCTCCAAAGTTGAGTTCTTCTGTGATGAAGGCTATGAGCTGATTGGAGATGTTTCATGGACATGTCAAAAGTCTGGGAAATGGAGCAAAAAGCAAAGCCCCAAGTGTGTGCCAACAAAATGTCCAGAACCACCCTTGGCAGAAAATCATCTAGTCTTGAGGGAAGTGTCTTACCAAGTCGGTGTTGTACAGTTCTCCTGCAAGGAGGGTTATGTTTTGCACGGCTCCTCTGTGCTGAAATGCTTGCCCTCCCAGCAGTGGAATGATTCCTTTCCCTTCTGCAAGGTTGTACAGTGTTCTGCACCACCCTATATCCCCTTTGGGGACCCCTTGACTGCATCCCTTCATTTTGGTAGCACTGTGAAATACATCTGCGTGGATGGGTTTTTGCTGAAGGGGGAGTCCACCATCAGATGCCAGGCTAATGGCTCATGGAGCTTGCCTTTGCCAGAATGCATTCCCGTGGAGTGTCCTCAACCAGAAGAAATTCAGAACGGCATAGTTGATGTGCAGGGCCTCACCTTCCTTAGCACAGCCCTGTACACATGTAAACCAGGCTTTGAATTGCTAGGGAACACAACTGTCCTCTGTGGAGAAGATGGACAGTGGCTTGGGGGAAGGCCAGTTTGCAAACCTATCCAATGCCCAAGGCCTAAGAAGATCCTCAATGGCAAATACTCATTCACAAACTTCCATTATGGACAGACAGTTAGGTATTTCTGTGACAGAGGTTTCCAGCTCCAAGGGGAGGAAATGCTGAGATGCCTAGAAACAGGAGAGTGGAGTACAGAGGTTCCCTCTTGCAAAGCCATAAATTGCCAGCCCCCTCAACCCATTGAGAATGGCTTTGTGGAGGGTGCAGATTATAGCTACGGGGCCATGGTCATTTACAGCTGTGTGCCAGGCTTCCAGCTGTCAGGCCTTGCCATGCAGACCTGTGAAGAATTGGGGTGGTCTAGCTCCACACCAACCTGCCTTCCAACAGACTGTGGCCTGCCTCCGCACATTGACTTCGGAGAGTACGTGCAGTTGAGACATGGGGAAAGACGTTCTGACCAGGAGGGTGTTACAGAGAGTCCCTCCCTTTCCCATATGTTGCTGGCTGACAATATGAAAGACTTCAAAAGTTCCTTGAAGGAGGACAGTGCAATACAGCTCACCACTTTCTTATTTGGAACTATCATTTTATACACATGTTACTCTGGCTATGAGCTGCTGGGAAACCCTGTTCTAGCTTGCCAAGAAGATGGGGCTTGGAATGGCACTGCCCCCGCCTGTGTTTCAATAGAGTGCACCTTGCCGTCCCCCCCAGAGAACGGCTTTTTGCACGTCACGGAGAACACGCTCGGCAGCGCAGTGCGGTACACCTGCGGGCCAGGATTCACACTCGTTGGCCCTGACACACGGCTGTGCTTGCCGAGTCGGCAGTGGAGTCACACTGCTCCTTACTGCAAAGCAATAACGTGCAATTCACCTACTCATCTTATGAACGGGAAGATAAGAGGGGAAAACTACACATTTGGGAGTGTTGTCCACTATGAGTGTGATCCTGGTTACCAGTTAAACGGCCCCGCAGAGAGAAGATGCCAAGAGAGCCAGAAATGGGATGGCAGTGAGCCAATTTGCATTCCTGTTTCCTGCAGCCCACCACCAGTTTTGGAGAATGGTCAGGTGACTGGAGAGGACTACACGTTCCAGAGGCATACTGAGTATAGCTGCAACGAAGGGTTCCTGTTAGATGGGGACAGAAGTAGAGTCTGCCTTGCAAATGGAAGCTGGAGTGGAATCAGTCCAGTTTGCAAAGCTGTGACCTGCCCTGTGCTGCTGCCTCTTCCCAATGGGAAAACTACTGGCTCAGATTTCAGCTTTAAGAAAGAAGTGCACTACCAATGCAATGATGGTTATAGCCTGCAAGGAGCATCTACGCTTACGTGTCAGAGTGATGGTACCTGGAACTCAGAAGCTCCACACTGTGAACCAGTCATTTGTGGACCCCCTGAAGACATCTCCCATGGCTTTCTGAATGGCTCAGCCTTTACTTACGGAGAATTTGTCCACTATATATGCTTCCCTGGTTATGAGCTGCATGGCAGTCCCTTACGGCAATGTCTGTCCAATGGCTCCTGGAGTGGAAGCCTTCCATCTTGTCTGCCCTGCCTGTGTCCTACACCACAGATTCGAAACGGGGTCGTTCTTGGTACAGATTTCAGCTGTGGGTTAAGTGTCCAGTTTCAATGCCTGGAGGGCTTCAAACTGCTGGGGCCTTCTGAAGTCACCTGTGAGGCAGCTGGAAAATGGAGTTCTGGGTTTCCTCGCTGCGGACAGATCTCCTGTGGTGCTCCGCCCATCATCCCCAACACATTTATCAATGGGAGCAGCTCTGAAGATGAGAACACCATCATCTATACTTGCTTGACAGGTTTTGTCATGAAGGGGAGTCCAGAACTGACTTGTGTGGAGACTGGTGTGTGGAAGAAGCCATACCCAAGCTGTGAGCTGTTAAGCTGTGGCCCACCACCATCTATCCCAAATGCAGAGGTTCTTGGGAACACTTACACCTATGGAAGTAAGGTCCAGTACAGGTAAGGATGATGCTGCTATTCTGTTTTCATTAAAAGTCCCTGACATAATGAAGATGGAAGGTTTATGTACCCTCAGTTAGTGCAAATTTTTATATACTCAGATTGACAAAGCCCACATTGCCATGCACTTTATAAAACATTATTTGGACCATTCATGAAAACTCCACAAAGGCATTTCAGCCTGGTGGGCTGATGCCTCCACTGACTTTAATTTCCCATTTTCATTTGCTTTCCTTTTGTCCTCCCCTGAAGCACTGGTTTCAACATATAGGTTTTGTTAGCAGGTGACAGCAACAGTCAGCAGGGTGTGCAGCTTCTCTCCTCTTAGCATTGCATTTATGCTTTCTTTTTGCTTCAGGTGCCTATTGTAATACTGAAGGGCTGATGTCTCTCTTGTCCCATTTTCTGTACTGCAGCACTGTGCTGTCAGCAAGTTACTCCTTTGTCAGATATCAGAAACTGAGGGTTTTTGTTAATTTCATGAAGTGTAGATCTCTTTCTCCAAGATGAAGAAAGGCAAAAGGGGAGATTTTTTTTGATGGTAAAAGCAAATAATGGTATGGGACAGAACTGGGACAGAGATGGCTGATGGCTGAAGTGAACAGTGTCAGTCACTTCCATGCAACTTTAGCAAGGTGAAAGGAGTACTTTTGCTGCTGTTCTACAAGCGAACCCACTAGTGCAAGCCAGCTGAGTTGTTCTTGGTAAAGCACCTTGAGTCAGCCTTAAGTGTCTAAGCAAATGGTCTGTGGTCAGGCTAAGGCTTGGTTTGTTCTTGGAAGAAAGTGAGATCATCCTTAGAACTGCTTAGTGCTCACACACACTCTTTACCTCACCAAAGACTCTCCTAGCAAAGAGAAGGGCAGTGTAGGAACTGCACTAAGATGTCCAGTGCCCTCCAAGTACTAAAGCCACCAACTCACTTTCCACTGTGATGCTGCAGCAGCATGAAACAGCATGGAATTGAAGTCTGAAGTCTCCAGCTCTTGCAACAGAATTAATTCAGTCCAGACATACTTCTTACAAGCTTACCTTGAAATAATAGAGAAATCTTAAGATGTGCTTATTAACAACTAATGCTGAAAAATGACTGTCCTGACTTTCTAATTTATGGGTTAGCTCATTCCTAGCTGTGTCTCTGTGGTCAGGTCTTCATGCTGTGTTGCAGATGTCTGGAAGGCTACACAATGGCAACAGAAGTGGATGTATGCACTTGCCAGGAAGATGGACAATGGTCCCCTCAAAGTATTTCCTGTTGCCCCAGAAAGTGTCCCCTCCCGGGAAATATCACTAATGTAATAGCTCTTGGGAACAACTTCACTGTGAACACAAGCATCACTTTGTCATGTGTAGAAGGCTACACTCTGGTGGGAGCAAGCACATCTACATGCAAGGTGTGTTTCTATTAACACTGTTTTATTCTGCTGGCTTTCTCGAATTCAGGAGTCCTTCTCATAAACTTCCTTACCTTTTGGCCCTTAACTGGACACAACAAAAAAATTCAAAGTATATCATGCAAAATATAATATGTTTAGTTGTTTCCCAGTAAGAATGATTATTTGTTTCCTATGAATAGACTTTCAGAACTAGAAATTTTTTATTTCTTCTTCCGTCAAAAGCTTTGGCTGTCCTTTAGAAAAGCATTCGTTTTATCACATTCCAGGCATTAAATGATGTCTGAGATTTTAAAAAATTATGTCCAAGATTTCTAATGTATTTTGAGGATTGAATGCTGAGCTTTTTCTCCAGAATAACAGGCAACACACATTTTAATCCACTGTACACCCACAGAAACTTGAATCCTTTGAGTGTTAAAGAACAAACATCTTCATCAATTCCACTGGTAACCTCATATCACAACCTCATCTTAAGTTTGTAAATAGACTTCTAAAGTCACTAGGTATGTTCATATGAGAAAAGCTGAGCGTGTGTGGGTTTGTAGAGTAAGTTTTTCTTATGGAAATGTTTTCATCTTATTTTGCTGTTTCAAATATCTGTGGAAGTAGGAGTAGGTGTCTTTGACAAGTGTTTCTTCAGGTATCAGACTTCCCTTAGTAAGTCAGAGAAGGCTGCTGAAGCACTTAGTCAGGGTGTTAGACATGCAACCAGGAGAGAAATACAAATCATGAAATCAGGCAGATGTAGTTTTCATTCTTCTGATGTGTTCCCTGAGTGATTAGGTGATCTTGCACCAGTGAACTTGCTTTTCCAAGCTTCTTTTTCCCATTTTAGTTTTTGTTCCTTCTGTCTTGTAAGTCTTAAGCTAAGTGTTCCTGCCAAAGATAAGCTCCAGTCTATGCTGACTTCTTAAAAGTGTTACTTAAATTACCAAGTTTTATAAAGGATTGAACAGATAATATTTTATCTGTACACCCACAGCAACTGGATGCTTCTATGATTTTTCTTTTTCAATTAGATATGAATTCAACATATAAAGCAGTGCTTTTACATGTCTAATTACATTTATTTTTCAGGAAAATGGTGTTTGGGTGCCACCATTTTCTGATGATATCTGCAGTCCTGTGTCCTGTGGAACTCCAGAGTCTCCAGAGCATGGATTTGTGGTTGGCACTAAATACAATTACAAAGATGTGTCCCTTTATAAATGTGATTCTGGCTATGAATTACAAGTAAGCAAGCTCAAATCTCCAACACTCTAAATTTTAGTTGTCATTCTCAGTTCCTGTGTGATTGCTGTGGACTGTCTCATTCATATTTATACCATAGAACCTGGGTGTCTGCTGGTTTTTTGTCTGTAGAGAGTTCATGGTATGTTTGGGGCAGTCTTTGAATGGCTTAAGGGTGTAGTTGAAGCAAATATAAGGATCCTTTTCAGAGGTATGTGTCCAGCAGGTATCTTGGAGTGTTTGAGTTTCCTTAACTGAAAACCTCTATAAGTACAGCATTACATATGCTTGCGACCATAAGTCGTAGAAGAGTTAATTTCTCATGTTCTGCTCCCTTGACCTGGTTCTTTAACCAGAGTTAGATTGCATTTTTTTCTTCCATTTCATAGTGTCCCAAGCATTATTTCTGCTGTGCCAGGAGTTGTGTCTTCCAGACTTAAAGCTCCTCATAAACTCCACTGCCCTCAGTTCTATGACACTGCTAGATGGTATTAAAGTGATAGATCAAAGATATTTCAGTTTGTTCAGTGAAAGCTTTATTCCCTGATGGAGAAGGAATCAAAGTTCTTTCCTGTCTATTGTTTTTATTATGGCTTTATCCCCACCTGGGCTCTGAAATGGCATTGCTTTCCCAGGACTCAGGCTAGCAAGTTCAGAGTTGTCTCAGAGGTGTTTTCAAAAGCTGCCGTGAGTTCAGAAATGACAATACGTTGCTGAGGCACAGCATGATCTCCACCATCCCCAGGTGATGACAGAGTGAGACATGAGGTGGTGAGGTGTCTCCAGGACAGAGGCTGGCTCTTAATTCTGGTTTTCTGAGTACCAAGCAAAGTGCAGGATTGCACTTCCTTTGTACTGTCATAACACCAGTAACTAATTAAGAACTTCATGCATGTAAAATCACCCAGTCGGAAGTTAATTCACTCATTCAAGATAAAAATAAGAAGATTTTGGAGAATGCTTAGGTAACAATGAATTTAATTTTCATTATGTTGTCAAATATGCAATATCACTGGGGATGGAGGTGTTGGTGTTTAGAAAAAAACGTAGAGTTGCTGTTTCAAATAATTTTGGAAGTAATAAGCCAGAGTTTTTATACGATAATGAGTTCTTCCAAATATCTTTGTAATCCAGTTTCGCCACCTAGTGCCAAACTGTGTCCCTGCTCTTGAAGAGAAGTCCTGCTTTTTTCCTTTGGAAAGAAAAGTCCGTTGGGCTTGATAACCATACAGCAACATGTCAAACAGCTGCCCTTTGTCAATAGGTTTGCTTTGTAATGAAAGTACATTACAGCAAGGGATAAAATTAAATATTTTTCTCCATGTCTCAGAATAAAATAAGAATTAAATCCTAGGCTATTAGACTGTCTATAAAACTTGTATGTAAGAAAGAAATAATGTAAATTATAGGCAAATATAAAGAATGAGTGTTTGTGATGTGGTTAAATCAGCTCATCACATTATAAAACACGAGCTTGTACTGTTGTTGAAAAAAATTGCTAGTTGCATTTCCTGTAAGTGGGTCCTGAAAGGAGAAAATCTGTCATCACAACACATTCCTAGGAACAAGAATGATAAAACTGACAGAAAAGATGATACTCTAGAGATAAGGACAAGAGAACTGACTAACTGGCCCCACAAACTTTTGGTTTATAAAGAACACCCATCATTTTTCAGAAAGGAGTTCTGCCATAAACTCTATTAGTAGACTTGGGCTGTAGCACTTAATTTTCTCTATACATGGGTTGCTCATGCAGAAAAAGCCTCCTCACCTTGCTGGATACTAAAGCTGGTGGGAGAAAAGAGTTAACTAAAGTAAAGTTGTTCTTCGAGCGTTTTCTTTTGTTTCACAGGGTGATGCAGAACGGACTTGCCAAGAAGACAAGCTTTGGAGTGGCACAGTGCCAGTGTGCAGAAGTACGTTCTACCTGAGTCTATCACTTAGTGTTGGTCAAGGGTGATATCACACAACAGAAATCACTAATGCTCATTTTGCTTTATAACTCATACTGTCTGCATTTACCCCTAAGCATTTTTGGTAAGTACCACTGGTAACAGCCTGGAAGGGTGGCAGAATTGCTGGTGTGTGCAGGTAGTAGTGTGAAGGAAATCTCTACACCTTTCTGCCTTGTTCCTGTGCAGAGAGCTTCCAGGTTTAAATAGTTCTGACACTTGAAGTCATGATTTCTGGGGTTACAGAGGACCTCTGAACATTAGTTGCCAGGAGTCACAGGTATTTAGCATCCTCAAATGTAATTCTATGGATATCATTCTCAAAGGTACCTTACTTCTATGAGATGTCATTGATTGCAGTGCTGAAATAGGAGTTTCTACATAAATGCTTACCTGGACTTCAGCTGTTGGCTGAAAGAGGCGACAGTTTCCCGAGGCTTCCTGCCAGCACAGCCACAATAGATTTTTTTCTTTTAGCAAGAAGTGGAAGCACCAAGCATGATTCTGCTCTGCTACTCGGGGGCGAATTCCTGGCAATGAGCAGACAACTGCTGTGTTCTTTCCTGTTTCTCAGAGTAAAACTTGTGGAGCAGCTGTGAACAGGACAAGCCATATACATTTTGTTTGATTGGAAAGTATTGCTTACTTTACAGGAATATCATGTGGACCCCCAGACATGATAGAAAACGGATCTGTTCAGGGAGAGGAGTTCCTGTTTGGCAGTGAAGTTTTTTACAGCTGTGACTCTGGCTTTGAGCTACAGGGACCAAGCAGAAGGATTTGCCACGTTGACAAAAAGTGGAGCCCTTCCGCCCCTACGTGCATGCGTAAGTAGCAAGCAGAGCAATGTGATGTCCAGGAAAGCTAGGGCAGAAGGAGAGTGTTTTGTCTGGCTTCCTCCCTGTCTCCCTCCAGCACAGGGACTGTAAAAGGAGGAGTCAGAGGAAAAGCCAGCAGCGAAGTTCTCATTGGCAGTACTTCTCTGGTCTGAAGCAAGCTCCTTTCAGCACATTGAAATAGAGTCGTGTTCAGGTCAGTAGGGTAGGAGTGTGGCCTGCTCTATCTGACTTGCCTTGAATTGTGGTGTGCAGAGCCTTGGACATCATGTTCATCCCTGACATGCCAAAGCAAGTATATCCTGGCCTCTCAGTATGTCTGGATTCACAACTGTGCTCCCAAGGATCAAATCTTGGCCCTCTGTCAAGAAGATAACTAATTGAGGGAGCTTGAAAAGAAGGATTTATGACTTATTTCCTACAGCTTATAAATAAAATGCCAATATTTATAGTCTTTACCAATAGATAATTTTCCTTATTCTCATGCTGATGTCATAGTCCTATGCCTTGCATTCTTCTCTCTCACCTTTGGTGAATTGACTTGGTCTCCACAGTGTGGGACAGGGGTCAAGATTCTTCTTAATCACTGCCATTGCTCTTGAGCATATATTGAGATCATCTTCCACTGTAGGGACACAAAGGAAATTGAAATAGCAGCCTCAGACCTGCACAGAAGGAATATTCTAGGTCCTCTGTTGGCTTGAAAATACCGCATATCTTAAAACACCACCAAATACATTTGGACACATTTTCAGGTGTCTGCAGTGTGAACGCCAGAAGAAAGGGCACGGAAGGAATTTTATAACCCTTCTCCATGTTACAGTTCACAGCTTCTTTCTTTCTATCTTTCCATTAATTCAGGGTGAGAACAGAGCTATCAGATAGTGTGTGACTCATAGAAAGAACAGTCTTCATTGTGTATGTAAAACCCAAACATTTTTTTTCTCCTAGAAATTACTTGTGGGCTGCATCCCTCCATTGATAAAGGAGAGGCCATTTCTACTGGAAGCACATACAGAAGTAATGTAACCTTTGTGTGCAACTCTGGATACCATCTTATTGGGCCCCAGAACATCACATGTCTTGCCAATGGGAGCTGGAGCAAACCCTTGCCATTGTGTGAAGGTAACTTTTTGGTTTCACATTCTGGAACATTCCAATCTGGGATAAGCAGGAGCTCCTCCCTTATGCGTGCATATAATATGATCCAGAGACTGAGCTGCTTTCGAGAAATCATTCCGTAATGTGGGGTTTCTGGAAGATCTGTCAGTGGCAAGAAAGAATGATTTCCATCTTTCTGCCCCACTGTCTGCAGTATGAAGTCATAAATGTGTCCTTGCTTCCCCATTTTGCTGGAGCTTTTCTCTGTCACCGGGAGGAGCTTCTTCTCTAGGTTGGCTACACTTCCTTCCCAGGGCTATTGAATTTATGTTCTTCATGATTTATAAGTCTGTGGTGACTTTAAACATATTGTGTTATTAATTCAGGAATTGTTGGAAGTCCAGGACTAATATCAAGCCGAATTAATAAGACCCCTTCCTTTGCAGAGACCAGATGCAAAATCCCAGTTTCCTTGCTGAATGGGAAAGCAATGTATGAAAACAATACAGTTGGCAGTACAGTAACATATGTCTGTGAGAGGGGATACAGCTTGGAAGGAGAACCAGCAGCAGAGTGCACAAGAGATGGAAGATGGAGCAATCCCTTGCCTCTCTGTAAACGTGTGTGTTTGCTTTGTAATGGAAGAGTTTTTGCAGAGAAACAACAGGAGCAGTTACTGATACAAGTTAAAGCATTAACTTCTCTGAGTGTATTTTTGTGACAGTAAAAGAACAAGCTGTCTTCTACATAGTTCCCTTTAGTTGGAAAGATGGCATAAAATGGAGTTATTATAGTCAGCCACCTGATATATAGTAGAAGCAGGTGAGAGAATCATTTGGAGGAGAAGGCAAAAGGGAGACTTTATTGTTTTCCACAAGTGACATACTGACAGGCTGTAAAGGAAAAAGTGCCAGACTCTTGTCAGAGTTGCACAGAGGTAGAAGGAAAGGCAATGGACACTATTTGCAATAAAGAAAGCTCCGGTGAAGTTTTTGAAGAAACTTTTTACCATCAACAGAGTCAAACAGAGGAGCCAAGACCCAGCCAGAGAGGACATGAAATCTCCATCCACAGAGTTGCTCAAATTTCAACTGGTTCCAGAGCAACCTCTGACCTGCTTGGAGAAGCAGGTTGGATTTAATGGCTCTACAAATTCTTATGCAGTTCTGTGAAATAGCACATTACGTACATGTGCACTGTGCACACACACCCACAACAGCCTTTCTTGTTGCCGTACGTGTCTGTAACTAACTTTAAGACCTAGAGTCTTAGGATCGTTAATTGAGACATTTAATTTTTGTATTACAAAGTATTTATTCATTTTAGTATCAAGAAACTGACATAAGTCTCTGCTCTTTATAGAGCAAATACTTTCCACATTTGTGATGAGATCAAAAGACTATGCAAAATTAGCCCAGCAAGCTCTCAGCCAGAAATAAATAAAATTAGAGAAATGCTGAACTCTAATGAATGTCACAGTAAGTCTCTAATCAAATATCTGGATTTTTGCTGCCCTTTATTGGTCCAGCCCCTCCAAACTGAGTAGGATAGGTCTGGTTTTCTTTTATAGAAAGGTTATGGTAAACAGGAAGGACAAGAGAGAATGGTTTCACAGTAACAAGTAGGATATTTCTCACTTAAATCCTTAGTATGTCCTCTCCTGGCATCAGCACAGTATAGTAGCAAGCCATGTGACAGCAGTGAATTAAACATTATTTTATTATTATTTTATAACCCAAATCTCATAATTTCAAATCAAATTACGAATTGGACTCATCCATTTCTATTGCTTTTCATTTGTTTTGGGCTTGAAATTTGCAGAAACTATTCTAAAGTGTTCTCTCTTCCTTCTGGCTCTTTTTCTTCCCTTCTTCTTTTCCCCCACACCCTTTCCTTGAACAGCAAACCTTTGTCCTGTGCCTTTCATAATCCCAGAGAACGCCCTTCTGTCAGAGGTGGATTTTCATGTTGGTCAGAATGTATCCATCAGGTGCAGGGAAGGCTACCAGCTGAAAGGGCAGTCTGTGATCACCTGTAATGCTGATGAGACCTGGACTCCAGCAACAGCAAAATGTGAAAGTAAGTACATGACACACAGTTCCACAGGGATTGGTACTTTCCAGAGGGTTCTGAGAAGCTCTAGGGAAGAGCTATGTCTTCTTTCTTTCTGACAGAGTTATTTCTTTGTAAGGATTCAGAGTAGATCTATGTGGGTTGGTGCTTCAACAGTATTCATCCTACTATTTACTAGGCCCTTCTGTAAAGGTATTTTCAGCTTACCTTTTGCAAGTCCTGGAGCTGGGATTGGTTGTTGGGTACCCTAAATAACCTAAGAATGATTCCTGTGAGATTATGGGTGATTAGACGAGTTGCACAAAGAGGTTCTGCCTTTTATTGTATTTTTTGATATGACAGAAGGCATAGTGTCCTTTGGCAAGCATGTCTGAAAGCCTTTTGGCTTCTTCCAAACAATATTGTTTAGATTCATGGCATCACAGAACGGCTTCGGTGGGAAAGGACCTTAAAGATCATCTAGTTCCAACCCCTCTGCCATGGGCAGGGATGCCGTTCACTAAATCAGGTTGCTCAGGGCCCCATCCAACCTAGCCTTGAACACTTCCTGGTGTGGGGCATCTACAGCTTCCCTGGGCAACCTCTTCCAGCACCTCATCACTGTCTGGGTAAAGAATATCTGTCTAATATCTAAACTAAACCTGCCTTCTTTCAGTTTAAAATCATTGCCTCTTGTTCTGTCTCCATCTTCTCATATAAATACTCCTTCCTTTTAATAAGACCCCTTAAGATACTGGAAAGCTGCAATGAGATCTCCCTGAAGCCACCTCTTATCCTTGCTGAATAATCCCAGCTCTCTCGGCCTGTCCTGCTAGGAGAGTTGCTCCATCCCTCTGATCATCTTTGTGGGCCCTTCTGTGGACCCACTCTAACAGATCAATGTCTTTCTTGTACTGAGGACCCCAGAGATGGATGCAGCACTCCAGTTGGGGTCTCACAAGGGCAGAATAGAGTGAGATAATCCCCTCTCTTACCCTGCTGGTCACACTTCTCTTGATGCAGCCCAGGATACAATTGGCTTTTGGGGCTGCAAATGCACACTGTTGGCTCATGTCCAGCCTCTCACCAAAAAGAACCCCCGAGCCCTTCCCAGGGCTGTTCTCAGTGACTTCTTCTCCCCGTCTGTTCTCATGTTTGAGATTGCCCTGACCCGAGTGCAGCACTTTGCACTTGGGTTTGTTGAATATCATGGGGTTCTCATGAGCCCACTTCTTAAGTTTGACCAGATCCCTGGACTCCATTACTGATTTACCACCAAGGGTGTGTCTCTGGCACCTCCCCTGGCCAGCATTGTGTCCAGGGTTAGAACTTGCATCATGTAGGCACTGCAGCTCACCAACATCTGGATGGTTTCTTTTGTTTAGAGATATCTTGTGGTCCCCCAGCTCATGTAGAGAATGCTCTGATTCGTGGTAGCTTCTATCAGTATGGAGACATGATCACCTATTCATGCTACAGTGGGTACATGCTGGAGGGGCCCCTGCGGAGCATTTGCTTGGAAAATGGAACATGGACAACACCACCTACCTGCAAAGGTAAGCCTTTTTATTGACAGAAGGATATCTTAACTTGCCGTAAGCACAGAGGTGTCATCCTAGGTGCAATAAAAATGAAAGTGAAATTTTTGCTGGTTTCAGTGCAGTCGTAGTTTCATTCAGGGCATTTAAAGTCCAGGTTCATGCTTTATTTCCAAGTTAAAGAGAAGGCTTCTATAATTTTTCGCTTTAGTCCTTGCTAGTCTTACAGTTTCTTTTGCTACGGTGTTGTATCCCACACCTAGGATCTTTTCTCCTGATCTTTTGTGAGAAAGTGACAGAACCAGGCATCTTTCTGACAAGCTGAGCTGTTTCAGATTAGCACTGCCAGTCAGTTTTTCACTGTCAAAAATCGAACACTGCAGAAACCAAAATAGAACAAATGGATTCTTAGTCCCTCACTATGTTTAAAGTGTGGCAGGTCCTGAAAATCAATTTGCTATAAAAGGTAGATTGATACAGCTCACTAAATAATACACACTAAGAACTCTAGAAAATTCATAGGTTTAACAATATACCAAAGTCCAGCCTTTCCACACTTGGCATACCAGCAGGTATTTGTCATTTTTTGGTCTGTTGAGCTAAAACATTCATTTGTTTAAAGCAAAGAATTAACTCTTCCATATAGAAGATTCAAATAAATAAAAAGTTTTGAACAGAAAATGGGAGTAACAAACACAAAACAGAAGAGACGATAAACTCAACAGTAAAAAACGTATGTAAGCATATTCAAATACTAAGTTAAAGCCACGGATGAGACATAGCAAAAGAGTTCC
This sequence comes from Edolisoma coerulescens, assembly GCA_013397115.1. Lineage (NCBI taxonomy): Eukaryota > Metazoa > Chordata > Aves > Passeriformes > Campephagidae > Edolisoma > Edolisoma coerulescens. The sequence continues at coordinate 557,326 of VWZW01002160.1, forward strand.
AGGGTCATAGGACTTTGGTGGAAGAGATCTTGCCATCTGCTATTTCCATATCAGAAGCTTAGCTTGCCCTCTGCTGCTGGGTAGCTGTGGGGCAGTGAGTTAGCTGCAACCTAAAGTCTTATTTCAGATTGTGGAACAGCCACCATATGACAAATTGAGCTTTAGGTATTCTGTTTAGAAAGCAAAAACCTTACAGCACAGCAGTGGCCAGTCACACGCAGCCCCATTCCTGCTCACACAGAAGAAGAAAAGTTCAAGGACACTCACCTGGGAACACTGGAGCCATTATCAGAATTATCAGGTCTGCCTCTCCTCCTGCACGTCTCAGCTCCCCATGTCAAAATATAAGCAACAGCTTTCCTTCCTCAGAGACTTTCTGTTTAGGTCAGAAGCCCTTTAGAGATAGAGGATCCCATACTGTGCTAAGCCTGGCTAATCATGGACCCCTCATCAGTTTTTTTATATGAATTCTACAGCAAAATATTATGAATGCTGACACCTAAACAAGTTGAGTTGCCCTATTCTATGAAAGCAAGCACTTAGTTAAATTCCTATATCTGATAGTTATAATGTCTTGCCTAAAAATCATGTAGATTAGTAGAGCATTTTGAGGAGAACCAGAACCAAAGAAGTGGGCTTGCATCTCCTGAATATTTCAAGAATGGAGCAGCTTCTCCTGAAAAACAGATTTGTCTTGGTTTTGTGACCATGGCTTGCCACTGCCATGAAGAATTACCCATCAAGCAGCCAAGTAGAGAAGACTTAAAGGAAAAGCATCTGAGTTACTTCAGTTGTCATGATGTATCCAAATGTTCTGTTGGAAATTGACACTCCCAAAGCAAGAGGCTGTTACTGAAAAGTTTGTATTTCTAAACTGTGATGGCTACAGAATTCAAGGGATCTCTGCACAATAGCTGCTTTACCTAAGCTAGAATTCATTAGCAAAATTATTTGGATATTATCTGTTCTAAGACTTCAGATTGTTCAGCTGTCCCTTAAATATCACCAGGTTTACTTTTTATTCTTATTTAATATTTATTAGTTACAACGAACCCCCCTACTTTATGCCAAGGGATGTAATTGTCTGCTAGGAAAGGTTCATGCCTTCGGTTACCAGCAAACAGGAAGGGCTCATCTGCAAAGCACTGTCAAACATGTTCTGTTTGCAACACTGCAGAGTCTGCTGGGTCTGTTCAGAGGAATAAGTATTAGGAAAATTATTTTTTTAAAATGAAGTGAAGAGGTGGACAGATGATGAGGGTGGAAAAACAAAGCAGGATAACTTGTGTATTAAGGGAGAGGAATAACAATTTCCCTCCTCCTGTCACCTAAAAGGGGAACTAAAAAGAACTAAAGATGTTTCTGAGAGGACTGTCCTGCATTTTCATGACACATGTCAAAGTGATCTTTCAAAACTGCTTTATAATTCATGTGAGTGATTTTCCTAACAAAAGTCCTACAAGACCCAAGCCTTTGTGGTCTACATCAGAAACGACATGAAAGCACTCTTTGTAATGACTCATGCTGCATTTCTTGTTTATGGCTGTGTGAGTTGATTATTAATGTGTCCTAAGCCTGCTTGAAACATTCTGTCCCAGTTGAACAGGTTAGTTAACGTAAATATTATAATTAAAAAGCAGACTTCTTTAGCTTCTTTGGAAGAGCTCTCACCACAGCTGCACTTGCCTGAATCACCACTGGTTAGGTTGCCATCCAGATTCTGATCTGAGTTTCAGGGGTGAGAAGTATTAGCCTGGATCTGCTGATTGTAAATATCTGCAGGACTCGTCAGGCTGCACAGATGCACAGAGCTTACCTGACTCCGGTTTCTTCTTTCTGAAGTGCTCCAAAATCTGTCATGTCTGTTTGCCCTCTTTCCACATCTTGCTGACTGTGAGTGGTCAGTGTGGAGCTGTCAACCAGAAAGTTCGTACCCCATCAGCAAACAAGAGTATTATGAGGGGGAAGCTGGGGCCTGAGGAAATTGTTCACTTGCAACCACAGGGAAGCTTTTTGCAATGCTGAGAACAGATAACAGAATTTTTTTTCCCCTTCTGACCCATGCTTGTCTTGCAGCAGTGTAATGCTTTTGTGTCCTGTGAAGATAAATTTACAAGGGGATCTCAAAAGATTGATACCATGGATGTGAGATTTACTACCAGTAACTAAAGTCACAATTGATGGTTCCTTTTTTCTCCCCAGCACATCCAGACTGCATTTGCCCTGCTTGCTTTTGCAATAGTGGAAAAAAAAATTTAAAAAAAAANAGCATTTTTCTAGTCTTGTCTGTTGATAAGAATAATCCCCACAGCTACAGACAAATAGTCTCTGCTTGCCTAAATTGATGTGTAACAAGTGCACACCTAGGGATGATACTGTCTCATTCAGTTTCACAACCAGGACCTGGGCAGAAATCCAGGAAGAGCCTATCTCTGCCTGACATCTGATTGCTGAGTGGCATGGAGTTGCCATCCAGAGCAATTTTTGTAACTCATGAAATGTCTGCATCTTCTACATTGACAGAGAGAGAAAATACATTTCAGAGAACTTATTTCATGGACTTTGAATTTAATGGGGGATATAATTTATACACAAATCTTTTATCTCACATACCATTCTACATTTGTGGAATATTGTTTAAATGGTGTAGATCACTCAAAGCTTTAAATGGTTTTTTCATTGCACAAAAGAAATCTGTTTGGCACACTGTTCTGCTTTAGTCAACACCCAGAGACAAGCTGTCTGTGTAGTAATAGATATTTTTACAAAAAAAAATTTTCAAAATCACTGTTAAAATATTGCAAATTACATTAACCTTTCAGAGGTCTCTTCCCATTCTCATTATCAACTGACACTTGATGGGAAGGCTCTTGAGATTGAAAAATAAAAGGGCAGAGCTTTGGCCTCATTTCAACAGACTCCAGGCTGTAGCTTGCATCTTGGCATGGCTTAGCCTAGCTCCAGGAGTGACTCAAGTTTGTCTCTCTGAGGGAGAGATTTGCATTCTTTCCAATGTGGGTTTCAGGTCTGAACAGTATTTCAGTGTGCCAATCTACTGTTTGTATTTAATGCCAATATTGAACAAGATCTGAAACACTCAAAGCTTAAATGCATATTTTGGTCACCTAATAACTAATTAAAGATAGGATGCAATTAGAAGTTCAGATTGAGTTTCCTGAGGTTACTGTCAGTCTGCTTACTTATTTGTTCTGTAGTATTGTCTTGAAGGTACAGTTTTTCATTTTCCCAGTAGAGTATGTACACCAACATGATGAAGATTGTACTTCCTCCAATGATCTTTAAGTGTAACATGTTTGTGCATAGCTTTCACGTGATTTTCTAAAGTAGTCCCGGTTTCCCTGGATGTATCAGACAAGATACAGTGCAGTGTTATAGAAATTACAATGAAGTCTGAAGTCGGTCCAGTCCAGGCAACATATTGGCCCAGCATGACAGAGTCCACTCCAAATTCCTCACTTTTATCATCAGGTGCTTATTAATAGGAATGCAAGCCAAGGAGCACCAGTCAGCATGAATGCAAAGAGAGGTTTATAGTCACACCTTGAGTTCCACAGATGAGCGCGCTCTGTGCCACTGCTGCACCCTTTTTGGTCACTTCTCCTTATGCTGGATGATAGTGCAGTAAAAATTGCTTGTTCTACCACACAGTGTTAATCTTACTTTAAACACACCGTATATTATGCCAGATGGCATTATCTAGGTGTTTCATACCAAGGTTAGAAGACAGCTTGATTCTATTCTAGAGCCAATTCAGAAGGCCTGGGGGAGGGGGTGAAGAGGGTAATGGGTTTTTATGGTGTATTGTATGGGTATTTTCATTTTGTTTCATGGAAGTTAGCAGGAAAAGCAGATAAAGCATAGTGTCAGCCTTGGAACATTTTCCAAATAATTTATTCCACTATAAATAGGTCTACATTTTCATTCTTTCCATGGACAATTTTTTTATTGTCTTGATGGTTCCCACACTCTTGCTTACAGTACCAAATCAAACGCACTTGAAATCAAAATCAAGTAATGTTTCTGAACTTCACTGCATTTGTTTGTTCTGCTCTAAGCTTTACAACTGCAAAGACCCGTGCAAGATGCTGAGTTGCTAGGCTTCTAATTCACTGTCCTGAGTTAGTAATGGAATCATGCTGTTTCCAGCTGTCTGCCGGTTCCCATGCCAGAACGGTGGCATCTGCGAGCGACCAAACGCCTGCTCGTGTCCGGATGGCTGGATGGGCCGTCTCTGTGAAGAGCGTACGTATATCATCCCTAACTGTAATCTCTAGGGTGCCGTAGGTCATACAAGGGAGTTTACTGCAGTGAACCCATAAATAAAAAGGCATAAGAGCCAAAACCATAAAAATCATTAATATATTCTGCTTGACAAATGAAAGAGATCAGAGAGGTATATACTTAGGGCTTGTTTCTAGAAAAATAACTATTCCCTGACATCTTCAAAGCAAAACAAGCACTTTTTAAATTGATGTGATTTTGTTTCTGGGTGCTCTTTCACTGTGGTTGAAGAACACCTTGTTTCTGTTCTCCAAAGTCTGTTTCTAATAGCAATACCTGATAGTTTTGGGGGACAAACAGGGATTAGAACAGAAGAGAAGTGACTATTCTGCTGGTGGCTGCATTAGTTTCTTGGCTTCCATTTTTTTCAGTCTGTGGTTATGAACCTCAACAATTCATGTTCAAATAATGCAATGTGTTACCTTTTCCATGCTATCCCTACTGACCTGTGTATTTGTACCTCACAAATTCTAGACTGGCTTTTCCCCTTGTGGATCTCAGAATGGTTAGAGAACTGGATCTGTTCTCACTGAAAAGAGCCAAATCTGACTCTTGGCTCTGTCAGAAATTCCTTGTGTGACACTGGGGATGCCAGTTTGAGCCATGTTTCTCTTTTTCTTCATGGTGGTCTTAGCACAAGGAATTTGGGAGATTTAACCCTTTCAGGCTGGCATAGCTGATGCATGAGGAGCCTTATTGCTGTACACATGGTGAGGCATGGGTCTATGTGGACAGAAAAGGGAAGTATCCTTACTGTATTTAGTATTCAATACAGCCCTGATGTAAGGCTTCAGCGTGTCCAGAAACATCTACAGCAGAAGTGGTGTCACTGTCCCTGAATCTGAGTCACTGCCCCTGACTCTGAGTATACATGGAAACCTACAAAAATTGTGCACATTCTCATCTAGTTCTTGGAGAAGAATATGGTTCAAGCATTTAAGATTTATTATATGTAAAATGGTCGTCTGAATCTATCTCTGCAGCTTTCAAGTCTTCTTTGTGACAGCGTCAGTTGCACATGGCACAAAATTAGTGGTAGATACAGAATGAGAACAAGAGGTTCAGCAAGTTTTGTCTTTTTGCTTTTATGGAAACTCCAGCTATGTGGTACATTCACACAGCCCCTCTTTTTCTGTCCCTGTGCCTGTCAGTATCACCACAGCCATGCATACAACTCAGCCCTGTAAGTCTCACAGTCTCAGCAGAAGAGGATTGCACCCTGTGTCTGACAAAATTGTGTTTGGCATCCCACAACTGAGTTCATTAGTTTCATCAGCAATAACACTTGAAGCATTCTCCAGAACCAGCCATTTAATTTATGATCCCAGCTGCTTCAATCTGTCATCCCAATTCAGACTGGCAACTGACCAGCCAGGTCACACTTCATGCAGATACAGGCGCTATGGTTTTTGTTTGGTTTTTTTTTTTTACTTTGGCATGGATAGTAAGAGGAGGGGAAAAGAATTCACACAATTGGTCAGTGCAACACCAATTTTGCATTGCTTGTCAAGCAAGGTGCTGCACCAGTGAACAGAAAAGACAGGCTTCATCTTCAAAGTTGAAGGCCTGTTCTGGAAGCCCAAGGAATTTTTGAGTGCTAGCACTGAGCACTGATCTGTCAGGATCAGGCCACAGTAAGGCCACTGACAGAATTTAGTCACCTTGTAGTTCACAGTACATTTCACAAAAAAGATAAGATTCATCTTCCTGAGAGTCCTGACCATTCTAAAAAACATGCAGGATACTGCAAGTTTAATGACATAGAAAAGTATTTCTCAGCAATACAGGTCAGTCCTGTGAGGTCCATGGAAGTCCATAATTATTTTCTTGTCCAAGCTGACTGCACCTGCTCAGCTTGACCTCTGCTGTGCAGCAGAAGAGGAAGAACCCCTGTCTCAGTCTTCTGCAGCCCCC
>VWZW01002161.1:342-136277 GCA_013397115.1 Edolisoma coerulescens
CCCGTGCTGTGCCAGCGCAGCTCTTCGTGGAACTGGCCCAAACCACGGCTACTCTGGTTTTTTGTGAGCCAAACAGATTTTAAGCACTTGGCTGAGTCTGTGAGCACGGAGGTCAGTTGTAGTTTCTTAGATGAGGTCCCACAGGCTGATCACTGCGCTGATTTTTAACCTGTGCTGTTTGGGCTGAGTGCAGAAACCTGAATTTCAAAGAAGTCTCTAAACCACATTGTTTTGGTTCCTGCATTGCTGTCACGAGCCTGAGCAGCTCTGTGCTGCTCACTGAGCCGTGTGGCAGGAACAAGCCTCGTGTGCCAGGCTACCACACAGGGGTGACACACGTCTCACCTGGGGTCTCGCCTGGGGTCTTGCCTGGGGTCTTGCCTGGGGTCTCACCTGGGGTCTCACCTGGCTCTGGCTTCTACCAGAACCTTCTGAGCTGGTCTCCAGGCAGCTGCCTGCCTCTCCTGGTGTGTATTCCCCTAAATTCAGGGCAGGGTAAACTTCCCAGTGCCCACAGAGTCTCCTGTGTGCTGATCCCAGCTATGGGGTGTGGAAGAGGGGCTGGGCAAAGCCCAGATCCCAGAGCTGCCAGCCTGGCCTTGGCCTTGTGCTCTCACGGCAGGTCCTGGGGGAAGCTGGATGTTTAGACCACGTCTGCCTCTGCCTGCACACACTGGTGAAATGTTCATAAGCCCTTCTGCCTCTGAGAGCTCTGAGGGAAGCAGGGGGACTCTGGGCTGTGGGCTGTACCCAGCTGGCACCCAGCAGTGAGGATGGGAACGGTGAGCCAGACAGATTGAGGCACAAGAAGTTTCACCTCAACATGAGCAAAATCTGCTTTACATTGAGGGTGGCAGAGCACTGAGGCTCTCCAGGGAGGTCATGGAGTCTCTCTCTCTGGGACCTAAATAACCTGCTGTAGGTGACCCTGGCACATTTCTTTATTATCCTAACGTCATCCTGGACTTCTGTTCTGGCTTCCCCACATCTAGGTGCCTTCCCCACTGACACCAAGGGTTCTACAGCTCAGGGTGACCCTCTGCTGTTTTGCAGAAGCCATAACTTGGATCCAGGAGATTTCCTCTGAAAGTACACTAAAGTGTTATCAGCATGGTCCCAGTCTTAACCCCAAATCCTCCCTCCATTTGCATTATACTCACTCAGCCCCAGTCTCCACAGCTTCTGGAGGGCACTGGCCGAAGTAAAATCTATGTAAAGTCTGCACCTGGTGATCACAGTTGGTCCCAAGTAGTCATTTAAGCCTTTCCAGTCTCTCTGCCTTTACCAGCTGAACACAGACCACATCCTGCACAGGTATCCCAAATCTGGAACTTTATTTATAAAATGACTCATACAGGAACACACAGTCCTGAAAGACTTCAGCCTGACAGGGCAAAATCACTGGGCAGGGCACAGTGAGACTGCTGAGGGTGACTGGAGCTAGGGGCTGGTTTGTGGCTGCAGAGCCCCTTTCTGTGCTGCTTTAGGGACAAGCTCGTGTTCTTACACTGCTGAGTATATGCCAATGAATGCCACCATGCTATGTACAGACTTTGATAAGAACTTTTCCCCTAAATTAGATGGAGGAGATGAAAATGGCTTGGCAAAATGATGCAACCTTGGAAAGGATTCCCCGAGAGCTCGGGAGCAGCTCAAGTGCGGACACGCAGTGAAATTATTCAAAGGGCTGCCTCCACTTCTCTGTTCTCTCCTTCCAGGTGAACTAAAATCCAAAGAGTGGGATAGTGGGACAATATTTCCTTCCCTTTGGTGCTATATTTAGATCATTCCTGCCAGCCACGGTGGCAGGAAGAGCCCGACAGTTCCCAGCAAACACACAATGATGAACATCCAGAGGAAGATCCTGTCGATGACCATTGCAACGTACTTCCAGTCCTCCTTCACCTGGAACACAGAGGGGAAAGGCCAATCATTAACATTTAATGAGATTAGAATTTATGAAAACTCTTAGAGCTTTACTCCAAAATAGGATATTTTCATATTATCCCAGAGACAGGAGGGGAAGGTCTCACTCACACTTAGCAGTGCTATAAAATGACAAAGGTTTATTCTGTTAATAACCTGAGAGATTCTCAGACTGCAGGGGGGTGCATGTGAAGTCACAAATCCCCATAGATGACACGCCCCCGTGGATCATTAAGGTCATCTGCACACTCACTCTCCCATTTTCCATGAGCAGCAGCTGTAACTGGGTGTGTAAATGAGGCTGTGATTCAGGCTGGGGAGGGTGGGGGGTAAGAAATGACTTGATTCCCCATGCTCATAAAAAGATTTGCTTACAGATTAACGGAGCCAAACTCTTTCTGTGAAGGGATTTACAGCTTCAGGTGAATAAGCAGTGAAAATGAACCAGCAAACAAAAGCATCCTCACCCTCCGTTTTCCCCATTTTTGCCTTGCTGTGGGAGGATTTTCCAGCAATTCCTCTCTGGGGAGGTCTAGTACCGTGAGGCAGAAATGGTAAATGGCTGCTTCATTAAGAAACCATATACATATGAAAACCCCTTTTATTACATTGCTGTTGTTAATTTCTTTCCCAGGGAGAGGCCTGATCCGATGGCAAAGTTCTATTTGATATGACTGTACCCATTATAATTTCCTACAATTTCCCACTTGGTGATCAATAGACCCAGGGGCTGAAATTTGGCACGCTGCCTTGTTCTTTGGGGAAAACATCTCAGCAGGAGCCCGCTCAAACCTCTTCAGTGGCTGTGAGTGGTGAAAGGAGCAGGGGACAGCAAAGCTGCCAAAAATGCATTTTGGTAAAGGAAGCAATCCAGCTATCAGTGAAATGCCATTTGCAGCAGAGGATGTCTCCAGGTAGAGAGGTGTTGCTGAGCTCCTTGGCTCAGTGAGCGGCTTTGTGAGCTGGGAAATGAGGCACGCACTGGAGACCATATTATATTTTCTCTGGACAAAGCATTTTCAATTTCAGGAACACCTGAATGTTGTCAAAAGCATAAGAATGGGTTCAATGTTTTCGTGCAATTGATAGATTTATTCCTTTTAAAACCAGCATCAAGTTAAGCCAGCCTTTACTACTGAATAGGCAGAGAAAACAATCAGGTTCATTGTTGTCACCTTCTTGGGGAAAATCATGTTATTTTATGATTGTACAGCCCTCTGCACAACCATTTATAATTAGGGTAAGTAAAAAAAAGTGGCCCTTGAAATCAAAAGGAATTCTCTCATCCCAAGCTTCTATAATTTACTTGGATTGTGAACTGTAATTTATTCAAATTTATGAGAGCATGTAGTGCCAGGACAAGGGGGAATGGCTCTAAAATGAAATAGAGTATTTTAGACTAGAAAATAGGAAGAAATTCTTTACTGCAGGGGTGCTGAGGCCCTGGCACAGGTTGCCCAGAGAAGCTGTGGCTGCCCCATCCCTGGAAAGTTCAAGGGCAGGCTGGAAAGGGCTCTGCTCATGGCAGGTGGAATGAGAAGAGCTTTAAGGTCCCTTCCAACCCAAACCACCCTGTGATTCTACAATTCTGTCATAAGAGCTCAGATAAGGGATAACTCCCTTTTGCTGCACCTATTTTCTGACCTATTCATCACTTGCTGAGAGTTGGAGTCTCTGATGCTTAAAATTCCTCATGAGAAAGACATCTAAGCAAGCTCTGGATGATTGTTTTTATGGGATTAATGTCTCATGACGTGACCAATGTGTAAAGAAAATCTGAAATTTACCACCTGATGTCCAAGTGGAAAGCTGGATTGAGTAAATTATGCCTCATTCTGGTAAAATAACTTTCTTTGAATATTTATGCTAGTAAAAATAAATGCAAGATCACACAAAGAAAAGAAACTTGATGAGTCTCTCTCTGAGCAAAGAAGAGCAAAGTGGGTGAAGAAGAACAACTTGGACAGAAATTTGCTTTTTAATGTAATGGTGTATGCAGAAATACCGAGCCCATCTTGAAAATGATGGCTGGGAGTGCATCAGATGTTTGTAAAATCAATATCCAGCTTCAGACTGAGAGCAGAGAGGGTGAAATTGGAAATTATGGGGAGATAATGAAAAACAAAAAAGAGGATGAGGGAGAGAAAATGATCTGGATTTTTTGTTTTGTGTTCTGCCATCACTGTATCATTTCCCCGTGGTCCAGCACCCCACGTGGAGTCTGATCCACAGACGTCTCTCTGACATCCATGCAGCTGTCAACATCTGCCACCACAACTCCTGACCTCTATTTTGATTAGTTTTTAAGAAGCTCACTCAAAATTATTTTCAGGAAACAATCAGGGGAAGAACCAGCTGACTCCCCCACTCCCAAATTCCCGAAAAGTGGGAATCTACAGCTCTTCCCTGGTCCAGCTCCTTGTGGGTCTGAGCCTCAGGATTTGAGTGGAGGACAGAGGTGCCTTGGCAATATCTGATCCCCAGGACCCAGAGTCTGCAACACAGATTAGAGCAGTCCCAGGTGGTTTTATTGTACTTTGTTAAAAATAGCCCAGTGAGATTATCCTGTTTCCTCCCCCTCAGCTTCATTCCTTCCCATTTTATTTTTAAACATCTTCGTGTCAGAGTATTCCGGAGAAGCGCACAGCCAGGACAGAACCACTGCCCAGATGGTGCTGGTGGTGTCTGGTTATTTTGGCTGATGTGTGACATGGAACTTGCTTAGCCTTTCAGTCTGTAATTAATTTCTAATGGCATTTGCATCATGTGCCGGGACAATTCCGCCGTGCGTTTTCCCCAGTGTCCCATTGTGCCTGTATTGTTTGCAGATATCTTTCTGTAACAAACAACTGCCTCTTGCATTTTCCATTTTCTCTTCGCTGGAGCACTTAATTAAATGAGCTATTTACTTTTAATTTAGAAGCACTGCCCCTGTGGCAATGGAGCTTTAGAAAAAGAAAAAAAAAGAAAAAAAGACAAGAACTTAAAAGAAGCTCTGTTCTCCTTCTGGGAAGGTGAATGTCTCTGGAAATATTGCCCACAAGACTGCGAGATGTGTCTCAGCACTGCATCAGAGGTGCCTGCTGATGGATTTATTGAAGACTTCCATGAAGAAATGCCACAGTTTGATTTTAAGATGAAAGCAAATTTCTGAGTACTGATTTTTTTCCCCAATAAATTCTCATTTTATTAGATCAGTTCTGCTCCTCACAGTACATTTCAGTTCCAGAAGATCATTTTCCTTCTTCTTTTTCATTTCCACCAGGAGAAAAAAATTGTGCTTTCCTACCTGATGTTACTTGGGTCCAGAGAGAGAAAATAGTGCAGCCCCACACTGGAGTCAGCATTATCCCCTCTATCTGAAAAACTCAAGCTCTGCCTTCTGTGCCAGCCACAGCTGCTGTGGAACAGTGGAGAAAGGTCACCCCCAGCCCCCAGGAGAGCCCACAAACCTGCCCACAGCTCATTGCTGGATGCTTTCCTGGTGCCTTTTCTCACAGCCTGGGCTGGCAGGAGATTGGGTCAGAGACCAAAGGCTCAAAAGTGCTCCTTTTCTTCTGCTTTTAATGTTCAGTGCTGTAAATAGCTTTCTCTTCAGGATATTCACTTCATTTCAAGAGGGAAGAGCAGCAGAAGGTATCAGAAGAAAATTTCTGGCTTCTGAAGGCTGCTTCATTAAAAAAAATTAAGAGGAAGGAACCCAAATATTAATTGAGTCCATTCTTGATAACACCAACCAGCTCAGCAGGGAGAATCATTTAAAATGGGAAGTATTATTGGTGTAATGTTCTTCCATTTGCACCATGGGGAAAAAATTGAGCTAAACTCAACTGACATCCATGGGTTTACTTGTGGTTATTGCCAGGGGGAGAGAGCAGAATTTAATTCCTGCACTCCTAATGTGCTTCTGAAGTGCTTTACCCTGGCAAGGAGTTTTGGACTGGCAACTAATGAAGATGGGGATTCACAGCCCATCTCTGCCACAGATTTGTTCTGTGACCTTGAATAGGAAGTTTGTGTTTTGGCTGTAGCTCCTCAACAGAAGGAATAAACAGTTCCTTCCTCAAAGCGATGCTGTGAAGTGAAATCCATTGAAGAACAGAGGCCCTTAACTATAATACCAAAGAGTACAGAAACAGACAGTAGTATTTAAGCTTTTCTTGCTGCTGCTCAGTGCTCAGTGCTGTGAAAAATGCAAATAAAAGATGCTCTCCATGCCGAGGAAGTCTTGTATAAATGCACAATGACTCGCACTGATTCTAAATCTTAAGAAATTTAAAGAGTAGGCAGAGCTACAAAGCACCTTTTGCATGTGGATCTGCCCGGGAAAAGCTAGATAAGACTTTTCTTTAATAAGATGACTAACTTCAGGTTATCTTGTGCCTCCCTTCATTATGGCCATAATTACCAGCACGCCGTATCCACAGTCCTGCAGGAAAGAGCTACAAGAGCTGTGAAAGGATGTGGCATTTGTTATGTGCATCACTATCTCCATGAAAAGAAATCCTTTCAGCCTCTACTTCCTTTATTTGTAGCCCTATTTACCCCCACAGAATAAGCAGGAAATTTGTTCCCTCACCTCCCTGCACAGAGCTAACTGCTCCAGTGGATGTCCACTGATGAGGAATCACATCACAATACAGAGCAGAGCTAAACAGACCCTGCAATATCCCCACACTACTACAGCTTCCCACACCCACAGCCTGCTTGGGCAATTTGCTTTCCTAGGCTCTGCAGTCAGAGTCAGTGATTAATAAAAAGCAGAGAGTGTGAATTCCCTGTTTGTCAGAGGCTTAAATAAAGAATAAGTCTCTGTTCCCATGAGATGGCTGCGTTTTGGGTCTCTCATAATCCTAACTGCTTCTTTGCTACCTAAAACCAACTTTACTCCTATTTTCTGCTGGAGAATCCATGGCTCTAGAGCAGCCCTGAGCATGACCTAGTTGTGCTGCCCCTTGGCCCTCATGCCAAGACCCCAAGGACATCTCCACCTGTGCCTACAGTGGCCAAAACCCACAACAGAGGGATGGCTGAGGCTGCATCAGCATGTACACACTCTGCGCAGCTCAAGGCTTGCTGGGGCTCCCTTAGCAGGTCATTTTCGACTTTCTGAAGGAGAGCAGGCTCCTTCAGTTGGAATACTCACAGAGAAATCCGCATCCTCTGCCCGCAGGTGGTCTGCGATGTAGTGAACCCCTTCCACTGCCAGCTTCAGGGCTGGGGACATCAGCACGAGGTGCTGCTCTTTGGCGCCGTGGCTCTTGCTCCCCTGGGCTGCTGTGCCCACTGCCTCGCCCTTTTTGCACTTACATTTGCACTGAGGGGGCTTGTGCTGGGGCTGCTCCCCGTTGAGGTGGCACCTCTGGGATGCTGGAGAGCCACTGGAGTGGCCGTTGGTCTGGGAAGAGTCCTCCTGCAGGTAGCAGTACTGGATGCTCCGGGACCTGCAGCGGATTGTCCCCTCCTCTGCCTTGTTGGGGCTGTACATCTGCTGGACACTCAGTGACCTGCCTTTCAAGACAGAGGTGGCCTGGGTGTCGCTCAGCGGGTGGCAGGAGGGCTGTGGAGAGGAGCAGGTCACCTGTACGGTCTCTGGGTGCAGCACAGAGTACTGCCCAGAGGGGGACTTGCAGATGGGCTGAGGCTTGGCTGGCTCCTCGAGGTGGGCACAGAAGGAAGAGGTGGGTGATGGCTCATTGCTCTGGGGGCTGGGGGAGGATGAGGTAGTGAAGTTGGGTTCCACGTCGATCTCGGACCAAAGCCTCGGCGCGTTGGTTATTTTGTGCATGGACTCAATGAGCTTCTTGCAATTGTCCTTCACTGTGGAGGGACGTTTCATGAAAAGGATCCGTGGGACTACGTCAAGGAAGACTCTCCTCACCCAGTCCGGCATCGTGTGGGTACGGGGGGAGCGGTGGTGCACATTGAGCACAAAGACAGTGATGATGATAGACAAGGTGACAAATATCATGGTGAAGAGCAGGTACTCCCCAATCAGAGGGATGACCAAGGAGGTGGATGGGATGATCTCCGTGATGAGCAGCAGGAACACAGTGAGGGACAGCAGCACGGAGATGCACAGGGTTATCTTCTCTCCACACTCGGAGGGCAGGTAGAAGACCAGGACGGTCAGGCAGGAGATCAGCAGGCAGGGGATGATCAGGTTGATGGTGTAGAACAGCGGCAGCCTCCGGATAATGAAGGAGTAAGTTATATCGGGGTAGATCTCTGTGCAGCACTCGTATTTCTTGCTGTTGTAATTGCCCACAGCATTGATGATGACCCACTCCCCGCTCTCCCAGTAGTCCAGCTGGTCCACGTGGCTGTGCATGCTCACCAAATCTATCTTGGCTTTGTCGTAGGTCCAGGAGCCAAACTTCATCGTGCAGTTTTGCTGGTCAAAGGGGAAGAAGGTGACGTCGATGCTGCAGGAGCTTTTATAGATAGCAGGGGGCATCCATTTAATTCTCCCATCATAGAAGAGGTGAGCCTTGGTCAGGTGGGTGACTGCAAAGTCACCGTCAGCACTGGGGACAGATGGAAGATAAAAAAAGGCTGAGACTTCTCTAGGACGTGTCAACTCTCTTAAGGAAATAGGATATTTAGTGCCTGGCTTCCAAATGACCTGAGAGACGCAAGAGGCACATCATGTGCAAACACCGGATCCATCTACTCTGTCCAGTGGATTTTGAACTCTTAGTTTACACAATCCCTGGAATGCATGCAAATATCAACCTTTCCCTGGCATGAGTCAGTTCCTTGGTGTGATTGTACAAAATTTTTCCCCAAATGTGTCCCAGAAGTGCTCTGGAATGGGTTGAATTTGTTTTAGAGGTGGGAGGAAGTACTATCAGGTAGTGTAGCTGTGGGCTCTGCAGAATTGTTTGTGACAGCTGCTAAAAATGAAAGATTTTGGGTAATCATTCGGTCTTTTACAGGAAAAACAGCAACATCCTATTAATAGGAATAATGAATGTTAATGTTTTTATTTCCCAGTCAGAAAGAGAACTGGCTTTTGTGGTGTCTTCCCACAAGGACTCTCAACTGGGGTCTGTGTGGTGGTATCAGATAAATAGATAACAGTCCAGGACTTTGTATTGGAATTGTATGAATAAATTGTATTTTCCAGGCTTTTGGAGGAAGAAGCCAAGTTACAAACAGCATCACTGCCAGACGAAGGGGAGGCTGCGCAAGAGAAAAGAGCTTCTGCTGAAAACTTGAGATTAATTATTCAGGCTGGTACAGATAGAAAGCTCTCTGCTCCTGCCCAGTCCTTCTGGCTGAAGCCAGCCCAGCCTGCAGTCGGCAAAATCCCTGGGCCCTGCTCTGCTGCTTCAGAGCCCAGATGTGCCCTGGCAGCAGCCACACAGTGACAGGGGTCACAGCTCTCCTCCTCCCCACCAGCAGCAAGATCATCAACACAGGGGTGATCCAGCTATGTTCCTCAAGCTGCAGAAGGCAGAGGAACTTTCTAAATTCATTTCTTTAGGAGACCATCCATTCATTTATAAGCAAAATTGAAAAAAAAAAAGGACTTTTTGATAGTTTCATGGACTCATAGAATTGTGGCTTGGGTTGGAAAGGACCTTAAAGACCATTTCATTTCAACTCCCTGACATGGACATTTCTTTTTTTTTTCCTTCCCTTCCATTCTCCCAGGTTGCTCCAAGCCCCATCCAACCTGGCCATGAACAATTCCAGGGACAGGACGGCCACAGCTTCTCAGCCTGTCCCAGGGCCTCACAACTTACATCACATATTTCCTCTTGCCCTGTGAAGCATCCTAAAAATGAGACTGGTGTATTATTGGGAAATAGTGGCAGGATCTGGCCCTCGCTGAGCTGCCTTGGCTAATTTCTGGGCAGAGATGGAATGTGTCCCCAAACCTCAGGATCACAGCCCAGATGTCCTTGAGACAATTTTCTTGGTTACTAGAATTAATGGAAAAATAAACTCAGAATTCTTGTGTGGTGGAGAACCAGGTTTTACTAAACTCTTCTGTGTTCTTTGTGTTCTTTGTGTCAGATTTTGGAAAAACAAAAGAACATGAAAGGACACAGTGCCTTTTGACCTCTAAACTGGATTTTGTTCTAAAGATTTCAAACACTTAAAAAAAAAAAGTGGAAGTTATGTACAAGACTGTCACAAAGGGATTAAGATAAACTCAGCACCATCATCTACTCTGAAGCAAGCAAACCTGAGCTGTTGTACAATCCGTCCAGCTCCTGTCTTACCTCTTCATTCCTAAATCTAATTTACACTCCATAACATGTAATTTGGATGAAAACCACTTTTTATTTCTCCTGGGTTTTGCCAGGAGGACAGTAAAGGCAGATTGAGATATGAAACGTGGACAGCAAGTGACAGTCCAGTGCTTGCTGTTCTCTGTGGTTTTCCTTTTAAATCTCAATAGGAATATGGAATCCAATTCTGTATTTAATGATATCTCTGAGGCATGATTAAATCGCTCATTAATGGAGCAATATTTATAATTGGATCTTATTAGAGAAAAGGGATTATGAGCAGCCACTGAGTGTTTCCCTTCTTCGGTAGAGCAGTGTGTAAGTGGCTGGGTAAACAACGCAGGTGTGCATTTTTCCTTCGAAAACTCTTGGAAAAGAACACAAAACTCCTGCTAAAATGTCATCCAGGAATGATAATAACTCATGTAACTCTGTTTCATTCCCAGAAATGCCTTCCCTGGCAGTTTTGCAGTTTCTGTGTGCTCAACCATACTCCTCTTCTGCAAGCATAGATGGAACCATTGCGATGCTGCAGATCTTGTGTGTCACTTATTTCTGTAAATTACCTGCTTTTTAACAAGGAACATATTTTTTAATTTTTTAATGGCTTGCCTAACAAACCCAGCTTCATCCTGGGTCCTCTTTGGTTCACATGTTATTACAAATAACACTGGCACTGCCTTCCAGGCTGGATTTTGCCCGCAGTGCCATGGCAGGAGTGAAACCAGCTGCAGCACAGCTCCTTGGATTTAGTCAGCTCTTGACTCTGAGGAGCCATAAAACACCCTGGGATGCTCCTGCCTCACCAACCTAACAGAACTATGAAGGAATTCCTGACTTTACTGGATGTTTGGACTTCTCATTGCAGTTCAGTGCAGAGGAATGTGTAAGCAGGGTAGATCCGCCATGCTGTGTACATAGAATATATCCCATGCAAAGGCAGTGTTATCACTTGTCTCACCCTTCATGTAACCATATATTTTTGCCTCCTTCCCCAAGCTTTCCACCCACACTGGACCTTCAAGCATATGTTTACTGGATTGGAAGCTGTGCCTGCTGGCACCCTGCCCGTGCAGGGCAGCCTGGAGAGATTCTCTCTCCCCTTCTGGGTGAGACTTTGCTTCTGCTCCTCTCCACATGAGAGACGGAGCAAACAAGGTCACCTGGCTGTTGACTGCCTTCCAAAGTCTTTCCCCAATCTCCTCCAAGGGATGGAGGTGAGAACACAGTCTGCAGTTGGGAGACTGGGGAAACCCTGTGTTCTTTTGGAAAGCTTTGCTGTGGGAAAACCCATTCCTGTTCCGACAGCTCTGTTCTGACTGCACCATGTGAATATTGCCTTAGACAGGAAGGTGGGAGACCTGATGTAGTGGGACAGAGAAAATCTGCAGCCATTCCTTTAGAGCAGTAGCACATTCTCATCTCGCTCAGTGGAGACCACTCTGTTGTGACAGTTGTCAAGAAAATCCATTTGGAAGAAGGCGTGAGTGCAAGGTAAACAGCACAAGAACTGGAGAATTCAGATAGTCAGGCTCTCCTGGTTACTCTGACTTGACAGTTTTAAAGATATGTGAGTAATAAAGAGCTGGAGCTCTTATATTTTCATGTCAAACAGCTGTGCACACCAAGAAGGAAAGAAGACAATTACTTATTTTTTTCCCAAGGAGAAAGCTCTGCTGTGTGCTGCAGCCTTTGATTTCTCATTTTGAGAATAAAGGCTGCTCTTCCGAATCTCCTAAGTTTATAAAGGTTCAAGGATTGCATTGTTTTACTGACATCCACCAGCCATGTTTCACTGAAAAGCTCTGCTGATGCAGAATTTTTATTTTCTTTTGCCACTTTCTATTTTCCTGCAGTTGGGAGATACATCATCTCACAAAATTAAGTGTTTTCAGAATGCATGTAAATGAGGCACACTTTTATTTTAATTTCTGATGATGCAATTTAAATCCAAACAGAGCTTTAAAAGCCTGAAAATTATCTGTATACGTACATGGATATAGTAGAACGTCCTCATTTAAAGCATTTTTCATCAAAGAGCAGTAACAAAGAAAAATTGTAGTATTAAGAGCCTGCACCCTTTTGGTACACATTAAAGAGATGCTTCTGTAATGTTCAGATTAAAATTCTCTCCAAATGCAACCGAGAAAATATTTTGTTTAGCTACTGTTTTGCGCCACCAAATGATAAGTACAAAGGCACTGCTTGGAAGGGACCTCTGGAATTGTCTCCTGCCCAAAACTCCCTGCTCAAAGCAGGTCAGCTGCAAGAGGATCAGGACCTTACCTAGTTGTGTTTTAAATATCTCCAGAATCTTGGCAACCTGTGTACAAAACTTGGGTGCACGGGGGGAGATGTCTGTGCACTGATGGGACTTCTTTCAGTCACATCCCAGCTTTTGCTTGGTTTAGATATTTAGAAACCAGCAGTAACTAATGAAATTTTGATTGTTGCTCAGCAAAACAGGCACCATTCTCAGAAAAGGCTGTGATGGAATGAGCACAAGTGTCTCAGGAGGCTCTGACTGCGCTGGATTGGTGCATTTTGCTCCGATTCTCCCCTTTGCCAAGGATCCTCACCAGCACTTTGAGGGCAAAGCTCTTGCTCTGTGCTTAGCAGAGTGGTAGGAGAAGCCCGTGGGTGTGAACAGAGCAGCAGCCCAGGAGAGAGATCTTTCCCTTAAATTTCCTACTATCGGCTCCTGTATTGCTGGGTAGAGCTTGGCAGCAAACCTCAGAGCATCTGAAGACATTCCTCTCTAGAAAAACAGCCACTGAACCTCCTAGAAGAATCAGGAGAGCTGAAGGGTGAATTAGTGATTTTTTTGGCCTATTATAAATGCAGTTGGTGCACAACAATGAGATCTGTGCCAGTGCACACAAAGAAAAATGTCAAATGTGTTTCCAATTTTAGAGGTTACACTGGGGCATCTTTTGGTATTTCTCCTCCAAAGAGCTTTGAGATGAGTCATGAAACCAGTGTTACTCTGTAAATCTGACTGGTTGCAAACATCACAGTTTAGTTCACACGAACAAGCTGCTACAGTACTTTTCAAAAGAACTCTTTGCTTTTCCATGATTTTCAAAATTTGCCTGCCAGATGATCTTCTAACCCAGTCCAGTAATCCCTTTGTGTCCATTTTACCACTGGGTGAATTCCTCAAGATATTTCTTGTAAAATATTACAGAAATTTGTATTTGATTTTCCTTCACATCTGATCTTGTCTTTTTTGTTTCTTTTTATTTGTAACTGTGGAGTCTAAGGCAGGGATTACTTTCTGGAACAGTTAACACCAGAAAACACTGAGAAAAGAGAAGCTTTTGAATTCTCAATGTTCCCAGTAGCTTCTTCCCAGGTTTTACAATCACCAGGCTGGAGAAGACAAATGCTGTGATACTACCATGATTATCCAGTCAAAAACCAGTCAGTGGAGCTCACATTTCAAGTTCCCTGCCCATGCATTAGGCTCAAGGACATGGGCTTGGATTGCCCTGGGCAGCCTTTAGCAACTGGAACACCTGGATGTAAACCTGTCCTTTCAGAGGTTTCTCCTCTGGACCTCCTATATTGAACAAGTGACTCAACACAGTGGTGGAGAAGCAAAAAAAACACCAAAAAACCCCCCCACCACAAACAAAAAATTCAACCCCCATGAGCTTATTCCCTCATCAGAGAAAAAAAAATACAATTCTTTTTTTTATACTTCAAATATACAAACTAAAATGTTCTTCAAAGCCATTCATGAATGGAAAAAACAAATCAATGCAGAGGATTAGATAATTCGTTTAGAAATGATTTGGTGGTGCCTGAAAAGCCTTTACAACCTCAGATAAGGAACAGTCTGGTTTCTTGGCAAAGAGGAGGCTTTGTCACTTCACTATGAACTCATATTCCTCTGTTATACATATGTTATGTCACATCCAGTAGAAACTATTTGCAGAGTCTGGAACTTATCTCATCAAGCCTGAAAATTCAACAGCATATTAATTTCCCTGTAGGATATTAATTTGGTTTTAGATTCCTTATGAATGTTGACAACTACATTTACTCTCTAGGCCAAACCAGCTGAATTTACTGATTTAATTTGGGTCTCTAGAGTGGGTAAATGGAATGTTTTATACAATAATGAGCCAAGATATGAGAGTAAACTCACAACAAAGGGTTAGGTTTCCTTGAAGATGTAAATCTGAAATCAATTGAAACTTTACCATTTCTGTACATAACCCAAGATGAAAACAGAAGAGGTATTTGTATCATCTTTTCTAAAGAAATCCATCCCAAACAGAAATATCATATTTCTGCCAGAGAATGTGATAAGCCATAATTAGGTCACACTAAAAAGCCTGAAGAGAGCAAAAGTTCAGTGTGGCCTCTCACTCTCTTCCACCAAGGTTTCTTTGCACATTCTCTTGCTCTTAGAGACCCAGAATTATACGCAGGTATGTTAAACTTCCTCTATACTATATATATATATTTGTAAAATATGAAATGGACTCCTTGTTAGTATTACCATGACTAATCACCATAATTTCCAGCTGAGATGCCCCCCAGGAGAAGCCCTGGCTGGGAATGCTCTTGGTGAACTGCTGTGCAGAAGAGCCTCACCTTGGTGTCCCATCACTCTGAAGGTTTGGCCTTGCATTTGTCTGCAATCCCTAAAAAACGTGAAACCTGATAAAGAGATTGTCTGCAGCTCCAGATGTGTTTGGTAGGAAGTTGAGTGGAAGACAGAAGTACATCTCAGGGCAGAAAACAGTTTGTGTAAGAGGACAGGGAAACATAGCTGTGAAGACATATGGAATTAATGGAAACCCACTAATGTCTGGTGCCTGGCCTACATCCATGTTTAATTCATGGATAAAGTAACCAATTAAAAATGCATGATAGACTCATGACAACCAACAGACGAATGCATGTTTATTAATGCTAAGTATGGATCAAGGTAGGGAAGTAGCTTGGATCTGAGGAGCTGGGGCACGAGATCTCCCTGTGTGAGCAGGTCCCAGGACAGTCACATTTGCTACTGCAAAAGGACTGAAAGACTCTCACCCCAGAAGAGGATGGGAAGGACATTTGGGAGTAGCTGCTGTGGCCAGGAGATCAGACCCCTGGAGGCCCTGTAGAGAATCAAGTGACAGCAACAGTGAACTACAACAACAGGACAGAGGGGCAGAGCATGTGAGGGGCAGGAGCCAAAGGCTGCCCAGCTCGAGGTCTGGGTGTCCTGGACATCTGGGGGATGTCTTCAGAGTGAAATCCCAAAATGTCCAGAAACCTAAGGATGCCAAGGTCTCCTGGAGGCTTCCCCATCCCTGGAAGTGCTCAAGGCAAGGTTGGGCAGAGCACCCTGGTCTAGTGGAAGGTGTCCTTGCCCATGACAGGGGGAGGGTAATGAGATCATCTTTAGGATCCCATTCATCCCAAACCATTCTCTCATTCTGTGATTCATTTCCAGGTCCCTCCTTGCATGGACCATCCTCTTCAACTGTGTTGACCCAAGGGAGAGGAAGCAGAGGTGACCCATCGGGTTCTTATGTGCCAGTAGCTCCAGCAAAAGGATGGTTTGACGCACAAAGGTTGTGTGGGGATTTGTGCTGCACCATTTCCTTTGGCACCATGGTCCACCTCAACAACCACCAGAAGCTCCAAAAGTAATAATCCTTGCCATTGTCATTAATTAAACAATGAGAATGACAAGGACATTATTTTTTATTTCCCAGTGGAAGCTGTGAACACCTTTCTTTGCTGCCAAGTGAGGCACTTGCAATGCAATGCTCATGCCCAGAGTGTGTCCCCGTAGGGCAGGAAGGTCCAAGTGCCTCTGGATGAGTCATTTCCATTGGGCTAATCTCCGAAAGGTGCTCAGTGAGGATGCAGTGATTTCCAAGAGGTTTGCAATCACTCCACACCACTGAGGATCAGAAACGAGCTAATGGGAAAGATAACAGCCCCTGTGGTCTCCAAAGCTCACATTCCCCTGGGCAGATTCCAGCTCCAGCCATTTATTTTGGTTTTTAAACAGAAGCAAAATCATATCAAGCTAGAACCAGGCGACTGTTTATTAAAACCAAGCCTGGCTGCTGCTGTGAGGGTTTTCTCCGAATGTCAGCCAAAGATGCTTTTCTTTGATGCCTGCAGCAAGTGTTTCCTCTGGGGCCTGTGCTGGGGCGGGGGACTGGGATATCTGACATCCTGGGAGACCAGAGAGCTGTGGTGGGGCTCCAGGGAGAAAACAGCCTTGGCACTTGGGCAGCATTTCTAAGAATATCAACAGGCTCCAAAGGAAAGAAAGAAAACCACAAACTGCTTTCTAGAAGTGTCCACATCAGAGACAGATTCCAAGTAACTGGGATGAGGAGCAAATACCTATGTAGGAATCATTCTAGAATGGTATTTAGCTGACCTGAAACCTCTGTTTGTAGATGCACAAGCCTGACATGTTTCAGCATATTTTCCTTATTTAAGCCCATCCTCAGTAATTGGCTTTTCCAGTTGATGGTGATGAATTAGGGGAGAGCTCCTTGGTGAAATGAAATTGAAGAGGACTGAAAGCTCAAATCCAGCTTAATTGTGCATCTGACATGAGAAGAGAAAACAATACCTGGCATCCCCCAACAAAACTGGCTTCTCAGAGGAAGGATCATTAGGAGAGCAAAGCCCTTGTGATGAACGTCAGTCATGTCATTTAAGGCATGTCTGGGACAGATTTTATAGAATCTACATGAAATCTGACCACAGAGAACCAAATAAAGAGGAATAATTGCAGGAAACATTTTAACCCCATGAACAGAGAAAATTTGCAAGGATGGGTTTGCCCTCTGGCCACGGTGCTCACACTCACTTGTTATAAAGGACGATGTCTGGCCTCCAGATGAGCTCCGAGGGGATTCGGATGGATGTGACATTTTCATATTCCTGGGGGTCCCAGCGCAACTTGTAGTCGTGCCACTCCTGCCAAAAATGAGGTGGTTACAAAGCTGGAAGAGTTCAGCAGAAAAACTGAAAAGGAACATGGAAAAATAGATATTTGGGGGCACCCACCTGCTTCACCCACACATTCGTGGTCATCATTTGATTTTTCTCATCCTGAAATGCAAGATCAGATATTGGTTATAGGAGCAGATTAAGCGGCCCAAAGAACCCTCTTAATTTCTCTTAATTGTATTTCATTTACGCAATTACAAATCACCTCTGCAATAAATGTAAGTTCCATCTTGGAAATAAAAAGCAGATGTTTCTGTCATTTGACATGGGACAGGGCACAGCTGTCTGATACCACTGAACAGCTGAGCCTGCACCTAAGCAATCCTGTGAGCAGATGGACTGGAATTTATTGGGATTTTCCTCAGTGCTGATGGATTCAGCCTGGGATGATGATACCAGGTAGAGGAAAAAGCTCCCCAGCCTGCCTTTGACCTGAGCACTGAAGGAAGGGAGTAATGGATGTATAAACCCTTACTCACACATGTGTGGTGGATTCCAGTGCTCAGCTCCATCTGCAAGGGTGCTCTCCTGTGGAACATTATCCATGGACACAGTTCTGGAAACAAGAAGCTCAGCAGCATTTCTCCTTCTACCAAATAAATGAACTTGTGGCACTATGGATTGGGTTTCCTGAATAAACCCCAGCTGCTCCACTGACACTGAACTCCTGGACAGCCTGGTGTATTCCCATCAACGGGTAGAATTTTTCCCAACTCTATGCAGAAATAGTATGGAAAGGTAGGACTGTATACATATATTTAAATAATGTCATGCAGATATAATTCTGGCAGCATTTCAGTAGAGTTAATTACTGTTTGCTGCTTGCCTTTTGTGCCCTCTGTGAGTAACTCAGATGAATTACGTGGGGCACAGCCTGGTGCTGGTCTGACTGAAGAGTCCCACCAGAGCTCAGGGTTTATTTGTGGGGTCTTTTTTTCTCTCTTGCCTTGGTTGGCATCAAACGCAGCTGAGTTGGCAGGGCTCATTTGACAGCAAACTGCTCGTCATTAACCTTGCTCTTGTGGCAGTTCAGGATTGATTGTGAACATTAAAACCCAGGAGGTTTGGGGGGAGCTCTGCCTCCTCCTCCCGGAACCTCCTCATTGCTGTTGTGGCACCAGATGTAAAACCTGATCAGAGATTCTCTCCTCCAGGGTTAGGGACCAGAAGCACATGGAGAAAGGAGGAATACAAAACCACTCCAATGAGAAACAGAGGAAATACCCAGCTGGTTCCTTGGATGCCCATGGGAGATGGAAAATGCCATGACTGGGACTGATCCTTGAGAACCTGCTTCTCTTACCACTTCGCAATTCAAGCACCTGAAGGTCACCACCACAGCCCCTGCACAGGGCATCCCAGTGCAGCGGGTGCTGCCCTTTACTGGAATTTTCCTCCCTGGAAACCTCCCTGGAACCACCCTTCGTGGAAGTTCCTGCCCATCACCACACCCAAGGCTCTGCCATCCTCCTGTCCTGAGTGAAGAACAACTCCAGTCCCACGGGATTATCTCGGAGGGGTTTGCAACGTGCTAATGACCAAGTTCCTCCTCAGCTGGCACAGCTGGATGCTCCTCATGGAGCCAGCCCAGAGGACAGCAGTGACTCCACAGCCTTGGGGGTGTTGCACTCCCTGGCTCCTTCTCTCAAGGTGAACACAGCATGTGAGGTCCTGCAGACACACGGACATAGGAGTCCAAGTGTGTCTGCTCCTGGATACAGATTTGATCCCTCCCCCCTTATTTCTGGGCTCAGAAAACCCTCGGCACTCCAGAGTGAGATAAGGACATGCAGGAATGTCGAGTTCCCCATTGATTTCTGTTCCCCTGCCCCCACTTTTGTCAGCAGGAGCTGGGGTTTGAATGCAGCTCTGATTTCCCTTTCAGACTCCTTGTCATTGGGAGCTGAGCATAGAGTCTAACAATTGCAGCAGGGTTTGCACCAAAACTGTCACTGTTGGAAGGGGGAGAGGAGCTGAAGAGCCTCGGTGGTGGCAGGAGTGTCACCAGTCACAGACTGGGGCAGGGGGATGAGAGCTCTCCTCCAGCCATGCCCACAGGTCCCGGCAGAGCTCTGCCTGTGAGTTGCACTTCTAACCACTGACATGGTTTTAAGAAGATTAATTTTTCTTAAGTAAACTGGGAAAGCTCTGCGGAGCAGGTGTATTGATCCCCCCTCTCCCACGATTCAGCAGCTGCATAATGGAAAGTCTCTCTCATGCCTCCACAGCCACTAATGTCTCATCTTTAGTCTTATCAATTATTCAGATGAGAACCATGCAACTTCAACATTAGCAACTGCAAACAGCCCTGGATCCCTCAGGCTGACGTAAGAGTGAGGAGGGGAATGGGAGTCCATTTCTGTGCTGCAAAGCTGGAAGTTGATGGCTTCTGCACGAGGAGATGAGACTCTCCAGCAACTGGTGCCTTTGATTCCCCACCTCCTGAATCATCTCAGCTGTTTCCTTTTCACCTCAAAACTCTGATTTCAAAATATGAAACTGTGTGAAGAGTCATCTATCATGATTGTCCCACACCAGTGATGCCTTTAAGTTGCATTATTCTTTCCATTATCATAGAAATCATAGAATGGTTTGTGTTGGAAGAGTCCTTAGAGCTCATCCAGTTCCAATCCCCTCCAACACTAAACCAGGCTGATCAAAACCTCATCCAACCTGGCCTTGAACACTTCCAGGGCTGGGGCATTATCACCCCCTTCACTCTGCCACACGACTGCAGTAAAAAGTGACAGGGAGTCCCCTCTTCTGAAAAATAAGGGGATTTGATGAGATGCCCTTTAAAGGTCCCTTCCAACCCAAACTCTTGTATAAAAGCCAGCCCAACACCTGCTCAAGGAATGTGCAGCTGCACGGACACACCGTCCTGGGAAGTGCCACATGCAAACAGGGACGGGAAGGAGAAAAATGCAGGACCAAGATCTGCACAAGCTCCAAAGCCTGTGAGCGTGTCTAACACCTGCAGCCTTGCAGAGACCTCCTTGGCATCCAACACTTGACCCCAACACACTGTGCCAGAATAATCCCCTAAATACCATTCCAGTGCACATCAGTCTGCGTGCAGACCACTCAGTTTTGGGCACATGCAGTTTGCACATGTGTGACTTCTATCTGAGCAAACACTCAGAAAGAATTTTCTTGTTAATCTCTGCCAGATTAGCTAAAAACCCTCAAAACTTTCATTTGCAAAAATCTCTTCAGGCAATCTCTCTTCCCAAGGTGCGCAAAGCACTGTCCCTATTAGCTTGTGTAAATTAGTGTTAATGATCATGGCTCAAATTCCAAATTAGGTATTTGATTTATTCCTTTGCCAGAATTCTCTGGCATTTATGCCAGTGTCTCCACTGCCCTGCTGTCATCAGTCCCATGGGTTTAGATAGGGAATTTGGGATGGTGCCTGTAGTAAATGAAGAATAAAGGACCCACTTTGATGACCATCTACTCACATAAGTCACCCTGTGTTCCACCAGGTCTGTCTGCATGATCACATTTCTCTGCTGAGGGCAGAGTCTTCCCAACCCAACCCTGGATCAGCCAGTAAAGCCCACATGCACCAGGAGCCTCTCCCTGGGCCCCAGCCTGGCTAATCTTGGCCTCTGTGGCACAAAGAGGTTGCCCTTACCACATCGATGAGCTGGGCGATGGACAGGCCGAAGCGAACCAGGACCACGTCCGAGATGTTGGCGACAGGACGGGACCACTTGTTATAACCAGAGAAGAGTTTCTTCAGGAGCCGCTCCTCTGCGTGGGCTCGGGTCTCCACGTGGCCAAAGGCTGTGGGGAAGGAAGGAAACACCTGCAGGTCCAAGGGCTGGCACAGCTGGAGCCTTCTCCAGAGGGAAACTCCAGCAAACCCCAGCGATGGGCACTTGGGGATACACAAGAGGGTGATGCTACCAGGGTGACTTGCCTCCCTCCTGTCCCAGGCATTGCCAGGTATTCCTCACTCTATTCACCTGCTATTACAGAGCTGGATTCGTCTGAAGAAAGTGGCAGCACCAGTAATACCATTTAGAAAACACTACGTGAGCCATTCCTCCCTGAATCTGGTCTAATTTTTTTGGCCACTTTGTGGCAAGTTTCCAGCACTGGAGTCTGCAAGCAGGGAAGAGGGTTGCTAGAAGGTCAAGCCAAAAAGAAAAAAGCAGCCTCCTGCTGGGAGATCAGGATTTTGGATCAGATTTTCACACAAAAACTGGCATTAAATGCATCAGGGGGAAAAAAAAAAAAAAAAGCAGACTGAAATTCAGCTTTTTAACCATCTTAGTAGGTATTTCACAAAAACAATGGGGGAAGGAAGAGGATGGTGGAGGGCACAAGTTGGATTACAAGATCCCAGTTTTGCTCAGGCATAACTTTAAAAGTTGGAGGCTGCAAGGAGCAGCCCTGACCCCGCACGTAGGCTCCAGGAGCTGTCGGAGGTGCCTGGTGGTTATTCAAAATTAAAGCCACGTTTCATCCAGGGGCTGTCGGAGGAGCTGCGCTCCTGTGCCGGCTGTACCAGACAGAGGGGAGAGGGAGCTGGGGGCTCTCCCCACGTCCCTCGTGGAATATGGCTTCTACTTAGTCTTTAGCTGCCCTGGATTATACAAAGGGAAGCATTAACTGAGCACTGGCTGTGCTCTCCCCAGCCGGAGCTGTAGCCCCGAGACACATTAACACACTTTACCCAGGGAAGAAAAGCCCAGGCAAGAAGCAGGATGCTGAGCCCCCGTCTGGATTCTCCCTCCTGTCCCCTTCCCACGGCGGCTTTAACCCTTTCTCCATCAAATCAGACGAGGAGCAGAAAATAAAGGCAAAGCGCTGCTCAGCAGAGGCTGGTGTTCAGGGGACCAGAAATGATGGGGCAGAAGGGTGGAGGAGTCAGGAAATTCCCTGTTGACAGGGGCTGGTCTCTGCAGTGTGTCTTTGAGAGGGATAAGGGTGGAAAGAACTAAAGAGCAGAGCAGGGGCAGAAGAGCTTTCTCAAACTTACCGGGGAAAATGCTGGCACACAGCAGGAGGAGGAGGTTTCCCTTAGGCACGAGAAATCCCATCGTGGAGCAGAGCTTTAGTGTGCAGAGTCTCCCGTCAGGGCAACTTTTCCGCTCTGAGTCTCGGGATCCTCCAGGTTCATTCCCCTAAACTCCTTTCACTCTCTCTCCCTCTGGGAACGGATAGCAGCTGGTGCTTTGCTTTTTTCTTTTCTCTCTTCTGAGTGATTTCCAGCTCTTCCTCCTCGAAGGATGCTCTTTCCTGGGACGCTGCTGCTCGTACACTCACAAGTGATGTGCAAGGGCTGCAGAGAGCCTCTGTAAGAGCCCGGGGTGCCCAGCCTCCCTGGGCTCTCTGCTGCTCCTCTCCCCTTCCCTACGGGGCGCTTGGGCTGCAGGTTTATTTGCTGCTGCTGCTGCTGCTGCTGCTGCTGCTGCTGCTTTCAGCCTTCCCCCAGCCCCTGGGGCAGCCTTTGCTCGGATTTTGCTGCTGACGGGCCACTGATGATGCCTCTGGAGCAGAGAGTGAGCACAGCGTGTTTGTATATTTAATGTAGGCAGACCTGCCCACCTCCTGCTTAGGAGAAGGAGGAGGAGGAGGAGAGAATCCCTGCGCTCCAGCAAACAGGCTGCGGGAAGGAAAACTTTTGCAGGAGAAATAGAGGGGGAGATCCAGAGCCCAGCTGCAGCCAGAGGTGGATACGGGGCCAGCTGGGATCTTTATAGCACCGGAAGCCCAAACAGTTCTTAATTAACGAAAGCTGTCTCTTTAATCTCGTCCAACTGCTTTTCAAAATCACTCCGGTGTAATTAGACCGAGATATTTCTGGCTTGGGCACGTATCTTTGCTGTCAGTAATTACTAGGGTGATGAACCTGCCCATGAGAACAGGGCTCTGCTGCACTTCGTGCTGTACAAACATGCAGGACAAATACAAATATTAGTGTCTGCCCACAGGCAATATTGCAAACCAAGGGTGGGACCGAGACAAGGTCACTTGAATTTATCTATATGCTTGAATGTACCTTAAATACAGCACAAAAAACTCTGTTGAAGTCTTGCAAATTTTGTGGAGGAAAGGATAACTCCTTGTGTTAGCAAGGAATTATCACTCCAGCCCTTCATCCCACATCCCTGATTCCTTGCATGGGAGACATGGAGTGGAGCTCTCCCCATTTCATTTTAAAACCAGCTTTGATATTAACACAATTACTTCCACACGGATAGCAAATGGATTTAATTTTCAGGCAGGGGTAATGTTGTCAGCTGCAAAATTAATCAAAGTCTGTTCTAATAATATTAGCTACATATTTTATGTATAATAATTTCCCTACTGCCAAAGCATCTCAAATATCTTCCAATATAATAGATTGCTCGCTGCAAATGGGGAGGATTAAAGTCACAAGAGAAATTAGGTCTGTAGTGAGATTATAAATAACATCAGCGTAGTACCAAACTCGACTTGTCTTGTTTTTCTTATCTCATCTCTTCCTCGACAGCCTTTCCAGTGACAAACCACACCATATTTTCCCACTTTATGGATTCCTGTACAGTTGCCTGCTTTGCTTTTGGAGTCCTGACCCTCACTGCAGCACCTGAGCACCTGTGATATGCTATAAAAATCTGTAGTGCTCATTCCAGGGAACCATCCAGCATTAATTTAATAAGCAGCAGAGGTGAGATGAAATTAACTCGGAGCTGAAGTGTGGGATACATCCTGAGAGCCAGGTCCTGTGCAGCTCTGAGCACCTCCAGCAACAGGGGAGCAGAGGGGCAATCACTCCTCACCAGGGTTAAAACAGCATCACTCTGTCACCTACTGCAGCCACACATTCCCAAAAACAACCTTAAAAAAACTCCCAGCATTTCTTTAAAACCCTTTTCTCTGTGGAACCTGAAGTCTGCAGGTTCTTGTACTCCTTGTTAGGTCCATGCTCAGTTCTGACCAAGCAGCATTAAATGAGGGGATCCTGGGTCTCTGCCCAGCTACATCCAGCCACGAGCACCGAACGCAACAAATAAATAGTGGGGAATAGGATTTCTAAAGGCCATTTTTCAGGGAGGCTGGTGCTCTGCACAGGTCACACGCTGAGCAGCCAAACCCAAGGGATGCAATATCAACTATTCCCTTTTGAGAACCTTGGCCATAAATAATACAGGTATCCTTGACTACAGGCCCTCTTGTGCAGAGCTGATTCAAATCCCATGGACAAACCCCATCCATCTTCACCTTGCCTGGCTTTCCGTGCTGGCGAGCAAACACTGCCTTTAGATTAACCCTATAAATTATTTTGATTAAAAAAGGATTTCCTTCTTTTGGAAATTAATCGTAAATCACCATTTCCTATGAGCGAAATGTTTGTCCCTCACCTCGCTGGCCATGTGGGGAATGAGCATATTTTACAGAGGTTTCTGTGCCTTGAAGTGACCTTGTTAAATCTCACTGCCAGTTTCTTTCTGCATCATTGGGCCATAACAAAATTTCCATCAGCTTCTGTGTGTATTTGGAAGGCGATGACTTCCACTGGTACATGTGCAAGGGACTCTGACTGGAACAAAAGATGCCATTTAAGGATTTTAATGATTTTTTTTTATTGTGGTAGAAAGCTGCGACTGCAGCCCGATTTCCAGGGACCCAGCTCTGAGCCTCCTCATTATTATTATCTTCTTTTGTCTGAAAAAGACGTGGATAATTTGGGTGATCCAGATGTTCATGAAAACTGATTCAAAAATCCCAGCTATTGAAGATTGTCGACTGAACAGAACAGAAACAAGGTGGTGTTTCCCCAAGGTTTCCAGTGAAATCTCAGACTTGTCCTTGGAAAAAGGGCAAGCCCGTTACAAGCTCAGTTTTGAGCCATTTAGTGGAATTCCATGATTTTGCAAGGATCTGGTAAGTCCTGACTCTGCCTTCTTGCGTTCTGCACTCCTGTAAATCTCTTGTCTACTTCAACCCTCTCTCAAATAATTTTTATCCTATAAAAGGCACTGGCAGAAGGGGATTGAAGGTCCCTGAGAGGTGGGTGCCTGCACATAAACTGTGCCTAAGCCCCCTCTCCTGCCATCACTCATTCAATATTGAAAAACTCAGCTGCTCAAGGAGGCAGAAGCAGCTGCACTGCCAGGGAAGCCTAGGACTGCACATTTCCTTTGAATTTGCTCTCTCTCTCCATGATCTTGTCTTGGATGTCACAGCCAGCTCTCCAGGGCAAGCCCTTGACCTCTGTTTATTTTGTAAAATGTCATCTGGATGTTTAAATCCAAGGAAGTGAGACACAATAATAGTAATATCTCCTTACCCGTTCCCCATTTGGGCTTGGCACAGGGGACAGCACAGGTTAATGGAATGCTTGAGAAACACCATCTTTGCATTCAAAGGGGATCGGAATTTTTTTCCTTGTCTCCATTCCTGTGATAAAGATTTCCCTCTCCTGTTCCTACCTGCTTTCTCATCAACAGAGGCTTCAGGTGGAGCAAAAGCAGAAGGAGGAAAACCAACAGTGAAAGGGGAGAGATCTCCTTTCAGTGAAATGCACTCTGAAATGAGCAGAGCAGAGGGACGTGCAGGGCTGTTTCTGAGCAGGGCCGGCTCCATCTGCCTCTGGGGAAACCTGCGCGGTACTGCTGGCCTCTCAAGAGTGACTCTGATTTATTCATATTCATTTCAGTTTGTTTCTGAAGCAACAGAAGACTTTGAAAGAGATTTTTAACTAAATCAAAGATTTTTACTGTGTAAGAGACTTCTGGCCATGCAGGGGAGCTGAGACACCTGCATGGGAGTAAGAACAGTAGATCAACAGTGTAGGAACGTAAAATTATTCAAATCCTAATGAGCACACAGAGAAGAGGGAGTGATGCTGCCTGTAAATGTAGGAATGATTATTCCCAAAGCAATAGGTTTAATTATGGAGCCCAGGCTTCTCCCAGGTTCCTTGTCTTCTTGGAAGCTGGCTGAGGAGTGGATGTGTCTCAGCCACAGAATTCTGCCATATCCTCTTATTGTTTCCTGGAGCACCCTCACGGCAATGACCAGGCCCTGCAGACAAAGGCAGTCCGTGGCTTTGCTAAACCTCACCCCCAGTGAGAGCCCCGCTGTGCCAATACGTCTGAGGTGCTCCAAAGCTGCATCACCCACGAGATTCCCCTCCAGAGCAGGGTCCCTCTCTGGGTGCACGCCGTGAGCAGACACCTGGCAGCCCAGCCCCGGGTCCTTGGGACACCACAGGCACACCTTGTCCAGTCAGGGCCCCCCAGTGCTGAGCCAGGCCAGCCCCACGGCTCCGGCCACGAGGAGATGCCCAGTGGGGCGTGGAGCAGAGGATGTACACACTCCACAGCAGGGCAGTGTGGCTAATGCAGCATCTCCCCCTCCTCCCTGTGTGCTCATTAGGATTTGAATCCAAGCACGAGAGCCCTGATGCATTAACCTTTTGTGTTGCCTTGGAATTCGCACGCATTGCTGGGCTGGGAGCTAAGGGAGCTCAGTACCTCGCAGGATTAACTCCATAACGAAGCTCTGGGGGAGAATCCAGTTGTATTTACATCTGAACAGCCTGTGCTGACAGAGAGCAGGGGGAATTCTCTCATCCCTTCTGTTTCCAGACTTGTTCCCACCTCTGTCCTCCACAGGCACACGCTGGTTCTCTTTTTCTCTGACCAGTGACTCATCGTGCCAACAAGACGCAATAATCCACACATTTCTTCCTCTCTGGATTTCTCCTCTTCCTGTTGCTCACTCAGACATATCCTGGGAATTTCTGAATAAGGCTCTTTATTAATGAAGCAACAGGAGGATTTGTGGTTCTGGCTGTGCTTAAACAAAGCAACAAACAAAGTGAGCCAAGCACTGAAAGAGGAAATGAAGCAAAGCAGAAAGTCATGGCCTCATTAAGACTTCCAGCTCTACAACTATTAAAGGGCTCATGTTACAGATCAGATGAACCTCTACATCTTGTTTGTAAATGCCAGACTCCATTGTAAAGAGCCCATAAAGAGCAGGGAGGCAGCTTTCACTTCTCTTAAGACCCATGAAGATGGAATTTTAAATTAGAGAACTGAAGCATGTTTCTCCAGACAAGTTTGTTCTCCAAGGACAGCTTTTGTTTCACTGCTCAGCTTTGTAGATCTAAATTAGGCTCTTGTCCTTCCTCACCAGAGGGCAAACACTGCCCAATTTACTCACTGAAGAAATCTGGAGTTGAGTGATTGACTCCCCGATCAGCTCCAGCTGCAGATCACAACTCCCCAGCCAGTGCAAACATGTCCGAGGGTGCTGCAGGCTACAGGCAAAGCCAGGACTGATGACAATAGGGGGTAATTAGCTAGATGAGGCGACTGAGTAAGTTACAACCTCCCCTGAGCTCCTGGCCTGATGATGGGAAGTGTCACAAACCCGATGAACACCCCACGCTATGAGGGTCAGGTGCAGGACCTGCCCATCCATCTGGAGAGCAGGAGCTGGGAGCTTCTCCAGCCACCCCTGTTTGCATCAGTGGGGCTCAGCAGGTGCCCTGATTTGAAGCTTTTGATGCCACTGCACCAAGACATGAACTAGAACAACTCCCATGCCAGGCCTCAGCTCCCTGAACAGAGGGCACTTTAGCGAGGCATGGAGAGCAGAGTGATCTGAGCCCAAAATACCTCAAGTGCCCTCACCAAGGCTGCTGTGAAGGCAAGGATGAGCTCTGCCAGAGACAGACCCTACTCCAGGCTCGGTCTTGATGACTTCAGCCTTCATTTTCATGCCCACATCAGTGTGTCTGTGATCTGTGTCCTCTGCAAAAATCAGCATTAAAAAAATGCAGCCAGTGGTGAAAACTTGGTCATAAATATTGTGCTTGGCACAAAGGTTTGGCCATAAATATTTCCTTGGTTAACCAATAGGAAATGATAGCTCTTAAATCTCAATTACAGTTGAGTAGTAACTGGCTCACACTCATTGGCACCAGGGTCCTGCCTTGCTTGTGTGGGAAACAAGGGCAGTTTTCCCACAGCTTTGGAAGCAACCCTGAAACTCTGATTTCTGATTTCCAGAGTTCAACAGCATTTGTTTTCTTTCTTAATTTAGAAAGAGCTAGGATGAAAAAACCCCTCATGTTTAGACTTCCTTAAGCACTGTCCAAAAGCTTCCTGCCGTAGATGTTGTAGTGGCAGTTCTTTTCCAGCTTCGTATTTCTCCATCGATTTCTTTATTTACAGGATTCATTCATATATAGCTCACAGACAGGATATGAATCTCCAGAAACCCTGCACAAACAGGAAAGGAAAGGTGGGGTTTTTTTAGGAAATTTTTGGAATTGGGAGTTGCTGAGATGCTACCATCCTGTCTGGTAGTTTAGCTATGATCACGCCAGTTGAGACACCTTTGGTACCTACTATGAAGTCTATGTCCAAAGTTTAAAAAAATAATAACACAGAGGGTTCAGAGCATCATCTTTTATGGCTGCAGACAAGCTGTGACCACACTCACCATACTGGTACGTGCTGGGGGTGCTGCCTCTCCCCAGTGTGCACCTGGCAAGGTGGAGAGGGGACAATCCAAGAGTTCCAGAAAAAGATGCCCTAAATCTGGACTGGGGCCAAGGATCCTTTTCCCCTTCACGTGTCTTTCTGTGCAGCAGATGAGAAAGCCTTTGGATAACCAGGAAGGCAGGGCCTGATTTGTCTGCGTGCTCCTCCCACGTTCCTGGTACCTTCAGGCTCACATCTTCTCTCTGCTCATTAAGACACAGGCTTCTATTATTTTCCTGCTGACTGGCCCACACAAAAAGAAACATCAGCCATCTGTTACTCCCACAATTTTCTGGATCACAAGAGTGTTGTTGATTAAGGAGGAAGTTTTTCCAAAAGGCACCCATTTCCCACTGATTTCCCAAAAAATATAGTGTCTTCCTCTAAAATTACAGCTTCTTGTCCTGCATGTTAGCAACAAACTGGCCTTTACTTCAGACCCATGTACAACACTTGTAATTGCACAGCAGTTATTTACAGCACTACTCACTGCTCAGTCACAGTACAGGAACACAAACACTTGATTTCAAGTGCCTGGATATCTTTGGAAATCTGGACCGTGCCCACCAAAGTATTGTCAGAAAACCACAGGAGTCTCATGCTATTCAGGAACTCAGTTATTTTTTGCACTTTTCTACAAAAACAATTTATCACGATGTCTTTAGGCCTCATCCTGCCACTCTAAACATCCAAAAGTTCAGGGATATTTATACCTGAGCTGCTTTTAATTTTGCCAAGCAAGATGATTGGGCTGGCATGACTACAGCAACTCCCATCATGATGACTGTAGAGTTTGGAATCAACATGAAGATACTTTGACATATTTTATTCCTGATTCTATTCTTCTCCTTTTGGCACAGACTGGTGTCCCATATGGCCCATTGTTGGACCCTGCACCAGCTGAAGGAAAAGCATCTTTGATTGACACTTGAAAATACCAAGTTGTGCCTCTGGGCTGGCTCAGACTGAAAATGCTCTTGGCAAATGGAAACAGTCGTGTCGTTTTTATTTCACTGTTCAACAGGAAGAAGACATTTTCTACACTGAGCAATACACATAAAAGTTTGTTCTCTGAGGGGATTAAATATTCTTCTTTTGATCTCCTGTAGCATGTTTCCAACTGGAAACAGGCTTCAGATCACACGTTCAGCTCCGAATGGAACTTGGAGGAATAAAATCCCGTTCCCAGCTCTGGCCTCTGGGTTTAGAAATCAAATGGCTCCTTCCCTTGGGGAACACGACTCTTGGTCTGAGCAATCTCTTGCTCTATGGGTTTGAAGCTCGTGTGGGATTACCCACACCCAAGGTACACCCAAAGAACAAGATCTACCACCTCATCTGTGAGGATGGAAATGCAACGAAACCATACAGAATGACCTGGGGATAGAAGTTTGGAGACCTGGACACTGGGATATTTCTTTTTGTAACCCATCTCCAAAACCACAACATGTCTTGACTTACTTTCCTTGAAGTCCTCAGGACTATCCAGACCATCAGGAGTAAAAGTTATCTGCTCTTTAAAATTTTGCCATTATGGACTATGAGAGAAATTAAAAAGGACTCCCCAGACTATTTCACACAAAACCAGGTGTGGATAAATGAGCAGCAAATAACAAAACCTTTTAGTAGCAAGGCCTGTGGTAACATTATTTTTCTTGTAAACCTGATGAAAGCATTTTACTGCAGTCAGAGAGGAGCTGACTAAATTGTGGGTTGCAGCAAGACGTTAAATTTGTGTAAAGGAAGAAAAGATGGGCATGGAAAAATTATTCCCTCTGCCTATCCAGAGAGTGCTTATAATAGAATATTTGCAATCCTCAAATATTCTTAGTCATGATCCTGTTACTGGCAGGGAAATCAAGCCAGGTTCTTGGAACAGGAGAACACTGAAATCACAGATTATGTCCATTTTGTGGGATGAAAATTTTGGTGGATAAAGAGCTATTCCTATGTGGCAGCAGTTGAGTTTGATCCTATGGCTTGGGATATATATCACGTACAACATATGTCCTATAACCCATAAATTCCCTGAGCAATGGAGTTTTTAAATGGAAATCAGACAGACAGCTCCACACAGCACAGAGTGAAAAATCAATCAACTATAATAGCAAATACAAAGGCTGTGCTGCAGGGCTGAAGAGCCATTTTGCTCGGTGTATTCAAACACCTGCAGCAGAAGAGGCTCCTGTGGGGCATCTCTTTTCTGATGGAGAGAGATTTCTCATCTCAGTCCTTAATGAAGACTCAAATCATTGAGCTGAGCCTTGCTTTGTGCAAGGAAGAAAGTGCTGACCACTTAACATAAAAAAGCGCCCACAAACATGAGTCACAGTCCAAAGAGCAGGAGTTTTTCTTTAAAAATCATAGGATTAAACATGTGTATGAGGTTCTTTGCGATCCTTATCACCCCCATCCTACAGAGACCATACACTTCACTTCCTGACTAAGAATTTTTACGGCTATAAGAAGGGAAAAAAACAGAGACTGTCAGATGTTTATTTGCCTTCAGTGGCTGAGGCTGTTGGTGAGACATCACAAGCCCTGTGGTGTAACCCCAAGGCCTGGCAGCCCTGAGCCTCAGCCCTTCCCCCAGCATCAGCGTTCAGCCTCTGCTAGTGACTCTGCTGTAGAATTCCAGGGGGGGAAACAAGATGAGAAAGCCAAACCTCTGGCCCCATCTCATCATGGCCTGCTCTCCTCTGGAGTATGCTGTTTGCTGGAAGTGTGGAAAACTTTCTAGGTTTGACAACTCACACAACAGTTATATTTTTTTATTGCTGGGGTTTGCTATTTTTTCCTCCTGCAAGTGAAGATGCTTTGGAATTCATGGAAGTGTTTCACTGAGGGATATTTGCTTCAATGCACTGCCATTCTTTGGTCCTCTAGTCACAGGAGGAAAACACAAATGTCTAAATTAGGCAGACAAAACTCAATGAAGCTTCTGAGGGGGAA
The DNA here is from genome assembly GCA_013397115.1 of Edolisoma coerulescens. Taxonomy (NCBI): domain Eukaryota; kingdom Metazoa; phylum Chordata; class Aves; order Passeriformes; family Campephagidae; genus Edolisoma; species Edolisoma coerulescens. The sequence goes on from VWZW01002161.1 coordinate 31,946, forward strand.
TTCACTGACAGTGGTTTGGAAGGCAGGGAGTGGCTCCTCTCTGTTATAGCTGGTGACTCATAAGCACCGATCACACCATGGTTTATTAAAAATCCAGTCAGGTCCCACACAGAAGTGATGTTATTCTAATATCCCGACCATTTCAGCAAGGTGTAAACTGCTGTGTTGCAAGGAATGACGTTGCCTGAGGCAAGTTACCAGTTCTGTGGAGCAGGGCAGGAGATCAGTCGAGAGAGAGACGGCACAAGCGCAGGCAAGGCGCTGACAGTCAGAATATTTCCATCAGGATCCCAAACGTGGCAGCCAAAGCTTCAATCAGAGACAATCATTGCTAGGATACAGGGAAATGTGTCCAGAGTCGTAGCAACAACTGATTACAAGCAATTCCCCAAACGTTTGAGGGGATGGTGCACTCCAGTCAGCACTTCAATTTCTTGGTGATTATCCAAGATGTAAACATCTTTACCCAAATAATCCAGCTGTCAGCCATGAAAATTGATTTAATGGGCAAGTGGATGCCTGTGAAATGGTCCCTGCGAGGATGTCTGTGTAGGTGGAATCCAAAGGGGTCAGCAGTGCTGGTCCCGAAGTGGGAGCTCAGAGCCGTGCACATCCTTTTCCTTTACCCACATCACGTTGTCCAGCCCTGCCAAGGCTCTCCTTGCCCCTCAGATACCACATTTAGGGAAACATAGCACCAAAACTTTAAATTTAAATTCATACCTCATCTCCCATGAAGATGCAGAATGTTTAAGGCAGCCTAGGCTAGAGATGGCCCTTGACTGGCGACGGGCATCCTTTGCAGGCTGATGAGGGCAGGACCCTTGGGAAATCCAGGGCTGACGGCACCTCCTGGGGAGCTGGGCTGCTGCTGCCACCAAATCACCACCCACACATCAACTAGTGGCCAGCATCACTCCTGGGACACTTAGTTCCTGAGAAAATACGATGTTGTCCCAAGAAGGGCGATGATTTCCACAAGGATCCACGGTTTCAGTCCGTGGCCTGCACCCAGAAGGTGCCAGCCACGCTCTCCTCACTGCTGGGGAGAAGCTCGATTTCCCTGCATTTCCCAGATTTGGCAGCAGCCCCGCACCTCCGGCAGGACAGTCCCTTTCTCTCAGTCTCCCGTTTTAATTTCCCACCTCCTTGCCCTGGATCCCTCCTCCTGGCTGTGTGTGACAATGCCAGAGCCCGGAGCTGCCCTTCAGGGGAGGAAAGCACTGGCAAACAGAAAAATTTGAACTAGTTAAGTGTGCACAAGGGAGGCTCTGTAAGCCTAATTAGAGGTAATTAGGAGTCCTCCAAAGCCATCCACCAAAGCCCTGATGAATATTTATTGCCCTATTATGGACTGCTCCCAGGTATTCTCCAGGAGCACTGGTGGGTTTTGGGGGAAGGCAATGATATACGTACTTTCAAAGCAATTCTTTTCTGGAATTGCAGCGGTCTGTGCAACTTATATGACTTTTACATACTTTTTTTAGTTTTACAGGGGAGCACAATGACTTTTCTCAGGATATATATGAGAGCTGAACTGACCTTAATAGAAATATGCTATTTCTGCGCAATTTGGAGTTACACTGAGGAATCAAGGTTTTATTTGCACCCTGGGCTGTGTGAGCCATTCTGTGCCACCTCAATGGAGCCACTGGTCACTCCAGGCTCTCAGGAGGAGGGGAAAGTTTCTGGGTCCAGAGAGTAAAAGTCCAACAGTGACACAGTCACAGCAGCTGCAGACTTAATGATGTTCAGGGGTTTGGGATGTGAGCCCTCAAACCATTCAAAGAAAGAAGGTAAGGCTGAGTTGCTGGGTTTAGCCTGGGCTACCGAGGTGGGATTTTGGAGGGTTTTAGTGATACCTGCCTGAAAAAATGCTACTCATGAATAAAAGTCACTAAACATGACTCTCACAAAGCTGGCTTGTGAAACGCCTTTCCTTTAAAACCACAGATTATGGAGCCATGAAACATCCTATATTTTATATTATTTTAAATGTGGATTTGTAAATCTGATACTTGCAGCTAAAGTAAAAAAGGAGGTCGGTAAATCACGAACAAATAAAACATGAAAACAAATCATCTTTAAAAATCTCATGATTTTAAGCTTTTTCATGAGATTTTCATGGAACTGACACATTGGTTTGGAGAAAAGGTGCTATGCACAAGGAATTTGTCCCTCTCCCACCCAGCATCACGTTTCCCTCAGTAAAGGCAGGACCTGCCCCATCTTCACTGGAAACCAGCAACCTCATGCAAGAAAGAACAGAGGAGAGGGAGAGAAGGACAGAAGGAGGGAAGGAGAAGTTTAACAGCCCGAGAAATCCAGACAAGAAGGAAAGTTGGTGCAAGGCATGTGCTGTGCAGAGGGCTGAGGTGGGATTTCAGTGGCTTTTGTACTTTATTTTAAGCACAGTGGACGTGCTTTGGAAGCAAAGACCATTTATCATTAAAGTAGGAGTTTGTGCTCCTGATCCCAACACCAGCAGGGGTGATACACAAGGCTCTGGCCACGCACCAGCAATTCAAGCACTGAAAGTGTTGCACACATTTCACGGTGCAACTCAATTTAAAATTATTGCACTTGTGTCTCTGAAAACACTCAGGGACCTTGAATATTCAGGCTCCATGTGAAAAAAAGAGGAATTAACCATTGATCCTACACCACCTCACACCCAGCATTCCGGGGAGATGAACTGAAGAGCTTATGCACACTCGTGGTTACACAACCCACAAATCAACCCCCCTCTCTCAACACACATCTCTGCAAGACACACAAGATAAATATAGAGTAGGCAGCATCTCAGCTAATTAAGCTCTCACAAAGGTGAACTGCTGCAAGTTTAATTAGCTTGCCGATGTTCCTCCTGCAAGGGTGTTTAAATCAAAGTCGGCTTCATCTGGATCTAATTTGTAGTGCACAGGGATGCGGAGGGGTGAGCAGACTTTCACCTTTCGCTGGAAGCAGCACATCATCTCAAGCATAGGGGAAATGAGGTAAATGACATCACCAGGCTCCTCTGGGCAATGTGTTACATTTTTCTGTTGAAATTATTCATCTGTTATTTAGCTTCTCACTGCGCCTCTTTCTGCTGAAGACGCTCGGCTCAAAAAATCCAATTGCACAATTCACCTCAGCAATCCTGGTTTAATGGGAAAATGCTCCTGGAAGGGCTGTGAGGGACACAGGGCCTTGGGTGACACTTCGTCAGTGAATGCTACCATAGGGATCCAACTGGAGGTTACCAGAGCTCCTGGTTTCCTTTCCCAGGGACTGAGCTTCTCTTTGCTTCAACAGAAGATAAATAAGTGTTTTCCAAGAAAGGCAGGGCAGAGGGGCTGCCAATAATCACTCCTGAGTGGCCATTTCACTTTGTAGCCACAATCAGAGCTGCTGATCCAAGCCAGGGATCCAAATCTGGAGCTGCACCGTTTCCTCTACAGCAGCAGTTTGGTGTGGGTACCTCCCTGTGCAACGGGGGCACTTCATAAATCATTACAAGCGCTACTTTTAATTAAATCTTGAAACCATCAGCATTTCTAAGCTAAAGTGAAAATCCTACCCATTAGCTGAAGACTCTCCAGAGCTTGAGAGAAGTGATCAAAGGCAGATGGAGAAGAAATAAACACATGGCAGCTATTACAATTTTCAAATTGGGTCCTTTACCAGCTGTGTCCAAAACTTTCTTCTCTCAGAAGTGTAAATCTTCTTCTGAGAGTGAAGTATAAACTGGGACCAAAATTTCTGGCAGCTTCCAAACTCTGCCCTACACCCCTGAAAGGTGAAAGTCCACCACAGGCCACCACCAGCCTGGCTTTGCTCCTCCATGGTCACCGCAGTGGGGTGCCCTTGCTGGAAAAGCATTTCCTCCATCTAACGCTCCTCCACTGCCCACACAATTCCAAGGCAGTAAAAGCATGGAGAGTTTCAGAGAGGTTTCCAGCCCTTGCTCTGAATTTGGCCTCTCTCTGCCTCTCCAGTACACCCCCCTGTGATGCTTCCCTCGAGCTCCATGGTGCCTTTTCCTTTGTCACTCCTTGTCCCACAAGGCTCTGAGCCAGATAATGGGAAGCTCATCAGGAGCATCCAAGGACAAGGGAAGGTCAGACACCATCACCACACTTCTTGAGTCAAAACCTGCTAAACAGGAGATCCTCTGGTTCAAAATTAACAATGCTTTTCCATGTGTAGCAAACCAGCATTTTCCTACTTATCCTTATACAAAGAGACTGGATGGAGAGTGGATTTAAGTGGATATATATAACTATAAATATACAGCAGTAAAACCATCTCTTCCCTCCCTTCTTTCTTAGATTTAAAATCAAAAGGGAATCTTAATTCTGTCTTTGTCTGAACACGTCAGCTCTTCTGGTCTGCCCATGTGTAACCTCTTACCCCATAGTGTGTGAGAGCTGGTTGGAAATGGTTTGCCATGGGTGATTTAAAAGTATTTTTTCCAAAAGCAAATCTTGTGAGTCTGAGGCTGTCCTAGACATGAGAAATTATAATAATGTTTCTCCCCTCTAATTTAGTGTAATCCACAGACCTTTGATTCCACATTTTCCCAGCAGTATCAACAAACAATTAGTACTTTTGCTGAAACTTGTTTATGCTTGCCTTACTTTCAAGTGAACAGAAGGTATGGCTTCCTAAAATAAAATTATAAAAAAAGGAGAAGACCAGAATATGTCAGTAGGAAGGAATTACATAGTGCCTGGAAGAGAACAATTAATAGCCTCTGAGAAGTTGACTAAGAGCTACAAAATTCATTTGTATCCCAACAGGATTTTCTTTTGTAAGGGAAAACATGAAATATAAATCAGCGATTGACATTTCTCCTCGGGGAAAAAGAGAGAAAAAGTGACAGATGACAGATGGCAGAGAAGTGACAGTACACTCTGCAGAGATGCTCAAATCATTTGTTGACAAGGAGAGTTTAAAAGCTTGAGGGAAATGAGATATTTCTGCTCACGCATTTAGTCAGATAGTGCTTAACTGGTTTTGTGATGAAGGCAGAAAATACTATTTAAAGTTTCTGAAGATCTGAAAAAAAAATAGCTCAGGGATGATCATTTTCTTTAAAGTCCAAGTTGTGAAAATATGATAAAGCATTGGCAAAACATTTTCTTCAGGATAAGACTTGAAAGCCAGCACAGGAAATAGGTTAAATAAACATAACTTTACTGTCACAAGAAATTAGAGTTTTGCATTTTCCCTAAAAATCTTTTTATTTTTAGGCAGGCAGTAGGAACCCTTTTAAGCCTCACTTAGAACACCCATATATTTATATATACACATATATATTTATATACACACACACAAAATATGCTTTATATACAAATATATAGATAAATACATAGATATGTAAATATAAACCCCACATCTATAATTTTATATTTTTACATATTGCTTTTTTATTGTCAGTCACGGAGCAATGAGGAACAATGAGAGGAAACTTCAAAAGGTACCAAAGGGCATAGGGGACAAAAAAAGTGGAACCAAACTTCAAAGTCATGTCCAATTCTTCCAGAGGTTTCTCAGGAGTTCAAGAAGCCAATACAATCCCTTGTTTTGTTTGCGTGGATCAGCTTTGCAAAGCCCAATCTGTCAGATTTGGACCGTCCTAGACCAGCAGAAATCAATGATGTGAGGTCTTCCAGAGCTGTGTTATATTTGGTTCTTGTACATCAGATGAATGATTCGTGTTAAGTGCTGGTTACACGTTCCTGGCAAAGGATGGATGGAAACTGGTTCATCTGCTGCCATCCTCATGAAATTTAAAATTGCAGGTGACCAGGGAAAGACTCCAAAAAGAGCATTTTTCAGCTTTCAACAGAGATCATCTGCTCTCTCCACATAGTAGAGAATAAATCTTTTATCTAGGTACCTTTAAATACAATGTGCTGTGAGCCAGAAGTGCTCAGTCAGGACAGGGATGGTGGGATGTGCACCAGGACCCAGCCAGGGGTGTTTTCTCACTTCGCAACCATGACCAACCAACCTGAATTTTACAGCATGATGCAAATTCAAAACCTAACACTTAAAAAATGGAAACGATTAGCAGTCTTGACAGGCTCTGCCCGGAAAAACCCACACTTAGTCTGGAGTGGATTTAAAGTCTTGAGAAATGTGGGACCTTCCTCACAAGAGGATCACCTCTGCACAGGATCTGCTGCAGAACAGAGTCTGAGGGCAACTATCCACCTCTTAAAAGAGGGAACAGGAGACAAGAAAAGCTTTAACAAGAGGGAATTCACTGAGTCTATGCAAATTGTGAGGTCTGTGTTAACAGGGTTAACAAAGCTTTGTTACCACATAGAGATGGGCATGGAGAGGAGTTTTTTAGGGTTGTTAACCCTCATACCTTGTTGGTTGGGATTATCATGCAGCAGAGAAACGTGATTTCTGTGTGCTGCATTTGTTTGCAAAGCCTGGGGCGTTTCAGAGAGAGGACCACGCTCAGATTTGAGCTGTTTGCTCAGGCTGAGCAGAAGAGGATTCCTGATTCCTCCTCCTGCTCAGTGGAGCAGTTGGTTGTCTTTGGCAGAGGAACTCGCTGAGGGTCGAGCAGCAGGGAGATGACCTTGCCCTGCAGGGTTGGGCCATTTTATGTATTCATCAGCCATTCCCTGGCATGCAACAACAGCACAGCAATGAGCTGCTCCCACCCTTTCCTCGCCTCTCAACATCAGGAGTCAGGCAGAAGATCGAGCGAAGCTTCCTGTTAAACCTAACTCTATTCTCTTTCTCTTCACTTCTCAGTTAAAAGACAAAACCAAAAAAAGAGAGAAAGGAAGAGACTGGAGAATGGAGATTTCATGGGGAACAACAGCTTTAAGGACATGAAGTGAAGACAGGAAAAAGCTGCAAAGACGAAGCCTAACACTGTGGATCTTCCATATTCTGAGTTCCTCATTGATAGCACCTAGTCAGAGGCTTCTCTCTTTTCTTTTGTGCAAGCTTTTTTTCCAGCCTAAAAACTGTCTTTCCAAATATTTTTTGTTTGTTACAAATGAAACAAGAGGAAGCTGATTCACTGAGCTGCAGGTTCCTCTGTTCTGATGTGGTCAGTACAACTTGGAGCCTCACAGGAGGGACAGGAGAAAGCACTGAGGTTTCCAGGAATAGGCTGCATGAAAAGAGATAGGCAAGCCAAGATGATAAATAATTATCCTTTTGGTGTGTACTTCAAAGAAATGGGTGAATTTCTTCCTTTCTGTGGCAGGAAAGAGCAGTCTGTACCCCTGTTCTCGTGGCTCAGCAGGAAGTGAGGATTGGGGGGTTGTTAATACATATGAAAAGTTTCCATTGCTTTTTCTGCACCTCATGGAGGTGCCAAACATCATCTTCAGCAGCACCAGCAAAGGAAGAAAGTTGGGAGCAGCTTGCTGCACTCCCTGCGTGTGTTTACTGCAGGGAGAATGACTCCTTGTCAGGACTAATTCTGTAATGGGAGTGACAACCATTTAGGGGCTGAGTGGTGTCATTAGATGTGGCTCGCCGGCTCTCCAGCTACTTTTTGCTGGCAATTTGTGCCTTGTTGTCTTTCAAGATGTGCAGAAGGGGATGAGGGAGTGCAAAGGGTTATCTGTTTCCAAACCTTTCTAACAGGAAATAACAAGATCCTGCAGGCTGAAGGGTTCACTTGGGTGAGGCATGAAGAAGAAAAAAGAGTGTGTGGGGAGTGGGGAAGCAACCCCAAATCTGCTCTTCACTGCAGTGTGTGGATCCCTGATGTTCCCCCATGTTCCCCTGAGCATTTGCAGGTGTCAGTGAACAGGCAACAGCTCCCATGGGAAGGGAACCCTTTTCCTGCACAGCCACACTTAGGATTTCTCACACACGCAGAGGACTCCTGGGATCCTTATTTTCATATCACTCTTGTGTTACTTTTTTAGACCTAGCAGTGCATGTTCATCCAGGGTTTCCCTCCTGGAATAGCAGAGGAGGGAACTGTTAAGCACGTTACAAATACTCTTTTTGACTGACAGCTTAAAAAACTTCAGATTGTGAATCAAGTTGTCCCCTGGTCAAATATTAATTACTTACCATTATTCCCCATGGAAAATAAAAGTTGTGGTAGCTCTCAGACACTCATGTCAGCTCTTAACAAGAGCGTGACTTTGATCAAGGGCGAACAAAATAGGGAAGAAGGGCAAGGTGCTCTTTGAGCTGGAAATGCAGTTGAGGTTTTCGTTTTTTGGGATCTCACCCTGAAGCCACAAACCAGCATGGGCTTTGCTGGAACAACACTCTTCCCATGTCATCTGGACTGGCAAAAGCTCTGCTCTTCTCATTAGTCAGTAGGATAAATAGTTTTGCTCTTCCTTTGGACAGAAAGAAACCAATATAACAGGAGATGTGGAGAGAGTAAAACTCAACCAAAACCTGAAAGAGCCTGAACGGGACCCCCTTGGCTTTGTTCCACCTGCTCACCACAGGCTGGCATTGCCTTCTCTACCTCTCCATGACCAGCAAAAGCCCAGCTGGTGCCAGCAGCTGGAGAGATGGCTGTGTCCCACTGCAGGTGTCAGACAGCAGCAGCGCCCAGCTGAGCCTCGGCCGTGTGCTGGGCAGCTAATCTGTTCTGACAGCAAATGAAGATGTTTTCCTCTCTCCCTCCACGGATAGCCATTCCTTCAAACAACTTATTTTTTTTCAACACTCGCACTGAGAAATGGCTGAGATGGGTTGAAATGATTGAATTGACTGGGGGAAGAGGGTTAATCACATTTGGTTGTGTGACACGTTGGAGCCTCGCTGCAGTGATACGGTTTTATGAATCATGTTCCCACGGGGCACGAAGGAGTCGCACGGTTTTATACAACAACATGCATTTGGGTGATAAATCCCCCATGTACTTTACCTGGATGGCTCCACAGATCCCCACAAACACCGTACCTGCTGATTTTTATGTATTTGGGGGGGATTTTTGGATCCATTTGGACATACAATCAGCAGGGCTGACAGCAGCTATTCTTAGTAGAAGGCAGGCAGGCTGGGATTTTAAATAAATACAGATGTTAGACAGAATTCCTGCTGATAAAATATTTCAACTCTAATCTTGGTATAAACTAAAAGGCAGTGGTGGGTTATTATTTTTTCAGTTGTCAGGTGAAAGTTAGATTTATACAGTGCTGAGGGAAGCGGGTGGAAGAGAGAGAGCTGCTGGGCTCTCTCAGCAGCCCCAAGCTCTCACTTGGAAATAATAATTTGTGGAGCTGACATTCTGTGGACAGAAACCTGAGGGCAAGTCAGCCCTGTGAGGGGAAGGACACATCTGAGGGATGTGAAGTGTGAGGTCCACGTTGCTGTGAGTGCTGGCATGTGTGATGGATGGGCAAGAAGTTCAAGCAAGTGCAATAATGGATTATGAAAGCTGTCCTCACTCTCGGAAGAAGAATTGCCCAGGTGCTGAAAGAAGAAGCAGCAATGGTGCCACAGGGAATGAAACCCTTTATTTCTGTCACTGGAGCCACGCCAGAAGGCTGTGCTTAGGATCTGCGTGTCAGAGAGATTCTGCATTGTCCAACTTCTTTTCTGTCTCCTGGATGGTGATTGATTTGCTGACCTTGAGTCCAACACCTGGCCCTGTGAGCAGCACACAACCTGTCACAGGCTCTTACCTTTTAAGTTATCCCTCCATGCATAACCCAGGACTCTCATTTGAATTCGGTACAAAATAACAGTTTTATGCTGCTGCAGAATGTAACATGGGCTGAGCCCATTGCAGGGACTTGGGAACATGCAGGTGAGGGAGAAACATCTTTATTATTCAGTCATGTCTCAGAAGCTGAAAGACAGGGCTTGGCTGTCCTAGGGAATGTGGGAACTTTGTGGGGTAAAGGGTCCTCGGTAAATTGTGCCTCCTGCCACTTCTGAGGGCAGGGGAGGCTCAATCACCCCAGGGGTTTGTTTCCAGCCCTGCTGTGTGCCTGGAGAGGGAGGGTGTCTGCTGTATCCCTGCTTTGGAAGAAGGTGGGATCTAAACTCTGGCCCCTGCATCCCAATGCAGAGCCCTGAAACAGTACCTCACTAAACCCAGCACCTCACTAAACCCGGCACCTCGCTAAACCCGGCACCTCATTAAACCTGGTACCTCACTAAACCCAGTGCCTCACTAAACCCGGCACCTCATTAAACCTGGTACCTCACTAAACCCGGCACCTCACTAAACCCAGAACCTCACTAAACCCAGCGCCTCACTAAACCCAGCACCTCACTAAACCCAGCGCCTCACTAAACCCTGGTACCACCTGCAGACCAGCCGGGCTGAGCCTCCAGGGAGGTCGGACCTGTCCAGCTGGACTCGTTGGGCTCTCTCTGCTGAACCCGGGTCCTGCTCACACCTCCCCAGCACAGCCCTTTGCCTGCTTGTCCTGATCACTTTGCAATCTCTTTTCCTCTCGCTTGGCTGCCTTCCCCCTCCCCCTTCCCTCCCCTTTCTTTTATTTCCACCTTTCCCGACATTTGCCCCCCTCCGTCCTCTCCTCTTCCCTCTCCCCACCTCAGTTTGCCCTTCCTTTCATTCCCAATCTCTTTAAATCCTTTCTGACATCTGAGCTTTTGTTCTGCTCCCTCTCCGCCCCTGCTGGGACCTGCGCTGCCTTTCTGTTTACACGCATGTCTATACAAATTCCGTGTGTGACAAAGCAGGGAAAGTGCCCCTCTGAGACCCGTTTTCCTTTTGCATTACAGACCGTCCTTTGTGCCAAAATAATGACTCAGCACTGCCGCGGGAGTGGGGCCGTGTTTGCTCCTCACGGAAGAGGGATGCAGATGAGCTGCCCAGGCTTTGGACTCCATCTGTGCCTCGAAGATGATGCCTCCGAGCGAAAACAGCAGTGAAGCAGAGAGATGAGAAGGAGGAGAAACGATCCAACAACACAAAATTCACTTTTAGCTTTGTTTCCCTCTGTCTGGGTGGACCAGAGGCCGGACAAAAAGCAGCTCCTCTCATGCTCTTGCCTACCACGTGTAGGCAAAGATTTGCCAGGGGTTTGCCCATTCCCTTTGTGTAACTTGAAACATAATCATATTATAAACAGAAATTGCAGCACTTTGAGCTTTCAGCTAAGTGTTCCTGAATGGCCACTTGTCAGCTCGACTCCAGCATCCTTTATCAATCACTTTGTGCCATGGCATTTCAGCTTGAAGACAACTGGCTGCATCTTTCAACATTGCCCACTTGATCTGGCTGCCAGTTTCTCTCTGACTCACAGCATTTTATTTTAAGCAAAAGGAGTCATGAAATATTTATCTTTTTCCTTTGGAAACTGGAGGCAAAATGTAACATTTTTGCTTTTCTCTTCCACCTCCAAGTCTCTGAACTGCTCCATTCACTCTCTCTGGGATGAGAGAACTCAGGAGTGACCGCCAGCCTCACTTCACAGATATTGGGATTTCTTTGTGGGACAAGAGTGTGGAAGTCTTCCCTAATGATATTCCCAGTAAACAAAAACCTTTGCACCTTCTGCCTGTCCCCACAAATTCACCCTTCCCAGCTCTGTGTCCCCACATGCCTTCCTGGTTCTGCTGGGGGTTTCCAGCATCACTTCTGGAAACAGGTAATTGCACACATTCTCTATGGATTTCTTCTTTTATCCCAAAGGAAGTAGCAGAAGCCACTGTTATCGTGAATTTGACAATCACAAAACAACCTACTGATTATCTTTGTGCACTCTCCGTGCTCTTGGCATCCTTTAGAGATGGATTGCCCTCATCTATCACCAGTGGTAAAAGGGGGAAGGCCCTACTAGATCTTCTTGGTTCCCTCTATAGGGATATAGTGGGACCAAGCTGATTTTACCCACACGAGATAATAATAAGCCCGTGGGAGGAGGCGATTAGCGGAGCAGATTCCACAGGCGCCCTGCAGGGTCTAATCTGTCTGTTGTCATTCTGCTGCTGCTGTTAGGTCCAAAGAGCCAGGCAGGGAGATAGCCACGCATTTCCGTGGGGTTTATGTCAATCTTCTCACTTTTCATTTCACTGGGGTGGTTTTTTTATTTATGGAAGGTATGGCGTTGGGCCTGGCTTGGGTTGTGGATAATCTCCGCTTAGAGCTTTTTTTGATCCATTTTCCAAAAAGATTATTTTAATCTCTTCCTCCCTTCCCCCCGCACATCTCACCACACCAAGGGATAATTATTTATCCTCTTGGCTCACCTCGCTCCCACTGGCCACCGTTTAATGCTGGCCAGATGCCTGGAGCGGAGGAGACAGGGTGAGTTTTTGTGCAGGGGATGTGATGTGACACGGTGTCAGTGATTTGAGACAGCAGCACAAAAGGACTAAATCCATACTTAAGTAAACTATCACCAACAATAGTTCTGTTGCTTGTCTGTGCCCTGAGCCAGGCAGAGGCCAGGCTGACCCTGCTTTGAGCAGTCCCTGGGATGGTCTGCTTTGCTCTGACAAGTTCTTCTGCTAAGCAAGAAGAGAGCAAACAGGAAAACCCTTCAGGCAGAGCCAGGCAGGTCCCCAACACCCAACACTGTCTTTATTTTGCCAGCAAAAAAAGGCAGCAGCTAAGGCCTTCTGCCTGTTCAGCTGCTCAGTGTTAACAGCACTGGGTTTGCTCTGGAAGAAATGATCATATTCATGTTCAGAACCCCTAAACTCTCCCAAAATGAGTCAGTGTTATTTCCTTCAAAGGCTGCTCTAATGCCACGCTCTGGGAATGGCTGGGTTTGGTCTTCAAGATGATAATTAGGGAGACCGTCACCAATCTCAGGCCACATAGAGCTGGACAGCATGTACAGGCTGATAAAGGGAATTGGAAATTTACTCAAAAATATGATTCAGAATGCATATTTTTCCCCTTTCTCTTCCTCCTGCTTTTGTCTTTAGCAAACCCATCTTCCTGCTCCCCCAGTCCTGGAGGATAATTTGTCGCTTCATGGCTTGTGGACCCTACTTGAAAAGGTTCAATTAGTGAAGAAAGGTTCTGGCTCTGTATTTGCAGCACTTCCATTCCCTGGTTTTGCTGAACCTCTGTCTTCATGGAGATTACATACTCATCTTAATTAGGAAGTGGAAGAGGAAAAGAGGGGCTTTTTAGCCTGCATTATTCAACTTTGATCTGACTCATTCCCTTTCATTCTGGAAGAAAAACATTTCAAAGACTTCCAGGAGCCTCAGTCTAATGGCATTGACCAGAGGCACTGTCAGTCTTGCTGGAGAAGAGAAGAATGCACTGATACTGCAGTTTCTCACAGAGTGTAATAATGCCCTTCTTAGAAACCAGCTTTCATTAGACAAATTTCTAAATTTAAGGTCATATTCTTTTCCTTGGGTGATTCTCATTTAAGAGTCTATAATGCAGATGCATCTTATATTTTGGTTAGCTTTACCCAGAGAGAGAAAATGGTTCTTTGTCTCTGGCTTTAGGTTTCACAGGCAGTTACTTAACACACTTAAATACACTGAATATTTTTAAGAAATTTCATGGGCTTTACTCTCAAAAAGGAGTAGGGACTCTAAATCCAACTTTCCTCCCTCCTGGTGTAGCATTGAGACGTTGAGAGAAGCTATTTACAAACTGGGCTGAGCTAGATTGTGACATCCTGCTCACTAATATTTGTTTAACAAATATCACAAACACAACCAGCTTGTGAGGGTTTTTTGGAGAGGGTTGGGGGTTTTTTGCCATCTTTTCAGGAAGGTGATGTTAGCATTAAACATTTAAATGTAGTCATGGGGTTGGCAATGTATTGCTTGGTACCCCCTGAGATGCCACATTCTGTAAGGGAAATGCACAGAATAGAAGAGGTAATTGCACTAAATTGTGCCACAGATCTTCACAGTCTCTGTCATTATTGTGGTTTGAGAGCAAATGGCACAATGGAAATGTGCTGGTAGATGTCTCTGGTTCTGGAGCTCACACTTGTGCCTCACTGCTTTGGTTGTCACCCTGCTGTCCTCGTCCCCAGGCTGTGCAGAGCCTTCAGCAGTGATGCATTATTAACATCCTCTTTCTGGGCACCAGGAATCAAACATTAATAGACTCATACAAAGTGTTCCAGTTCAGATTACTCCTTTCTTCCTCCTTTCTTTTGCCAACAGGAGATGTCAATACAAAGCACACTCGGAGCTGGGGGTTGGCTCAGGGTGGAATTTCACCATGAAGTTACTGTCGGAAAAGGGGGAGGTTTGGTGAAGTTTTGGTTCACTCAGTCACAACTAAAATACCTGCTGCAAGATGGGAAACCCAGCTTTTGCTAATAGGTGAAACAGGGAGCTTCATCTGAGGTTTAATAATTAAAGCAACCAACCAATCACTCCCTGCAGAACACACCCACCCTTCTCCTGTCCTTCTGGCTGAGCAGCCCAGACAGTTTCTCACTGGGATCTCCCACCACCTTTATTTAAAACAATAATAAAAATAATAATAAAATAAAGTGTATGGGATTTTCAAAATCAGGCAAACCTTGCCCCCAAAGCCTCCATTCAGTGCTAACAATTCCTCTTTATTTCAACAGAGGAATCCCAGAGAGATTCTAAGGCTGTGTGCGAGCCTTCACCCTGTCTCCAGGAAGGAAAAACAGTGAGTTTCTTGGTCTCTCAGCTGCCTTCCACCTTTTACAGGACACAGACTTCTCCTCCTTTCAGATGCCGAAAGACTGTTTTTTGGGTAAATAACCCAAGCCTTGGTGGCAAGATTTGTGAGATTGTTCTTTGAAAGGACCATGGGAAACTGGGCAGTGGCATGGAAGTCACTTTGCAACCTTGCTGCCCTTATTTAAATACAAATAATAGAGCATTATAAATACAATCATATCTAAAAAACAGACTGGAGTGAGGAAACCTGCTTCCCAGGCTGTCCAAAATGTGGAAGATCTTATAACTCCAACCCTAAATATTCCATCATGGCAAAACTGACCCAACAATGTCCTTCAGGGACAGGGCACTGCCAATTCCTGACCTGGAGATGCTCTGTCAGATACAGAGGCTGGGAAAGAGTCCAGGACCTGCCATCTAAGGGTTGGGCAAGGATCCTATTTATAGGCTGCTCTGGTGACAAATGAAACGTGACCCTGCCTGGCCGGGGCTGAGGGCAGAGCCTGCCCAGGAGGGGCTGAGCAAAAGTCTGAGAGGCCCAAACTGAGCTGTGCCACCTCCCACCCTCTGAGCAGAGCTGTGCTATCAGTTCTGCCTCAGCACAGCCAGGTATGAATAAAATATCACATGAATACATTCATCCCACCTAGGGAGCTTGTCTGACACACTGAGAAACCAGGCAGCTCTGTTTATTAAAGAGCTTCCTTTGGTGCTTCAAAGGACCTGGGTTACACCAATCAATTATATCTTTCAAAAGCAGCCTAAGATTGGACTCATACTCTTTTTTTCTTTTTTTTTTTTTTTTAATTTTAACAAGACCCAACAAGGGGAGAGAGAGGGAGAATCTTCAGATTGTGTCAAATTTTAGATTAGTTCCTGTAATATGGGAAAATCAAATTAATTTCAAGCTATAGCAGGAGTGATTTTATATTCAGGAAAGGGCAGCAAGGGGTGATTCTGAATGTAGCCTGGCTGAAGATGGACAATTTGGCAATAAATAGATTTCCAAGTTGTAATGAGGAGGAAGTAATTGGTAAGGGGAAGTGTTTATCCTTGCAGTGCTGCCTCCAGGAAGAGCTTGCCAGTTCCCACACACAGCACTGTCAGGCTGCAGCAATCAGGGGAGCAGTAGAGCCTGGGATAAGTCCCCAGGACCCAAGGACACATTTGGTGACCTCTGGAACATGAACTATTCCAAAATAACAGTGGGGTGGAGAAGAAAAGACAAATCCATGATGAAAAAAAGATGAATGTTTCTTCCATTTCACTTCCCAAGCTGAATATAGCACAAGGCCACTTCTGGAAGGACCTTAGAGCTCACTCCTGAATTTAATTTCAATGGCACATTTGGGGGGAAGAACTCCTGCTCATAACAAAGGTGTCAGACACCGTGTGTCCAGTGGTTCTCCAAGCACTGAGCAAGTTTCTGTATTTTATTTTAATGCAGTGGGTTTTCCCCTGTTGAATGAATCACATCCAAGCCAGGTTTGTATCTGGCTTTGTAATTCAGCTCCTTCCTTCATAGCCTTGCAGGATGGGATGCTCTCCCTCTCCTCTGCCCCCCTAAATGTATCATTAGCTTCTCATCTTATTTTGATGTCCTACCTGGTTTCCAACTTTCTTAAGGCATTATTTTGATCACCTCAACTGTTTCAGCCCCTTTCTGTGCCACACCTGGCATAGGTAGGACCAGATCGTCAGAGGAGATACAAATCAGCATCACTCCTGTGAAAATCATGGAATTCAGCTGCTTTTTTGCCACCTCGGGATGTGACTGACAGATCTTGCTGGAGCCAAATGAGGTTTTGATACACCCTGGATTGTTCATGTCAGAGTGACTCAGAGCCTGTGGAGGTGGGAATAGTGCCTGGGCACAAACAACATTTCACTTTTTTGTTGTTGATGTTTTCTTTGCTTAAGGTAAAAGAATGAGCTCAATTCATTTTCGATATATTTTCCCTTTTCATTCTAACTCTCCTTCCCTTAAAAGTTTTTCCTCCAAGGTGTCAACGGGAGCATCCTCCTCTACAAAATACCAATCAAGAGGATTCCGGTTAATTGCTTCCTGCAAACCCTTACAAGCCAGACAAGGCAATCCACTGCTCCTTAATTCCCTTTTGCTTTCTGTTATTACGGGTTGGTCCGTGCTTAGGGATGCTGCTGATAAGCTAATAGCCGATTAGGACTCTAATCACGTGCCATCTGGAATGAAAAGACGACTCCAGGGAGAAGCAGAACACAAATTTGGTGTTTCTGAAGGAGAGAGCTGCTGCAGTGCTTGCGGTGTGCCTGTGGAGTGGCCAAGGGTGAGATGGCAGGGACGGCCAGGCAGGGCTGTCCCGGGGACAGGGATGGGGACAGTCCCTTTGCTGCTTTTGGTAGAGCCAAATCTCGTGTCCCCTCCCCTGGCTGGATGCACAGGAAAGGCAGAGCTGGGTTTGCTGCATGGAACTGTTGCCACTTCTCTCTGAAGTGCTCAGGGAATATAATCTTGTTTTTCCAGACTCTCATCTACCTCAAATAAACTAAGGGTTGGCAAACACTTCAGTCCTGCTTGGGAAGGTGTGAGGAGAAGATTAATGTGTCTGTCTTTTAGCCCAAAGATGGGTCCTGCCTCACTTTTCCCAGACAGGGTTTGGGTCTTTGTGCTACAAAACACTTCTCACCTCAGGGAGTGCCTGTAACCTGTGACCGTCTGAAAGTCTGGCTCCACCAGCTCAGGAGAGGCTCCCTTTGGGCCAGCTTGAGTGGTCAGGACCTGAGTGCCATGACTTCAATGCAAGGAGCACACCCCATCCTCCTTCCCTGTGCCTGAGGTGGTAACAGGCACCTGGGATGCACAGCCCAGACCCACACAGGAGCATCTCCACAGCCAGGCTCTGCTGCCCAGAACCTGGGGGTCAGCAGGAAGCCTCTATTACAGTGTGTAACCTCAGGCTAGAAAGAGAGCAGGCAAAGAAAAGAAAAGACATTATCTGGACAGAGTCCTCTGAGCTCCTTTCCCAGGGCACAGACCAAATCACAGCTCAGGTATCTGGGAGAAAAGCTGTATCCTCCACCTCTCCTCAGGCACGTGCCCAGCTAAAACACTGTGAGCAGGCAATTCCTGCCTCTAAGAGGGGAGTGCAGCCAGGCTTTCACCTTGCCCTTGGACTGTTTACAAGGTGATGGTGATCTTTACCTTTTCAGGGTCTATGGTGCTGTAAAAATGGCTGTGAATTAAAGAAAATCTTACTTTTGGGGATTTTTTTTTTGGTGTGTGTTTAAAGAAAATGTTCGAGGTGCTGACAGCACCCGGGTGGGGCACTGTAGGATGGAGAGGCACCAACTCCAGCTGGAGCCAGTGATAGTGGAGCCCCATTTGGGAGCTGCTGTGGATGGGAGCTGTCAGGGACCAGAGGCGTGATGAGGGACATCAGCATCATTCCTCCAAAGAAAGAGAGGGAAGGCACAGAGACCTGGAGCCGTGCAGAGCTGCCTGCCTGCAGCAGATAAGAGTTCTGCTGGGTTGGGCTGCGTGAGCAGACAGGGCTGAGGGGATAAGCACAGAGGCTTTGTGTTCAGGTAACACAGTGCACAGTCAGAAACAGAGCACAGTCACCTCAGCCAGGGGCTGTCCCCAAGCCCTCAGTGCAGGCAGGTTTCCTCTGCCATAAGTGTGCATTTTAATGGCTGAAAGAGTGTGTCCGTGCTTTTTAATTTTTTCTTGGTGGGACACTTTTTTCCCCTCAAGTAAACATTTGGTATTCGAACAGTTCATCCAAGCAACTCTGCTGCCTGTTTCCTCCACCTGCTCCTACCCAGAAGGTCTCAGCATCTCACAGCCTGAGGGGTGGATGGAGGAAAACTGCCATTTTCATTTTACAGGGAGCTGAGGGACAGAGAAGCAAAGTGATTGACCAAGATTAATCTGTGGCAAAGCAGAGCCCCCAGTCCCAAATCCTACCTCGTGTGTTATCCTTGCTCTGTATGCCTTTAATAAGAACAGATTTGGTCCTAGAAACCAGGCTCCATTCATGCTCAATGCAGTGTGAAATCCTCCAGTCTTTACTACATCTCTGGAGACTTGGGCTGCTTGTATGCGAGCTCTGGCTTTCAGCTCTGGCTCCTGATTTTAATTTCTATCGTCTACAGGTGCTTGGCTCGAGAGCCTGCCCTGCTGCTGGTCCTGAATGCTAATTCCAGCCACACTGTGCAGAAGAGCTGTTGTAAATGTGATAAGGAAGCCCTGGGAGCTAGTGCCAGAGTCTCAGCTGATTGCAAACTGATACTGCTGTCTTGTTTAAGTGGAAAATTAGATAGGAAAAAAAAATCATTAAAATACGGTAGACATTTTCTTCGGGCTCTTTTGAGGGCTGCTGTTTCTCGATGCATTCCAATAAGATCTGTATTCCCTGTGCCCTTGTAATACAGAGCAACTGCCTGTCAGAAAGTACATGACTAACTGCTGTCTTTTCTCTCTTCTATTGTAATTAAGGCACCAGGAATGTTTATGGGATTTGGGCCCTTGCTTTTAATGAGTGTTGGACTTGTGCCCCCATTTTAATCAAGTGTGGGACCGGCTATTATTAACGTAGGACTTTGGATGCACATGACTGCTTCCAGAGTTAATGAAGATGGATTTCTTTCCCAGAATAGATTACAGGCCCAGGTCCTGCAGCCTCTGATTGTGAGGTGTTCTTGGGGAGTAAATCATGAGCTGCTGCAAGATGACAGAACTCTGAAGATCAGCAAGAACTGCCCCTCCTGAGGATGCTCTTGTGGTGGGAAACCATTAGGAGGCAAATGGGATTGTCTTTCTTTGGATAAAATTTGGGCTGGGGTCTAGAAGATAAAGAATAGCGAGAGATGAGTCTTGGCATGCCCCATCCCTGGAAGTGTTTAAGTTCAGGTTGGACAGGGCTTGGAGCAACCTGGGATGGTGGAAGGTGTCCCTGCCCATGGCAGGGGGGTGGAATGAGATGAGCTTTAAGATCCTTTCCAACCCAAACCGTTCTGTGATTCTGTGATTTTGAACTCTGTAAAGCCAATTTGTTCCAGGCATCAGGTTACTGAGTTCTTGACACTCTGCTGTTCTCACTCCCCATCCATCACACCCACAAGCCTGTCTCTCTGCACCCTGAGACACAAGCTCAGGCCTCACTTGTCACAATATTCCTTTTTCTTGTGTCTCTTCTGCCCTTCATGTGCCCTAAGGCAGATCTGCACCTCCGTGTGTCTCCAACTGCAAAATAAAGACAGTGCTGTTTCTTGCTTAGTTCAACACTTTTCAGGCAAATCACATCCATTTTGTATGTGTGCATCTTTCTGCACAGTGGTGCACGATGGCAGTTGGGGGTTCTTGGAGACAGAATGATAGAAATACTAACTGAGTGAGAAAAATAGGGAAAAATAGGACAGTGTGAAGGGCAGGGATAAAATCCACAAGGTCGGGGATTTCCGGCCATGTCTGGCCTGATCGAGTGTTGGCATTAGTCCTGCTTCAGGCTGGAGGCTGGATTAGAGGCTTCCAGGAGCACTCTCCAGCCAACACTGCTATGATCTGGAGATTACTCATAAAGTCAGCACACGCTGAATTTCACCAGTTTTAAAACAGAGAAGTTGGGTGAATAAGTATCTGTCACCTGAGATTCACGTCTGAATCGTATTGGAAGAAACGTCCTTGGTGTTTAATCTCCTGTAAGGCAACTCAGTTGTGCAGAGAGGAAAAGGGAAGGACAGAGGGGAGACCCCCAATTTGTTTCCATAATCCACATTGACATGGACTGGCCCAGGGTGCCAGATAATATGGCCAAGTTAGACTGATTTAATGAAGAAGCCTAAGCAAATACATTTCACCATCCAAAGGGATGAAAGCATGGACAAGGTTTTCTTCTCTCCTCTGCTGAGCTTAAACTTATCATGCCCTAACTTGATTTTGGTTGATTATGTGCTTACATGGTTTGGCAGAGAGACTGCACAAGTGTAGCACTTGTCTCTGGGTCTGTTGAGTTTAGATAACTGAGTGCTGTCTCTATTTTGATAAGGACCCTATTTTGATAAGAACAGCCCACCACTGGGTCATCAGCAGAGAGTCAAAATTTTGTCAACCCTTCTGCTGTTCAGCTTCAGGCTTCCCCTGCAGGTTTCTCGTGGAGGCTGTGAAGCGTCCATCCCTGGAGACACTCAAAAATGGACTGCAAAATGGCCTGAGCAGCCTGGCCTTACTCCAAAGCTGGGTCTGACTTCAAAGCTGGGTCTAACACCGTGGTCCTCTCTGCTCAGGGAGGCGGATGGAGCAGGAGGCACCCAGAGGTTCCTCCAGCTTACAGCTCTTCATGGTGTCACAGGGGAAAAATGAGCTGCGTTTTCCTCAGGAAAAACACTCAGCTCAGCACTTACAGAGGCAGGGCCCATATGAATTACAGTGTCAGGAAAAGTTACCAAAGCGTGAAATTCCTCCTTCGCCCTGAGTGTATTGGAATTGATTCATTCTCCTGAGAAATGTGCTCACGCTTGGCACTCAATCCGTTCACTTCTCTTTCAATCTGCACTGAACACCCACATTGAAAACTCGGGGCTGATCCCAGCATTTTTTTTATGTGAGGTTCTGTGCAGGTTTGTAGATCTGATGGCTGCAATGAGGGATTGCAGTGAACACCCCTTAAAAAGAGAGTGATGAAATACCCTTTTAACTTTCCGTCTTTCTACTCTGTCATCATGTTAGAGCAAACATGGCAGGCTCTGTGCAATCAAACCCTTCCACATTTAAGCAGAATTCTGCTTTCAAGCAATTGCTGATGTACAAAATTCCAGAGATACGCTGTCCCTTTTGAAAATTTCACAGCCCAGAATATTCCCACACTGGAGTCTGTGTGACTCCATATTTTTCTAGCTAGACTTTAACTAATCTTAACCTCAACTGCCAAAAGCTATGAGAGTTTTCAGCATAAACATATTTTTACCTGGCAGTAGCACCCACCCTCCCTTACCTGTCAATAATTTGATCAGAATTTCAAATTTTAAAAAATTCTGGAAAAACTTTACATGAAGAAGACCCAGTGTATTGTCTTCCATTTCTGCTTTATATTCAGGGCGTTCTGCATCCAGGCAAAGGAGATTTTAACTGTTTGATCATCCACACTACATCTTATTCTTCCTACAGGATATACTGCTCCATAGAAGCTGATCCATGCTGAATGACCAGCTGTTCTAAAATGCCTTTGAGAAAACAAAATGGTTTGATTACAGCTTCTAAGTCACAAAATCATGAAGAAAAAAAAAGGAGCTTTGGAATACAGAATGTGCCAGAACTGGTCCTTTTCCCCTGGTTTGTGAGGACTGGGATTTGTCTGTTGGGATGACTCTTGGCTGTGCCAAGGGCAGCAGCATCCTTTTAGTGAGGTGTTTCAAGGACTGCACATCCTGGGGACACGAGCAAAGCTCTCAGGGACAACCTGGTGCCTCAAATGCTCCTGTGAAACTGCAGAACCTCTCCTGCTGCCGAGGGGGTGGCACCAGAGTTAAGGAAATGCAAACCCATTTCAAATGCAAATACCAAGGCAACAGTTTGCATTAAAAAATAGCAGCTCTGAATGTCAGGGAAAGAGTTTTAGAGACTTCGTCTGCCTCGTATCAGGCAAGTTGTCCAAATGTGGGCTGGCTGCTATTTCCAGAAATCTGGGCTGGGATGGGAAAACTTGTCTGGAATGGTTCTCTAATAATTTCCATGGGAGCAGTGACCTGGAGGAGCTCTGACCTCCTGTGAGAGACCTTTTTGGGAAGCCCGGGAGGAGGAGGGGTCTCAAAGTGGGGTTGCAACAGCAGAACTGGGGAGAAGATGGTCCAAGCTTCTGGGGATAGTGAGAGGATGATTTGAGAACACGACACAAACTTGCTGAAAAGCAGTAGCAGAACAAGAGATGTCTGGCAATGCCAAAGGCTGGAGCTTGAAAAACAGGAGGAGAAACACCAGGGATGGGCCAGGATTGACGTTGTTTTGGCAGAGGAAGATTCAAGGGTCTAGTCTCAGCCTGTGACCTGATACTTCTCCCTCATGTGCAGTAAAATCTGTTTTGCTCAGATTTTTTTTGCAACACGATTTCAGGTTAAAAAGAAAATTTCACAGATCCTTCCAAGGAAACAGAAGCTGGTGTTACCTCAACAGCTTCAGCCACCCCTTGCCAAGTTCTGCTCTGGCACAAACAGGTCTCTTCCATCTGCTGTGTATTTCCAGCTCTCTAAATTGGTGTTCTGTCCATGTGATCCATTCTCTGCTACAGAAAACTTCATGGGCCGTTTCTAGCAGCTCAGTCTGTCTCTCTGTCCCAGGCTCTGCAGTCAGTAATGGGTTTTCTGCCAGCACAGCCCATGGGGGCAGGCAGCTGTACAGCTCCTGGGCTGGGACCCCCAAAAATGTCCCTGAGTGTCACTTTAAAATACACAACCCCAGGTGGAACAGCATCTCCAGCACCTGAAGAAACTGTGATTTGCAAGATGCTTGGTTCCTCCAGGGCATTGTGCTCAGATCTAGAGGATGGGAATTACTCCTTTCGAAAATACTACCCAATTTCACTTTCTTTTAATTTCGTGCCCTGGCCACCATTACAGTTAAGAAGAGCTGTAACTGCTGTTATTACAGACTTTTTTACCCTCACACATTTCTTTACAGAGAGGCAAACTTTCACAGAACTCTTCTTTAAAAAGAAATTTTCTATTGAAGGAAGACCGGAGGCACTGGATAACATTTTCTTTAAATTGTCCAATTAAAACCAAAGTGTCCAAGAGCTAATAATCAAAGCAGATGTTAGCTCATAATCTAAACCAATTATTTTTAAAATCTGCTCTTGATGGACTTATGCTAATGAACTATTTTATTATCATGAGAAATTGTAGCTTGTGCTGTGGTTTTAACAGTCTAATTACAGAGATAACGCTTGTTTTGTGTGCCCATGATAAGCACAGACTTTTAATTCACTCAGCAAATAGTGGCATGACAGGAATTGGCCAGGACTCTGCATCTGCAGCTCTACAGAAGGCAAAAACCAGGAGCTCTCAACATCTGAAGACGCTTTCAGAGCTTCTCCGTGTCTTCTCTCCACGGGGGATTAATGAGTGTCTCCAGCAGAGCATTTCTTTCAGTGCTTGTCCCTGTGTAGACCCCAAGGAAAGCTGCCTTGGCTGTGCATACAGCTGGTGGCCAGAGGTTTTAGGACTAACAGATATTTAGGATATTTATTTATTTTCTGTGCCTGCCTTTACTGCTCCAGAGAGGGAGATAACACTGGAGATGGTATCCCTGAGATGCGAAGAGCAGACTGTGGTGCTGTTGTGCTGGCTTTTGATTTCCGAACAGGGAACTCATTAAGTGCTTTTGAAAACCCTCGTGAAGAGTGCAGATCCTCATAAAAACCCCCAGGCAAGGGGAAATCTCTGCCCAGGAGGGAGATGTCAGGGGCACTTTGGAGCTTTCTTCACAAGCCCTCTGGCTCTCTGCCCACATGTCCATGAAAAACAAAGCTTGGTTTTTCCTTTTATTTTGTCAACACTACTGCAGATGCTTTAGCCAAAGGCAAGAGAGCAGAACCCCTCTTTTCCTCTGTAGAAGCTGCTCTTTTTTTTTTTTTCCTTTTTCTTAACATAAATCATACCTTGCACAGAAATGAAAACTACAGTGCAAGGACTGACAAGAGCAAGGATTTCCAGAAATCAGACACCAATCCCACCTGCCACCACATCTCTGAGGTGCCTGGAAATTTCTCTGACCTCATGTTAATGCAACATCCCTAAACAGAGAATTTTTAAGGCTTTTTCCAAAACCACATGAGCAAAGCTCTGTGTGTTGCCTTCAGGAGACTCTGGCTTTATCAGATGCCTTCACTGCAGGAGTCCAAAACTCTGTTTATGCTCAGTCACGGCCACCAAAGTTCCAGTCCCTGTGCTTGTCCTGCGATTCCTTCCATGCCCCAGTGCCTAAGAAGGATGTATCTGGTTTATTGGTGGGATGTGAGCTGTGCTTGGAGCATCCTTGTTGCTGTCCCACAAGTCACATGTGGCACTGGAGCCCAGCTGTGTGATCCCACATGGTGAGGATTAGAGGGACACCTCTGGGTGGGGGTGATGGGGACCTCACCAGCTGTCTCATAAATCCAAACAGCTCCAGTGGAGCTGCCCCCACTGACCTGCAGACAGAAGAGAACCGTGTTCACAAAACCACTGACCTGGACTCTGCCTCACAAGGGCTGGATAGGACAAAGACCCCACTGGAATGAGTCTTTATTCAGAGTACAGAGGCAAATTCTGCTGCTGTGTTGCTCTCCTGCCTACATCAGCTGCCCAGCCAGAGAAAATTGCCAAGCTATAATCAAGATATTTTTCAATGACTCTGACTGCTGAAGAAATGTGAAGGTCATGGGGCTGTTTTCTCCCTCCTTTTCCTAAAATCCATTTTCATACAGATCAATATCTGTGGAGACTGAAGGAGAAAACAGGCTTTGGGAATCAAACCTTTTCTGCTTAGAAGCAGGGCAAGAACAAGAGTCTCTGCAGCAGTGCTGAGTTAAGGAGCAGGATTTATCATTGCAGGCCAAGGTTGGCTTCTCTTTCATTCTTCAGCTGGATCCTTCCTTTCAGTGACTCTCATTTCTTCCTTGTACAGCAAGAGGGTGAATGCTGAATAAAGCTCAGCACCTGGCACATCCATCCACTGACATTTTAAAGAAATTTTCTCTCTGCACAGCACGGGAGTGAGCTTTCATCCCCTTTGTTGGTACTGGTGGTTTCTGGGTACTGTAAATCTTGGAAATGAAAGGAATTGAAAAGTTCCTTGCTTGCTTTTTTGCTTTTCCAGGTCCTCATTCACCTGGGATGATTGAGGTGCAGCTTTGAGATTCAATCACTTTGATCAAAATTCCCATTTTGAAGGCAATGTGGTGAAAAGCTTATTTAAGATTTACTCCTATACAACCCCATAATGTGACAGATAATACTCTCAAATGCTGCTGAACTTTGTGTTGGTGATCTTGGTTTTTTTTGTGCCTCCTCCAAGCTTAGCCTCAGCCACTGGACAGCAGCAGGAGCCTCCACCCTGTCCCTGTGTCCCAGTGCCTCTGTGTGAGGGCACAGGTTGCTCTGCCAAGCAGTTTGGGGTGCGGTGGGGAAACAGGATACCTGAAGAGCTCATATTTCTGCAGAGCCAGTGGTGTTTATCCCACATTTGCTAAACTCCAGCCCATGAAAGCAGCTTTTTTGCATTTTGTCTAACACCACCTCACCCACTTTGTGCCTGCAGAAATTTGATTTGCAAACAATCTGCCTTTATTCCTCTCTCAGCCACCCCATTTCTCTATCAAACACCCTCCCTATCAATATCCATCACAGAGCATCTCCTTCAAAGGCCAACTTCAGCCTCCCAACCCTCTCTTCATTAGGAAAGGATGAAGTAAATCAGCTCTTCAGCTGCTCCCAGAGGCCTCCAGGCTGTGGTGGAAGATGAATTGCACCACTGCCTTTTATGAGTAATGCAGAGAAATGATAGCAGGCTTTACAAAGGGCCATACATCTTCCAAGAGCTGTGTGCCCATTAGCTAAATGGCTCTGCTCCACAGGGGACAGCCTGCAACTGGGCAAGGTGGGGAGAAACAGAGCAGTTATCCCTCCAGCTGAAACACACCTGAACCTACGCGGGAGCTCCTTCCTTTCTCACAGGACAAACCTTTGGCTATGGATGAGGTGAGCAGAGTCTCTGTAATCTGCAGGACACAATGCAGGGGAAAGAACTCAGGGCCAGCTTATCAGCACTGCATTAATATCCCACACTAAATATGCGAGGAGCCATCGGCTCTGGAAATAAAGCTCCTGCACCCTCTGCTGGGGAGAGGCTCGTGGCTGCACAGCCTAGCACACCAGCGGTGTCCTCCTTGGATGCTGCCTTTTCACAGGAGTTTTATCTGAAATTCCTTATTTTACCATATAAATATTCACAGGGATGTGGCTGAGATGGGGAAAACAAGAGAGGATCTCCGCCCACCCCAGCCCTTCCTGCCATGCTGAACAAAAAGCCTGCAGACCTCAGATGAGGAGGAAGCCTTGAATAATATATTCGATGCTATCAATAAATCATGTAATAAAACCTAAATAATGTTTCTTCTCCTCCCACCCTCAGCTTGAAGGGCAAGAGGCCAGGAAACATTAATATTCCTGTCTCTGGTTCTTCCCACACTGAACCCAGTTTCACTGAATGCCTTTATTTTTTGCCAACAGTGCCGTTTCCATTCTGCAAAAAGCAAGGGTGATACATCCTAAGGGAGACTTGTTAAATCAGGGAAGACCCCAAATTTGCCTGCCCTCCTCCCTTATCTCGAGAAGTAAAATCCAGATGCTTTGAGCTACAGAGTTTTGGGGCATAGCCTGTGTGTGTGCTCAATCCTGGGAGCAATCTCCTGGCTCTCCCCAGAAAAACAGCTCCAAGGCACCTGGCTGTGATGCTTCCCTGCAAGTCCTCACTGTGTTTGTCCAGTTGGTGCTTAGCTGTAATCACCGAGCAGGAACGTGCTTTCCTGGACTCTGCAGGACCCAGAAGTTCGGCTGGAAAAGGGAGACCATGACTGTGCTCCACCGAGGCGGTGCTGAGCAGCCTCGGGCGGGTTTCCAGTTCAGCAAGTTCGTTCTGCCCTCTAGGGTCCAGCTCCGTGGAGGGCTGCTCACCTCCCTCCTCCCGGAGAGCAGCTCCGGCTTTTCTGTAGGATGGGCTGGAGAGGAAATTTCAGCTCTGAGCCACTCCCATACCTGCCCTAAGGATGCTCCACTGAAGAACAGCAGATGGGGTTACGGGGAGCACCAGTTCTCCCAGTTCATCTATTGTGCCTTGCTGCTGTTTGGTTTAACCCCTCCGTTAAAAGTGTGTTCATTGGTTTGTATTCACTGGCTTCTTCATACTCTGATTTCAGTAAAAGCTTCAGCTGAGTCAGGAAAAGGCCAACAATAAAATAGTGTTTTAGCATTTATCCTTTAAGAAGAAATCAGGACCTGAAAAGACACAGCGACTGTGGTTTTTATTTAGTTTGGAGAGCCAGCCCCAAACCCATGCACTGCTTTTGTGCTCAAAAGCCAGAAAAATTAAAGGTATGCCAGTTCAACAAAACCCTCACACCAGTGCTGACCCGTGACAGAGGGAGAAAAAGAAAACAGCAAGGATTTCCACCTTTTTGGTACTAGAAAGTTGGAGTGATAAAGTGTGTCAGTGCATCTAAAACATTTGTTCAATAAATCATTGGGAAATGTGTAATTTATAGGTCTGGTCATGGGGGAATGTCTGGGACTGGCTCAACTGAAGCTGAGGAATCTCTGAAATCCAAAGTGGAAAGAGGAGCTCAGGGACACTTATTTGTGTTATTTAGCAACCATGGTGTAAAGAATAATCTTATCAGCTTTTTAGGTGTGTCCAAAAACTTCCTCTCTCCATCTCTGACTTGTCCCATGCTAACAGCCCTTCAAGGGCAAGGAGATAAAAAAATGTGCTCATGAGTTTTGTATGAAAATCTCATGTTCCATTATTCACTGCATTCCTTATTCATGCCAAATTACATAATCCTTTAAAGTGTGTCCCATGCCCTCTTCCTTCCCCTTCAGTTTCTGTCTGCCTTTCCCTTTAACTATGTATTATTAACTGCCTTACATAAAGAGAGTGACCACCTTGCTGAAAGTGGTTTCTCTTTCCAGAAAGACACTTTATGCCCAAAACCACCATTAGGTTACTATTGATGGAAACAGGGTTTCATCAGGAAACAGGAAACAGCTGCCAAGAAAGTAATAAGGGTAAATTATACCCCAGAGCAGAGCTGGAGTAGCGTTTAATGGATCAGAGAGATTTCATTCACTGTTCTGCCACTGAGTTATTGCATAGCTTCTTAAAGGAAAAAGATTTCTGCCCAGCCTGAGCTGGAAACCAAAGTGCTGGAATCAGGTGGTTTGGGGGTCAAAAGCTGGGGCTGGCTTTTTTTTCACCTTGGACTGAGAAGCATCAGCTTCGGGTGTCTTAAACACAGTGCCCAAAAGTAGGACTGAGGTTTTACAAACCGAGTCTTAATCTTGCAACACCTGCTCACCCCTCCAGTGAATAAGGAGGAAATGTTCCTTTAATTTTCAAGGAGAGTAAATGGTTTAATTAGTCAGCAAACAAGGCAAAAAAATACCCAGACTGGGATTCTGCTTAGGAACAGAGCACAGCAGAGTTTTTGGCAATGAGTTCCTCCTGCAGAACTTCAGACTGCATATGCAATCCCAAATAACTGTGCTGATTTGGGAAAACCACTTTTACTTAAATTCTGAAATTTAATTAGATCCAGGGGGCTGTGAACATGCATGGGATCATCGTCGAGTTATCACAGGTTGTTATCACAGCTCCCTGGGACCCAGCTCCTCGCATCCTGATGGACCAAGAGCTAAACAGCACTGAGGGCAAAGAATCTGAGTAAAAATCAGTTTCCCTTGAGGAGCTTTATCCCTGAGAAGACCAGGTAGATATGTTCCTATGATAGCAACTGCACTCCTAAGGGATATAAATAGTTTGTATTCATATAAATTTTTTCTAAGACTCCAGTATTTACTCCTGCTGCAGGGAAAGGGCCTTCCTGATTTTTCCAGATGATCAGGAGGCCAATATCCAAGGAAAAGCAATGCCTCCTCCTGCTGGTCTCCTCTCTTGGCTTGGCAAACATGTGAGCAAGGGCTGCAGGACTGCTTGGCAGCTTTGCTCTGCTCTGGCACAGCAGGTGCCATGTCTGGCTCCACCAGCATCCCTGTGGGATGCAGCAGGAGAGTGTTTGGATGCAGCACATTATCCTGTGCAGACTGGGGAATGTGCCTCAGCAAACTGAGAATTTTCCTGTTTATCTCATTGGTGTGAAACCTAATGAGATAAAATAGAATGATGTTTTTGAAGCCCACTCAGTGTGCTGTATCCATCGGGAAATGCTCACACCTGGACTTCTCTAATAGCTCTGGGGAGGATGGAGCTGCTGGAGGCTTGGAGCCAAGGCCTCTGGCACAAGCAGGGGTTGCTGTGCCTGGGCACACTGTTCGTTCTGCCAAAACTCTGTCACTGCCTTGCCCAAACGACTGTCAGGCTTTCTAAAACCCAGGCCCTGGATCATCCAGATTCTCATGCTACATCTTTCTGGAAAAAAATGCCAGTATGGAGGAAGGGATTTTACTTCTTCCTTTTCTCTTACGAAATGGAGCTGTTGTTTCTTCAACCAACCTCACTACAGGAAATATTGCCAGTAAATCCACTTCACTCCTTGACAGTGCTCCAAAATCCAGCTTTCTTAACTGAGGGCTGATGCAGTAAGCAAAGTAACTCATGGATAACTCCCTTCCCAGTGCCATTTCTTGGCTCTGAGCCCCCCTCGATGACACCAACCTCCATTTCTGGCAGGGTGAAAAGGAGCTGGCACAGGGGGTGAAAAGTCTCGGTAACCATCTTTTATCTGTCAGGATGTGGTTGATGTTGAACCTTAAGAGAGTCAATATTGTTAAAGGACTCTGAAGGGGCAGTGTCCTTGTAACTGAGGGCACTTAAGATTTCTGAGCTTTATCTTATACATCAGAAAGAAAAATATATTCCAACACTGGAAATAGAAATGTGTGGAGGTTTAATACCAAGAACTCAGGTCCCCATTTCTCTCCTCTTCGCCTGCCATTAAATATGTCCCCAAAGTCCCAAGAAATCCCTAGAAATAAAGAAACAAAGAGAACAGAAGAAGTGCAAAGAAAAATAAATGTGTATTTCATCTCATGAAGGTTAAATCTCTGGTATTTTTACTGAATGCAAATTTTCCATTCTGATGCTTCGAGGCTTAAATTAATGATTGTGATTATTTAATTTTCCTCCATTTCCCTTCCGGTTGCAACCGTCGCTGTTGGTTTTCACACCACACATAAAGAGTTTTGCAGCTGCCACAGTCATTCCTGTGAAGGTACAAGCTGACCCACGCTCAATGCTTCAGTGTAAAAGTCTGGGCTACGTCGCTTTTCCACGGTGCTCATGTAAAACCATGTGTGACTGTGTCTGTCGGCTTCTAGCCAGTCCCTTAGGAAAACTACAGGTCATTCCCTTGGCACCTGTCCCTATAAAATGTACATTGCACAAAGTCATGATTGAAATGTACAGAGGAAATTACACATTCACCAAAAGAAAAAAAGAGAAAAAAAAAAAAAGGAGAGAGAAAAGAAAATCCGATTGCTATTTTACAAGAGAAAAGTGTGTCTCATTCCGTACATACAAAATGTTTTCAAATTGTACATAAGTACCAAAGGCATTATGAGAGATTCTTTGGAGATGAAACGAAAGTGCAAGAAAGCCAAGGCAACAGAGCAAATGAAAGGAAGCAAAGCAGCAGCTGTCTTTGCTTTCTAAAGGACAACCAAACTTCCCGGCTCAAGCGAGCCCCGGAGCTTTCCGAGCGGGAGACGCGGGCATGCGGCCCCGCGCTCGTCCCGGTGGGAAATTCACCTCTCAGCTCTCACTGTCAGGACAAAAGCATGAACCATTTTTAGCCCAGGTAAGGCCAAATGAGCCAGATGTTGTTATAAACCACGAGAGTGTCAAGGTATCTCAGGGAAGCGGCAGCACACTCCAGCAAGGGATGTACCCTTTGCTCAGTAACCTATTTAGGGCTGAAGCAGCTCTTATAGCTGAGAACTTGGGACCCAGAGATGAATTTCAGGCCAATGCAAGAATCTGATTACTATTTATTCAAGGCATCCAGCAGTATTAAACTGGGAAAGTTAGCTCCTCATGCCTTTGTTTATTTAGATTAAACACTGAAGGGTAAGCTCCACCCAATATAAATCTTATGTCTGTGGAAATATTGGCAAAATTCAGTACTAGAGGATGATTCCTTTCGTGAGGCTGGTGAAATCTCTGTATAGGGGCAATTGGAGCCTGCAGGCTGGCCTGCTTGGAAAATCAGATTTATTGGTTGTAATACTGTCATTTCTTCCATAACTCTAAGATCAAAGACAGGCTTTTAATGTTTCTTTTGTTAAACATCTCTTACCTAGGGGCTTTTTAAATATATAGGCAAAGGTAAGACCCACGGGGCACTGGGACCCTGTCCCTGGGCAGTAGGTTTGTGGGAGACCCTGGCACTGCCCCCAGTCAGCACCGCTGCTGTGGGACAGCCTGGCACAGCACATAAAGACTTTGCCCTTGGATCTCCAATGGCACAGGACAACTGCTTGGCCACACATCTTAGGAATGGGCTTTTTGGACTTGAAGTTGGCACTGGCCACTCTATTATATTTGTTTGTTTGAAAGGAAGCCAAAGAAATTATCACTCGAAAACTGCATCACTCTGCTGCATGGCCTGTGCTGCCTTCAGAAGTGGCATTCCTCCTTGGGATGGCAGTCACACGCCAACCCCCTCTGCAAATCTTCCTTTTTGAAGGAAACAAATTATTGAAAAGGTAATTTGGTTTTATTTTACCCACTGTCTCACATCCAAAACAGAGTTTTTCTTCCCCCTGTGCATCTCAGATGCAGCTTTATCTGTTTTGATCAAGACCACGTGTGCATATGTGCTCATACCCATGAGCACGTGCAGCCACACGTGGGTGCATGTACTCAAACCACATGCACTCACTTCTGCAGCCAGAGTTGTGTTGTCCTTTTGTCTTGCAGGTTATGACAAAGATAAACTGTGAGCTTCATTCAATCTGTACAGAATTTACAGTTCAGATGAGTAGCAATGAAGAATATATAGGAATACAGTAGCTGTTAACTATTTATGGGCTGTGTGTGCTCGTTTTGTTCAGGTATTTTTTAATTAACATCACAGAGGCAATCTCGTATTTTAGCTTCCTGATAAAATCTGTTTAAAGAAGCATTCAAATGCAGTGAATTTCTTAACAAAACAGGATGTTCATTTTTTCCCTTTTCCCAGTTACGTTGAGTCACATCACAAACCAGGCAGGTGATACTTTGGTGTCTGTTCAACGCACATATGTTGATTACATGTAGAGATACCTATCAGCACGTGGCATGTAATGTGCTATCCATGTGCAGTACATGTGGATAATGTGCCAAAGTGACACCAAGCAAGATAAATTTCATAAATACAGTGTCTATATTGGACAAACAGGAATATAGTTTTAGTGTGTGGAGCGTTGTTGCTGTATAAGAACGGTGGCACCCACCTACATGAATTACTGATAAAAGAATAAAACATTTATAAGAATAATTTATCGAATCTCCTAAAGCGTTTGATACACCACGCAGCAACTGCAGCTATGTTTAAAATCTGCTCTTGCTTTAAAATAAAAAAATCTCTGTCATTTATCAGCTATATCTTGTTTTGCCTCGGTGTTCCTGAAAGTCTCAGGTACTCTACACTGTGCGTGAATTTTTTGAGAAAAAGTGAAGAAAATTCAAATTTTAGGGGTTTGGGGGGAGGGAAGAGTAACCAACAAAGAAAGGTCTCCATCCTGCCTGCTAGCAGGAGCATGGGGTAACTCCAGCTCCAGGGAAGATGCTGGACCAGTGTGAATAACCAGGCAGGACAGGAAAGACCTGTCACCAGCCTTGATGACTTGTCCTCAGGTGCTCAGCAAGGCTGAACACGGTGTCTGTGGAGATGCTAAAGAGCTGAGACCTACACGTCTACATCTGTGATCAATCCTTTTCATGAGCATCACTGCATATGGAAAACACTGGGTCATGGCCACTCTGTTGGTCAAGTTTAAGGGATTCCTGTGAAGTGCTGCTTCTGCTTTAATGGGAGGTGCCCATGGCATGCTAAAATAAGGAGGTATTTTCGCATTGTAGCTTGCAAGGCTTGCGCTGACCTTTTCTTGTGTGGAGTGGGAAGAAGAGAGCATCTCCCCAGGTCCACTGTCATCAGTGTCAAATGGAGCTGAAATTCCAGCAGAGGCTTTGCTGGCAGCATGACATTCAGCCTTGTTTTGGGGTCAGAACCATCTGAACTGGAGGTTCTGGCATGGCTTCTACCTGAAATCATTAACCTGTCCTAAAATTATAGGCATAGCTGCAGGTGAAATCCAGCCTGGGCTTGGCACTGAGCTTTGGAAAGCCTTGTGGTGAGCTCAGGTTTCTCAGAACCAGGCAAAGAGATGCTGCTTGACCAATTCGCCTGCAGCTGTATTTACAGGAATTAGGAGAGGGCAAGATGCTCCCAGGGTCACTGGCAGCTCTGGAAACAGCACAGCTTTGACCAGCTGCTTTCCAGTTCTCCCCATGACCGAGCTGGAGCTGGCGTGCACAGCCACATCTGGACAAGGGTCTTGAAAACAGCTCTTCAAGGAGCAAAAACATCTGCACTGGTAGAGCCTGTGAGCCCTTCTCTGAGATGTTCACCTGGACAAGAAAACCTAAGCCAGACCCTCATCCCTGTTTCACTTTAATCAGCTAAAGCCACGGGGACAAACCCTCACAGGGCACAGACAGACAACATAGACCCCATCCCTGTGTGGAAAAGCTCCAGCAGAACAAACCAGGGATGTGTTGAGGCCACGGTGGCTCAGTGAGGAAGCAAATAAATTGCCAAAAAAAGGCAAAACTGTCCTGCTAACACAACACAAAGGCTCTCTGGTGCATCTGGTGATGCCAGGCCAAGCCTCAGAGCAGAGTTCTGGCATTACAGCTTCCCTGGTAAATAGTCTGAGCAAGGAAGGGGAGGATATGGGGCCAGGGTCAAACTAGGTCATGGCAGCAGTGCCAAGAGATACAAGAGACCACAAACACCAGAGAGATGGGCAAACCCTGAAGGCCTCATGGCAGCCTGGTATTGCAGTGGGGAGAACACTGGCAAAAC
Source organism: Edolisoma coerulescens (assembly GCA_013397115.1). Taxonomy (NCBI): domain Eukaryota; kingdom Metazoa; phylum Chordata; class Aves; order Passeriformes; family Campephagidae; genus Edolisoma; species Edolisoma coerulescens. Next base: position 66,319 of record VWZW01002161.1, read on the forward strand.
ATTTATGGAGATAAAAATGCAGCTCAGCGCCACTCCGTAAGGAGAGTGAGAGATGCTTCCATGAGGAATGGTTATGGCACAGCTGCAGGGTGCCCGAGACCACCAAGGGCTGTAGAGAAGGGTGGATGGAATTTCCAAAGAGTGGTTTCCCAGGTTTGGAAGTCACACTGTCCCCTGCACCTCAGGCTATGCTGCAGGCACAAACACGTGGCACGCCAGGGCTGGATGCAGGTGAGGGAATCCTGTGGGAATTAAACAAGACATATGGCAAGTCCCACACGTGTGGGTTCAAATGGCATCTTTGAAATGAAGACCAGGCCTCCATCCTTGGCACTGCCTGCTCCTCCAAGCCCTCAGAAAGGGCTCTCTGGGATGCTCTTTATCAGAGGCACCCAGATGGAAAGGAGGTTGTGACACACAGCCAACACAATTCGTATTTCTTCCTCCCCATTTACACGTTTGAAGGAACCACAGGTACGAACACGGTTTTTCTACCCCGTAGTCACAAGCAGTAGAAATGGAGTCTGTGCATGCTGTATCAGAGGGATGGGGTGATGACCAGTTGCAGCATGAAAGACACTTGGTATATCAGTGTTACCTAGAGAAGCACCGCAGCACCCTGCGAGGTGGCTCACTGGGAGGACAGCCTCTCCCCAGAGTGATGCTTTTGGCAATGTTACCTTGTCAGGTACTACAGCAATCTGGGAGTGCAGATACAGCTGGAGCATATTGCTGTCTACTCATCTCAGGCTGCATGCAGTAGCAGGCAAAATTGAGAGTACAGTCAGTGAGATAGTCCAGAAAGCACATTCATAAGTTAAAAAGGACCCCGCTGCTACCTAAATTCGAAGCGTGATTAGTAGTGTATCAAAAGGTGTGTGATCCCTCTCCCTCTAGACACTAAGGTAAGGCAAGCAGTATTGTGTCACTGGGGCATCAAACACTAAGATATACTAAAGAAGATTCCTATGCAGTATTATTATCCTTATTATTAAAAACCCACCCTATTGTTAATTGTTAAAAAAACCAGTCAACCCACACCCCTGCTCTGAGCAGGTTTTGCTCTGTGAGGCAGAAAAGTCGGGGTGTTTGTGTGCTAAAAGCAAGGGTTTGCTTTTACACCTCTGAGCAGCAGTGACCCCGCGGGGCTCGGAGGGGCTGCTGCCCTCAGCCCTCCCCACACCCTCCCCAGCACAGCCTCAATGCTACCTGCAGCTGAAGGAGCTTTTGTATCTGATTTCCTTGTTTCTGGCTCAGGAAAAGGAAGCTGATGAGAACAGAAGAGGCTGACAAGCGATAGAGAGAGGATGGAGAGGATGCGGACGTGCAGCTGTGGGTTGGGAAGAAAGGGCTGGAGGCTCAGGGCTCGCTCAGCCTGAGCGTTCACATGATGGAGAAACAGAAATCCTTATCCTGCTCCTGGGCTTTTTAACATTCCCAATAAAATACTCAGTGCTAAGGGTCTTTGTATGGTACAACTTTGGGTAAATTCCTTAGGAATTTCAGTTTCCATTTTAATACTTACATTTTAGTCCTAGCAACAATGTTGCTGTGACCATGGTGGTCTGAGGACATCAGGAAAATGAGGTTTCCAGTAGCTCCCTCTTGGGAAAAGTATGAGTGAAGATGTTTCTCTTTTCTCTTGGGCAATTGTCTGGAAGGGGAGCATTTGTATCTGAGGTGATGCTCTGGCTTCTCAAGTAGATTATACAAACTTGTTCTAAAAATTCACATAATTTAAAATTTTAAAAATCAATTAAAAATGTAAAAATATACCTATTTATCCGTAAATAGCAATGACTCTGCACATTTATTTGGACCTATCAAGCAGCATTTGAAACAAAATGCATTTTTAGAAAATCTGATCTACCACATAGTCTGTCTAAAGAAATAGAATGGCTTTCTGAGCTGGATGAGAGGTTTGGTTTTGGTGAGCTTCTTGACATTTTTTGCTTTAAAAATTGTTATTAAGAAAATGGGTCAACAAGGAAATTCACATACAAAATCTGCCCTTGAGTAACATTAAAGTCCCTTCCCAAATATTGGGAAATTTGACTTATGGCTGTTCCTCTGCCTCGGGGTCACATTATGAAAGGCCACCTTGCAACATCTCCAGCCACATCTCCTGTTCAGAGACATGAACTCCTCAGACCACCTGAACTCACACTTGGACCTGAAGCACCCAAAACCTCACAGTGGCTTCATGTCCCTCCCCCAGGCATGGCTCCGTCCCATGGGTGGGCCAATTGCAGGATTTCTTTCCAAACCTAGACCCAGATTCTGGAAAAAAAAACCCAAAAGTTTCTTGGAGACCAGACCTCAGGCTCTGGTCCAAGGTCATGGCTCCACATTGAGCCAGACACACCTGGAACCAGGCTCTGGGCACAGAACCGAGTGTGGGCACGGGCAGCCCTGGAGCAGTTCAAGATGGTCTGTTGGAAATTTGGCTTCCACATCTTCTTCAGCTCTCTTTAGACTCCTCTGTCCACACTTGGCATTGCCTAAAACTTGTTTCTGTCCTCCAAAAAACATGGAACAAGATCTGGGAGGAAGAGAGGAGCAAAGAGTAGCCCAAGAGAGGCTCAGCAGAAGGACAAAGTTTGCCTGTCCACCCTTTTAAAGGTCTTTGTCATCGGGACTGCCTTATTAGCAACCCAAAACTGGTTTATTTCTTTTAGTCCAGTGGTTAAGACCTCTTGTGGGACATTGTCACCAGGAATGTGTGGTACAGACATGGGGGAGCTGAGTGGTTGGAAGGCAAGACTTTTCAGGGCGTATTGGACTATGATCTAAGAGAAGAATGAAATTATCTATGTCAATAAGCAACAAGCAGGCCCTGTCATTGTTTATGCAGGCTTAAATAATTTCATGGAAATGATGAACATTATTTGTAGCTAATTCTAGTGAAAGCTAACATGGGGTTTTGTCTGGATGAACGAGAAGTGATGATTTATGGCATGGTTGTGCATGGAGGTGTGTATCAGAATTTCTTTATTCTGATATATATCTTATACCTTAAAAAAAAAATTCTATGTGAAATAAATAGCAGCCAGGTATGATCTGTGCTGCATGTATATAAAACCAGTTTTCTGCAATCTCTGATTATGGGACAAATCCAACAACTTTGCAAGATACAAGTCAAAAGATCTTTATAGATTCCAGAGTAGGAGGTTGAAGAGGAAAAACTCAATTTTTCCTATGCAACCCCTGAAGATGAGCTTTAAGGTCCCTTTCCACCCAAACCATTCTGTGGTTCTGTGAATCGACAATTCTGTGATTGAAGACCAGTCATGTACCTGTGCTGCAATAGGACTGCCTGACATCATCCTTATCCTTATCCTCATCTAGCATTCCTGCCTCTATATCACACCCTCTGTGCCAAATTTCCAGCAGGCCTTGAAAAGCAATAGCAAACAAATAAGAGAATAAATCTTTGTTATCTCTGACTTGTACAAAATTTGCAGCGAGCAGCTGGCTGGAGCAGTGTTGATTTTTGCCTCACCAAATGCAATTTCCATTCTTGTGGTCGGTAGAAAGCCCAGGCCACCACATTTGATTTAGGACCTGCTGACATTTCTTGTTCTAGCAGAAAGGATCTCATTTTGGAACACACCAGAGGCAAATCTGCACAATTTACGGCCATTTGGCATTTAAAGTTGTCTCTGTATGGAAGTCAAGGGCATCGCTGCGTTAACTCTGCACAAAGAAATCTGGAGCCAGGAGGAGTTTTGGAGCAGAAACAGAAGGGGAAAAACTGCAGAAGTTAACAAAAATATGGCTCAAGAGAGGAAAGAAAGGAATGAACATGGCTGGAAGCCCAGTTTCTCCCTAAGAACAAGGTTTTCCCCTCCTGACTGCTGAAAAATGGCAGGAAAAGTTGTGGAGATCCTTCCCCCTTCCTCATTCCATGATAAGACCTGTCTGCTGGTCCTGGGCACTAGCAAAAGAATGGTTTTATTTCCTGTCTGAAAGTTGTCAGACTGCACCGACGTCTTCCCTAAGGCCAAAATTATCCTGGGTCTCCCCTGTTTGCTGTGTCTGGTCAAGCAAACAGGAGGAGAGAAAAAGGCTGTGAGTCTCCCTTCACCCCAAGCAAGTCAACGTTCAACCTCTCAAAGGCCACACAGAAATGAAGTTGTCACCTAAATACCCTTAACAGGCTCTTGATATGACACAGGAAAAATATGGAAAGGCAGAGTTTGAAATCACAGCAGAAAACACACGTGGGGTTTGGGCTGTGGATGCACATCAAGGTTCAGAGGCACAATGCCAGCCGTGGTGTTCCAGCCCTGGAAACAGATCCCAAACCAAACTTCTCCTGATCCACCCCCTTGCAAAAAAAAACCCCTACCAACTTATCCATGTAAAGGATCACTTTGTGACTTTGTTTTGGTCCCAAAAGAAACTTTGAGCGTCACTTTTCCCCTCGCGTTCCCCCAGCTGAAGGAGTTGCTGAGGTTCCTGGTAATGACACGATGACCTTTCCAAGTGGAAGTGCTTCCACAGCAACAAAACGGGGCAGACTGGGGTTGGCACAACTCGCGGGCAAGCACAGCTAAGAGGCTTCTGAAAGACCATGAAGAAACAAAGCAGCGCCTCTTAAGTCAGCTTGAGGGATCCAAACAAACCAAAGGACATCCCGAGAACGTGGGGGTGAGATTCTTGGCAGGGTAGAAGAAGAAAGGAAAGATTTTCACGGGCATAGTGTGTGCAAAAGTGTTCAGGCACAATGCAAACGGTAAGAAAAGTGCCCACTCTGACCAACAGGGCTTCCAGAGGATGGAGCTCAGCACTTAACTCGCAGCAAGGCGGGGACCACAGTATCCTGCTTGTCCACCCTCTCCCTCTGCCCGGTGGCTGTGCCTCCCCAACAGCGCTGTTGGCCATGAGAATGGCTTGGGATCATGGCAGCCCTCCAGAGGGGTTGCCTTTGGTTTGTCTTTGCTTTCAAAGCACACCCAGGTCCCTTGTCAGCAGAAGGAGAGATAATTAAATATAATACATGGTTTAAAATATAAAATTCCATCCCCATAGTGTCTCGTCCTCCATCTCGGCCTCATTTCTCTGCCCTCTGGGCTGTCCCTCTTCTTGCATTCAAGCTCATATTGCTGAGTTTTTCCTAAGATGGGATAATTTCCAAATTGCTCTGGTTCAGAGCAGTACCCAACCTGTCCCATTTGAGGCTCATGCAGCTATCCCAGCCACCATCCCTCTCCTCCAGGGGCCTACACAACATTTCCATGTATTATATTGGAATTATGTCACCTTCCTGAGAGCTAGTGAGGAACCACGGAGTAACAACCCCTCATTATTACACGTACCCTGAAATCTAAGCCAGAAACAGACACGTGTTCAATCTGTGACTCCAAAACACCTAAAGGTGTGATCATCTCGTGCCATGATGTAGCAATTCCCACCTAACACTTGTCAGCCACCAGTTAATGTGATCTACAAAAGCCCTGGCTGGGTGATTTATTCCTGCCCTGCGCTTTTGAAGATTCCCAAGAAATGCAAATTGCCTACCCTGCGCCATGAAATAGTTTCACCTAATGATCTTAGAAAGAGAATATGAAAGAAATCTGGACTTCACAGCTCCAGTTCGCTCATCACCGTGACCTCATCCACAAATGCAGGCTCAGACCTGCTCGTTCCTCCCCCAGAGTAAGCTGCAAGAAAGTATCTGCCAGCAAAGGGTGTCCTAGAAAGAGGAAAACCTTAGCTGTCAATCTCCTTGAGAAGTTCTACACGTGGACAGCTGGAGCGGGCAGCTGCCAGTGCTCGGACGTGGCTCGGCGGCTGCAGGGAGGCTTCACTGCCGGGGGGTTGACCAGCCCATGTCACTGAAGGGTCCCTCACCCGTGGCCGACCTCGGCGGGGGGCCACAGGGCGTGCAGAGGTCAGAGTCGGTGTCTGACTCCCCTTCTGCAATGTAGGGTCTGATTTTGGCCACGGCTGCATAGCAACCGTTGTTAAGGATGTCCAAATTCTCTTTGGACTGGGAGATGCTAAAGCCACTGAAAGAGCGCTCCAGTTCCTCGTGGTCCACCGAAGGGATGGAGATGGACGTGTCGCTGTCTCTCATGGCACTCTCGTGATGTTTGGTTGTAATGTCTTCGTTCCTCAGGTACTCCGCGCTCGCCCGGTGCCCGCCACTGTAGGCGGACAGGGAGCGCTCGTGGGAGGGCGGAGGTGGGATCCGGACCAGCGAGCCGGGGTCTCCGACGGGCGAGGAGCCGTGGCTCTGCCGCTGGCACGACGTGGAGGGCGGGCATGCGTTGCTTGGGGCTGGTGGGGCGGAGAAGTTCTTCTGACCCATGGAGCTGGTGGACCTGATGATCTTGATGATGCAGCCATTCTTGTCGATGTGCTCCCTGCTGTCTTCAGGGCTGTGGTAGGGAGGGGCTGGGTCTGGTTCTTTGGACCCAAAGTAAGCCTCCGTCTCCGTTGGTGGGATGCCCATCCGCTGCATGTAAATGTTCACCAGGAAGTCCAGCTTCTTCTCCATTGACTGAACCTGCAAAAACACCACAGTTCCAGCACTACATGCAGGCTGAAGCACATTAACATCCTGCGCATGAGCAACTTCCATCGAGGCACAAGTATGGGGCTGGGCTTCATAGATCACCTCCGCCTACACTGACCCAGAGCATCTCAAACTTTTGGTGAATATTTAATTGTCCTGTTCTGTCCTTTAATTCTCCACCTTTTTACAGGGTTTCCCTTGTTACAGGATTTTCCTTATGCTCTTCTAATCTTTTTGACAGGCACCAAGTTCCAGAAAAGCTGGAGCACACTTGCTCCTTCCAGCTCCTTCCTGCACTTGGCACTTGTCTGGGCTCAGAAGGCCATGGGGATTTCTGAGCCTTATCCTCTAGGAAGATTTTAAATCTTCAGCAAGGCCAGCAGCTCCAGCAGCCAGGCTCAGGGACTCATTTGAAGCATGTCCAGTGCAGTGGCAAAGAAACCAATGTGCTCTTTTCAAAAGTAATGTAGACTTTTGACAAACTCACTAAACTAGACTCAAAGTGCCTGGCTTGAAAGCAGCACTTAGGCTTCCAAGACATTTAGTGCTCTTTCATAACATCCACATTGCTCCTTTTTCAAAATATTCTTGGCTCTCACTTTTTTAACTAAAAGGTAACGTCCCACTGGGGGAAAAAGGCAAGGAAAAAACAACATAATGCATGCAACACCCTCTGACAAGAACCCCTTCCTGACCCAAAATACCTGTTTTTCAACTTTTCCAAGCCTGCCCATCATGCTGGGGTCTTCAGGCAACTCCCCTTCCGCTGGCCCTTTGGTCCGATCCTTGTCGGTCATGGAGGATCCTCTCCCAACGATCTGGTCAACTCTACCGGGATCAGAAAATCCCCCCGCCCCCGGAAAAGGACCTGGAGTCAGTTGGAGGCAGCAGGTGAGGAGGGCACTGCTTGTTGTGCCTCCATGGGACAAAGCAACAGCCTCTCTCCCAACTAACACTCCAAATTACTCACAGACACGCAGTGGCACTGAAGTGTTAATTCAGATGCAAAATTCAGAGCAGTATTAGCAGAGTTTGAAATCATCCATTTCTGTTTATACAGATAAAACCTGGCACATTATGCACAGTAAATTTACCCACTGCAAAGAATTTCTTTAACTGGCTTTCTTCCAAATCGATTAACTTCTTATTTGCACTGAGAAATTATTATTTTGGGGGAAGATCAAGTTTTCTGTCTAGCATATATCAATGGGATCTTTTTCAGTCTTTGCAGCAGTTTCCTCTCCTTGATGCAAATGTCCGTGTGTAATCCTCATGTCCATGAAAATGAGCTGCTTGTCCTAAGATCCAGACAAACAGGTGCAGTGACAACTGTTTTAGTGGAATTACATCAAGGCTGAATTTGGCCAGAACTCACCAAACATTACCAAACTGTTTTCATCTCAATGAAGTTCACACTTGTACTGTTAGATGTTTTTTATTAGCAGGGCTCCCAGCTGGGAACAGCAGAGGAGGCTCCTGCCAAATCAGCCAGGAAGGTTGCAAAGCACATAATTTGGTACTGACTTCTTTACATGTCACATTTGCACTTCCTCATTTCCAGGATGGAAACACCTGGGTTTATTAACAGCTCCATATGCAGAGGAAGAAGGAGGGAAGAACCAGTTTGGAAGCTGGATTAGAGGCATCAAATATAAATTTCTGGAGAGTAAACACTGGAGCTTCTTGATCCTTCCAAAGTCAGGGGAGCAACTCATTTTTGGAATAACTTCTTAATGGCAGCCAGGTTTATAGAATAATTCTGTGCTGGGCAAACTTTACTCTTGCATAATGCATCAAATGTAAGGGTGGCAGGGGGAAAGAAGGGTTAATTAATCTGATTGAAACCAGGTTGAGGTATCTTGAGCGAAAACTCAAAATGCTTCTTACGCAGTTCTGCCTTGTGGGCCATGGGTCCATGCACCAGGAGGAGGAAAAGGAAGGAGCTGAACACAGACAGACAGGGGAAAATGAACAAACAAAAACCAAGGAAAGGAATGAGATGTGAGGCTATTTCCAACACAAGAGCCATCTGTTTTCTTCACACTGGACAGGGACTTCATACGGATGTTGGCAGTTGACACTGAGGGACAGGTACCAGTGGGAATGGACCAGCGTGGCTTCCTTAGCTTATGTTAGAGCAACAGCACTTTACAGCACCAGATCTGGCTCAAAGAGATGACGTGGATGAGCACATCACACCAAAGACAGAAAATATAAGCCAACAATCATTTCAGAGTTTAACTTTGATTCCAGAAGCTACTTCATTTGGGCAGGGATGTGACAGAATTCTGTTCTGCTTAAAAAGCCATGTTTGATCCTTTGCTCAGCAATATAAGCACAGGGGTACAAGGAGCACCAAGTGCTGGAATTACAAGTGTGAGGAATACGCATGCCTTATTTCTCTCTTGTAATGGGAGAAGGAAATCACTGACATGTACGGGAACTCCCCACAAGGGATGCAATTACTGACAGGACATACAGCACAAGAAATCCTACGACAATGTCGTTACCACGTAAGCCAAGAGCTGTTAAATTGGGTACCTCGGGCTACCTTGGTGGGGAATCACAAGTCAAGGCGTGGTACAGCCACTGTATGAACTCCTCTCCTGTATGCACAAGCAAGTAGACTGGTAAAACAATGAACACAAGTTAAAGAGGCCTAAAGTCTAAATGTTATTGAATATTGCAGAAGGCCAAGAACAATCAGGGTGCTCTGTCCTCCTGTCCCATCCAGCACAGCTCTGATGCTGAAATGTGTCCACTGATGGAAATGAGATGTCCCTCACCAGCTGTGGAGTAGAGCAGGGAGGCAGGACAGACTGTGACACAGAGAGGAGAACCGAACATTGCATCGTAATAACAGAGAGAGTCTCGTGTACCCTAATTCTAACCTTGCAGAAACCAAGGCAGGACTTCTGCTGTCTTTTCATATCTTAAGAGAAGAGCTATCCAGTGAGTGAACCCCACATGGCCCATTTCAGTGGCCAGCTGGCACTTCACAGATGGAGTGATCACTAAAGAGAGCACTAAGCTGTTGCTCACCTTCAAGGAACACAACCTGCCTTTAGACCTGCTGAGATTTAGGAGCAGTGCTGAAGCCCTGGCCAGAACTCACCCATAAAGCATTCAGAAGCCCTTTTCCATTATATAATTGACACCAGAGCCCAGAATTCCTGCTTGATTCATTCCCTTTGTGTCTACACCTGAACATAGTCCCAGCTCCTGGGGTGTTTGTCTTCCACAGCTCTGAGGAAGCAGAGACAGATCTCTCCTGGGAGGCAGGGCAGCACCAAGGATGGTGCAGGGGGCAGCTCTGGGCCTCTGACTTCAGTGCAGAGAGGGGAGAAGAAGGTGAACCAAGTCCTTTTCTCTTTATGGGCTAGAGGTCTCCCACCCCTTTGCTTCCCATGGAACAATCTGGACCACAGGAGAGTGCTCCTACCCTCAGCAAAGCACAGAGATTTCATTTGTGCCTTATCTGATGTGAGAGAAAAGAGGAAACTCCTTGTGAGCTCCCAGCCCACCTGCACCTAGCTGAGGACCACCAAGAGCAGGAGATCCTTTTAGCCATTAAAAGATTTACTGATTTTGTCCAAACTGGGCAACAAAGCTCAAAAGATGAAGAAGAAAGAGCACATTCCACTTTAGCAAGCAGAAGGGGATAATTTATGTTCTTACAGCATGACAAAGGATCAAGAATCTTCTGAGGTGCCCGTCCCACTTCTACACTACAGCCCATGGGGAGTCTTGTGTCTTCTCAATAATTATTTTGGCTGTGCCAAATACGCACGTGCACAGGGAAGAATTCAGCTGACGCTTTGGAAGAGCCAGCCCCATGTTTTTCCTTTCCTGGCAGAAGAGGATTCAGAGATTTCTAAGGATGCACAACAAACTGTGCCATCTGCTGTCCTTGGTAGGCTCTGCTGGGCCTCAGTTTGGGAGGGAGAGAGAAGAGGGGATTGCTCTTTAAAGTGGACTTTACTGCCTTTCCTTCTTTCTAATGATAGAAAAAAAATGTAAATTCTTGCATCAGCCACAGTGCAGGTTTTCTCATGCTTCATTATGCTTCATGCTAACAGTGCATGCAAAGAGGTGTAATATGTCACCCTCGGGCCAGAAGCAGACATCAAAAGGTCAAACGGCTCAAATGAGATAAAAATGAAGTGTTTGGGAATAGATAGTCAAATATTTTATTTTTTTTTTCTTTATCTCTTATAAATTTTTGTAAACAATCCAGGCATTGAAGCCAAACCCCCTTCATCCATGTCACAGGACTGGCTACTTACCCCTTCATTTGGCAATAAAACTTGCTTTGGACAAATTTCAACCAACAAAAATTTTTTTTTGTTGTCTAAAAATTACAGCTGAGATTGCACCTATTCTAGGCTAAATCAGCTGATCAAGGGAATTTTATCCAAATTGTCTGTGTGCAGAGCATGGAGCAAACACTATCAGCCAAACCACAGCTGTGGGCACCTACCAGGATCCCCCTGCCTTTGCTGGGAGCTGCTTGCAGGAAGATTTTGGCTGAACTGAGCAATCCATAGGCTTAAGACAGCTCATGGAACATCACTCCCATGGTGTTTCTCTGGGCAGAATTTGGCTAAAACAGGGGGTGCAGACTGAAAAGGAGAGGATGGAGTCACCCATGAGGACCTCACAGGACACATCCCCATGGCACAGACCTGGGTGGTGTTGGGGTGATGAAGGGCATGGCAGCAGCAGAGCCTGACCCAGAGTTTTTGGATCTGGGCTTGGGGATGCTCAGAGCTCTGGCTCCCACCCATCAGCCCCTTGAGCAGCTCACAAGTGCCCCTGGTGTCTGTGGGAGGATAAAACTGCCAAAAATTAAGTGCAGCATCAGGCTTTTCATGGGTGGGAACAGAGATTTCAGCAGCCTTCTGTACCCTGCTGCTTTCTGCAGCCACAGCTCAATGAGGGCAAAATGAAAAAAATCATTGGAAAAGGGAGAAATTATGAAAAAAAGTCTTAACATCCCAGAAGCCTTGTGGGCACATGCAAAGATTTTTAAATCAGTATTAGAAACTGTAAAAACAGGGGGGGAAAATCATTAGCATGAAGCTGACACAGCAACAGACTTGGACTGAATAAAATAAATACCCCAGTCTGAGGCCTCCTCCCCTCAGATCCGTCAATCACCTTTGCTGTGTGTGAGGCACAACTTTTCACAAGAAAATCTTGCCTTTAGTGAAGGCTTGTTGCACATATCATCTTAAAGGTTAAATACAACAAAATCTCCTTGAATATGTATTTTTATTTTAAAATCTAGATGTCTCTGCAGATAACAAGGTTATTTCATTTTCAAAGACTTGTTTTGGCAGGGAGGAGAAATGGGAAAAAATGCCTTTCTGAACGCATTGTTTTTTTCAAGCATAATGCTTGGGGTTTCTGGAAAATTCTATTTTTTTACTGTTTGAACTAGCTGAGTGGGAAAAGGTAAGCTTTCAATATTCCTTTTACTTACATTTCTCTAGTGAAGATTACTCAGAGCAGCTTAAATAAAAATCAAGAGATTTGTCACATTAGCTCTTAGGGAGGCAAATATATTTAGAAAAAAAATATTTGAGGCTAAGCTTGCTGCATTTAAAAATCACCTACTATTTCTGCATGGAAAATGACTTTCTGGCAAACATTTATACCTGCCTTGGGCTCCAGTGGTCTCAATGCAAGGAGAAAATAAAGCCCAGCTCATGGCCTTGCTGCCCAAACCTCAGAATGCCCTAAAATGGGAATTTTTGTGAGAATATATTCCTCATTGCATGAGCTTCAGATATGGTTTTGCTTAAGGAGAGAACTTAATGAGAAATCTCTCGCTGTGTGACTGAGGGCTGGGTTTGACTCCTGCTCCTTTTGCTTGGAAAATCAGCATTGTTTTATTATTTTTTGGAATGAGTCCCATGGTTGTAATATTTTAACACAATCTTTTTCCTCCATGGTCAGGAGAGTGGCACCAGCAAGAAATAGCAACCATTGTGTTCATCAGCTATAAAACACTTCATTCTTACTTTGCCCACTGAAATAAACTCATTTCATTGTTCAAAGAGCTGCAGAGGCTCCTCTGCTTGTGTGTGGACAGTGTCATCCTTTAGGAAGTGGTTTATCCACTTTATGTTGGCTTTGTGGGTAAATATTCCACCTTTTACATTTGAAGACAGCCTGATAAAATATGAGATTTTATAAAAAGATATAATTTAGCTTTCTAACACCTCGAAGAAGACTGAAAATGGGAAATAGGCTCACTGAAGGAACTGATGGTTACTGATGACTGAATGAACATCCCCTTTTTTGTTCCCCTCTGGCTTGAAGGCAAATCAGAGCACACCCAGAGCAGCAAACCCTCGTGAGTCATGATTTAGCAGGCTGCACTGCTAAGTGAGAAATGCCGTCATATAACTGGCATGAAAGGGGTTTGACATTAAGCAAATGAAAAAAATTCCAGAGAAAGCGGCATTTTGGTGAATCCTAACCTAGGCGAGTATTGGGGAGATTCTTTGGAAGAATACATGGGTCCTTTGGTTGGATACTTCTTATGCCGGGGAGTTGAAGGGGGTGGGGGACCCACAATCATATCTATCCTGGCAAAGTAAATAAGAAAAAAAGACACCAGCAAAAATGCATAATGAAGCAACACATCGAGAAAAGTTGGTCAGAGAAAAGTCGCAGAAAGAAACAACTGAAAAACAGAACGACAGGGAGAGAAAGAGAGAGAATTTGAAAATATATTCTGCTGGAACCAGAAGGCTCTCTCCTACCACCTGGCTGTTGGTGAAAATCCAGAGTCTTACCCACCTCAGAGTAAGATCTGGAGATTTAGGCACCACTGCAACATCATTAAGAGTTCCCCCCGCCCCAGATATAACAGGCAACATGCTTTACCCTCTGGAATATATTTGCACATGTGAGGCAATATCCCATTGAGGTGGCTGGATATGAAACAACATATATTCATTCTCCTTTCAGTTCCAGTGCTAGAGAACACATCCTCAGCTAGTTCAGGGAAGCGTGAGCTGCTGGGAGTCGGTGAGGAACGCTGCAGGATTGGATAACTCAATGAATGGGAGACATCCATGGCTGGCAAGGTGTCAGGATGGAACACGAGACAATGTGAACACAACACTGAAAAGAGCACATTGCAGACACAGTGACAGAGGCTTTACTGACTAAAGAGGAAAGTGCATGTAAACACCCCAGAAACGAGCTTGGATGCAGCTTTTATCCACCAAAGCCCTGGCTAGGGGAGGTCAGAGCCAGCCCTGCTGAGCTGAGCTGGCAGGGAGAGCACAGGGCTGTGATTGATGAAGGAAAGGGAGATCAAAGTATCTGTTCTCCAAGGTGCCCCGTGGCTTCCTCCCTGGGATCCACCGAATGGGTGCAGGGTCCAACACTGGCCATGGCCTTGTCTACAGGGGGCCCTTCCAGTTGTACTGGGCAGGTGACCAGCCATGGGACCTGTTGGTGCCCAAAGTGTGGCCCTGAAAGGGTGTGCTCCCATCACCATCACTGATCTGCTCAGTGGGGACAGTGAAACCACGGAAGCTGCCTGGTAGTCTTGGATCCAAAATCCAGGTGCTTCATGTTTTTGAAGCAGCTCCTGGTCCTCCTGGCTTCCCTGTGAGAGGATGGGTGGTGGCCTTGTCCAGCCCCAGAACCTCATCCTCACAGTCCCACAGCTGAGGGAAGAATCCAGTTTGGTCTTTGAAAGCTGCAATTCCTTACCCAAACCTCCCAAAAAAGCAGCCAACCAAAATGCTTTGGCTTTTCAGCACATCCCCCTGAAAGACTGGGAGACTTGGATGGGTGGTGAGGCAATCTGCCACAGCCCTCAGGGTGCTGGAGACTCAGGATCCCACCTGGAGCCAGTAGAGATGACAACCCTGATGGCCCAATACCTACTGTGGGGGTGGCCTGGAGGCCTCTTGTTTCAGGTTACTAAAGTTAGGAGATCTCAATCCCCTCCTCCTCCTCTTCCCCCTTTATATTCAGCTACACATCTTGGATCTATGATCACTGAATTCGTACTGAACAGGAGTGAGAGGCTCACATAGAGGAAATTCTCCAGGATATTTTGGTCTCCATTGCAAGGGAGAATGTTCCTTCTGGGAAAAGCACAGTGTGCAGCAGGGCTGAGACAGTTACCTCTGCGTCTTGAGCATCAAAAATAGCGGAGTTAAAATGGTCTCTGAGAGATTCGTGGCAGAACAGAGATTCCTCTTTTTCCCAAGACAATTTTCCTGCTTCTTTCCTGGGGTTCATGTCAGCTGTTTGCACACACAAACACTTCTTTTTCTTCACATTTTCTGACTCTACCAGGGACTTAGATGGGTTTGAAATTAAAGGAAAACTTCCTCAATGGCTTCTAGGGGAAGCTGGGCTGCCACAGCCATTAAGGGAAGCAATTTCACTCTCCAAGTGTAAAAGCAGGTGGTGTATTTTTTTGACTGGAGATTGCCCATGGCCAAGCCCCACAACAGTTCTGGGTGTCCTTCAAGCTCAGCAGAACTGGAGCTACTTCTGCTGAGCCAACACAGCCAGGGTTGTTGGAGGCTTGGGGTCTGCTTTTCCCATCAGGGCTGAGGGAGGAGTGGTCAGACTAAAAGATTTAGCTCCAATCCTCTGTTCAAGGAATCAAATTTATCTGTTTGGGTTTTTTTTTCTTCCAGGAGAAACATGAAAAAAATGGAACCTTCTCGGTTCCATTTGTCCCTTTTCCACATTCCTCCTCCTACAAAAATGAACACATCTCCCCCAAAAATCTGAGCACAGAAGCTGAAATGCAGCTTGGCTAAACCCCACCTACGTCGGTGGGCTCGGATGAGAAATTCCCATCTGCATGGATTTTCAGCAGACTGTGCCATCCGAGGAGGGATTCCTCCCGAAGTGGCTTAGCATCCCAACAGTGGGAGGGAGCCACTGCCTCCTCACTGCTCTCTGTGTCTGTGGCACCAGGGCCACAGCCAGGACACCAAATTTTGTCTTACATCACTCCCAGAAAGGTAGCAAATGACCCACATGGGGGCCTTATCACTGGGGCACCAAAGCTTTGCACCCTGCCAGGAGGACCATGGAGATACCTACCCACCCTTCCTGTGGGATATACCATAATGCAAAGTCTCCCAAAATAAAGCAGGAGGATGAGCCATGATTTTTGCATATCCCGTGATGGGCAATAAGGGAGTTTTAGTGGCAGTCCGTGTCCTGCTTATCCCTGTAGGTTCCAGCCATAAGCACTGGTGTTTTCCTTGAGGATTTGTCTCAGAAAGGAAAAGAATAAGTTGTAGCTGCAAAGCAAAGCGTCTCTGTCTTGGTAATACCTCCACACTGAACAAAAAGCAGTGGAAAATGAAGCAAAGAGAGGGGTCTCTTGCCTGGCCTGAAGGTTTTTAATCCGGGAGAGCATGTCCAGGTGCCCAGCTGAGTACTGCTCGATGACATCCATCACGTCGTAGGGCCGAAGGCTCTCCTTAAACTTGCGCTTGGAGACGAGAAACCTCATAATGCTGCAGGAGACAGAGAGCAAAATCACAACACAGTCCCTGGGTGCAGCCTGACCTGCTTAATGGTGGATAAAAAACACTGCAGGGAGCTGCTTTGGAAGGAAAATGGAATAAATCCCAACCCTGTGGGTTTGGGAGAGGATGCAGCAATAGGAGAGGGGAAGGGGATTGCAGGGGCTGGTGGCTGAAGCCCTGTCTGCGACAGGGGGTCCCCGATGCCCCTTGGACTGTCATCTGTGCATGTGCTCTCTGCACCACATTTATAAATGTCAGCATTAAATCTCAGAGCTGGTGAGAACAGTCATTTGGATGCATCCCTGCGGGGGATATTCCTGTTTCTCCGTTTATTCCTTCCCTAAGCAAAAATTGCCCTTCCTGGCAAAACTGTCCATAAAGCAGGGCAGGCCACCCAGGGGAAAAACAGCCTGCAGCACACACATGTCAGCATTTGCCAGCACTTCTTGGGCTTTACGCTTCCCATTTTTTTCTATAATTTTTTTTTTCCGGACTGCTTCCCCCCTCTCCCTCTCTTACCACACTGCCCTGATGCTGACTTTCAGCCCTGGTGTCAAATCTTCTGTCACAAACTCGCAGTTGCAGCTTTTGTTCTCATCAGGAATGTCTTCTCCAGGGAGGCTTGCTTCTGGGTTTGGGATAGGGAAGGAGAAACACAACACGTTACTGTTTGCCGTGCCGGTGCCGCGCAAGGAAAGATGAGGCAGATCACAAACAGCATCCCCAGGGGAAGCAGCAGAGAAATCTTTGCTGAGCATCCAAATGAGAGCATTTCCCAGGATGTGCTAAGGTGACATTCAGCAGTGCCAACTGCAGCTCTCACCCATCTCTGTATCAGTGGATCCCAATATCATTCAGGTTGGAAAAGCCCTCTAAAATCACTGAGTCCAACCATTCCCCCAGCACGGCCAAGCCCACCACTAAACCATGTCCTCAAGTGCCATGTCTAGATGTGTTTTAAATCCCTTCAGGATGGTGACTCCACCACTGCCCTGTGCAGTCTGTTCCAGGGCTTGACCACCCTTTCAGTGGAGAAATTTTTCCTAATATCCAACCTAAACCTCCCCTGGCACAACCTGAGGTCATTTCCTCTTGTCCCAATGCCTGACTTCCTCCTTTCCCCATCCTTATATACAGAAATACATTATCATGGGTATCAGAAGGGGTTTTCTTGCCTCTTCTAATCGTTATTGACTAGTTTGGGTTGGAAGGGACCTTTTAAAGGCCCTCTAGTCCAACCCCCTGCAATGAGCAGGGACATCTTCAACTCGATCAGTTTGCTCAGGCTACTCCAAGCTAAAAGACTGGGAGGGGAAGGAGTCCCAACACCTTGGCTGGCAGCTTTGCCCTTCTTAGGTGGGGAGGGAGAGGATGTGGGGGCCAGCTGAGAATCTGGGGTCCAGCACGGCACCCCAAGCCCTCACCTTCCGAGTTCTGCCGCGACGCCGCTCCCTTGATGCGGAACGCTTGCCGGGCTCGGCTGCGGTCTCCGAAGCTCCAGCTCTTGGGCACTTTGCTCGGGCTGTCCTCGATGCTCTGGTCAGCACTGGGGGACCTCCTGATGCCCTGAGCCTGTGGAGAGCCTTTCCCTTTGGTGCCAGCACCGCGGGGACTGGAGAAGACACGATCTTTCAAACTGACCTTCTGACTGTTCAGAGAAACACGTTGAAACAAAGACAAAAAGGAGACAGCAGGAGGAGTCATTCTGGAAACCACGCAGTCCTTCCCCACCAGCCATTAGAAACCAAGAGCACTTCCAAGCAGCAGTGACATGTAGCTTTGCTGTTGGCTTTTCTTTTTTTTCCAATATGTATTTTTCATTTTTATTTTTGTTTTAAAGAAAGCATTGTAGAAATGTTTCCGTCATCATGAGTGAAATGGGAATGATTCATAAGAGAGAGAAAATAATGAGGACTTAAACAGAAGCCCCTCATGGGATGCCAGGGCTGGCGGGACAGAATGACATTAACAATGAGGTTATGATTCCTTAAATCACTGATCGACTCCGATCATGAGTTAGGAAGCTTTTCTTTCACAACTGCCTTCCAAAACACTATGACTAATAAGAAAATACCAATACAAAAACCCCAAACCATTATCTTAAAACTTTTGTGTAAACACTTCACTTCTGGTGCTCAGATCTCTCCTTTCCCTTTCCTCAGCTCCTGTATTTCCTCCCTCTTAAAACATGATCTGCCGCCTTTATGTATTCCAAAGAGTTCCTCTTCATCCAGTTACACATTGAAACACATAAATACAAACACTGAATTGTGCAACTCCTTTGTATCCTATAAAAATTCCATCTAAAAGCTATCTGCTATCTCCCTGGAGGACTGCTATGGGTGTCATAAACATGTAAAGCAAAATTTTAAAACTCCAGAATATGGCATTTTATTGCCTTTTTTCCTGCTAGAATCCTTGCAATTATGGTTGGAAAAGAAGCTCTCTCCAGAAACAGAGATGATCTCACTGGGAAATAGTGACCACCCAGGTCTAATTAGTTTTCAAATTCTGAAATTTGCAATTAAAACCTTTCACCCAACTGAAGATGTGGAATTTTCATGTGAAAACTTAAGAACAAAGAGATTTTGTGAATCTTTATGAAACCACAAACTTTATGGAGACAGCACTGGGGAAAGCAGACTGCAAATAGTTTTGGATCATTTCATATTTTCTTAATAGCAATCGATGATTAAACTCCACTCATTAGAGGTTGGACAATCAGTGCAAGGTGCTTGCACAAATAGCCAATATTTTATAAATAGGTATATCAAAACTGAGTGAAGACAAGGATTTAATTCCCAACACTCTGTACCATTGCAGCAGCCACTTATCATTCTGCTGCAAACTCTCTGCCTCAATTTGCGGGAAGAGCACTTCAGAAATTTTAATTTCCACATCACCAACCAAAGACCTGCTTTTTTTTTGGTGTGTCTTTCAGCAACACCAACTTAAAAGTCAGAGCCACGCAGTCCTTCTTTGCCTTCAAAACTGGCACGAGGTTCTTCAATCAGAACTTGGCTGCTGGTTTTGAAGCAAAGCAAAACGCTGCTCCCTTTTCCCAGCCGCCGGCTGTTCCCTGCTGACAGGAGCAGACACCAGCTCTGGCCAGCAAGGGAAGAAGATGTGGCTCGAGGACACTCAGGGAGCAGATTTGTCGAGTAAGAAGGTGCTATTTTTACAAAGTCACTTTACATTGTGAGACAACAAACATTTACAGGGAGAGAAAGGTGCTTAGGCAGCATTTTGCAGAGTTGTGTGGGGAGGGCATCCCCTGGGCTGCAGGGTAGGGCTGGCTGTGGCCATGAGCTCAGCAGCAATTTCACATTGAAAGATGGATTGGAGAGAAAATAAAATTTGCTCATGGCCAAATTAAAAAAGGCATAATTATTCCAATTAAAGATGAATTTTAATTCAGGTAAGTGCTGGGGATTGAATTTCCAGTGTGGTGCCCACCTGCAGGGTCCGTCTGAAAGCCGTGGGACCAGCAGACCTTCAGCAGAGCTGAAATCCATGTCAGAGGTGCAAATCCACACAGGAATCTGGGAACAAGCACGTGCCTAAACACCTTTCTGGATGTAAGCCTTAATTACTAATGCTACCAAAATCATTGTACACAATGAGCCAAAAGTTTAAAAGAAATTCTCACTCTGAGTTTCTTGGATTAGAAACCAGATTGAAATTTCATCTTTTGATTCTAAATAGGCCAACTGGATCTTTTTTCTTCACTTTTGTTGATTTTACAGAATAATATTTCTTGAATCCACTGTGTTTCAGTAGTACTATTGCTTTGAATTACCTTTTTAAAAAGTAAGTTTTATAAAAATGCATTAGCAACACAGCAATATTCGGGATTCAAAGTGATCTCTTTATAACCTATCCTCTGCTGAGTTTCTCCCATCACCAATCCCAGCATAAAACCAGTTGCCTTTCACTGAGTACAGCAGGGCCTTTTCCTTGGAGCCCCTTTTCCATTCCCACAACAAATGTGCTACAAATGTTTGCAGGAACCACAAAAAGCAAAAAAGAAAGGGTTGAACTTGGTGAGGGATACGAGCAAAGAGTTTCAAGCCTGACAGCATGAGGTGCAACACATTAAAAAACCTCATAGAAATCTGATGAACAATTAAGATCTGTGTGGGTTTTGTTCCCAAGTACTCACTAAGGAAAAAAACCCAACACTTGATGTAACTTCTTTGTTTTAACATAGACGACATGAGACACCACAAACAATCAATCGAATTTTTCCTTCTGCCATGCAATTCCCTCATTGGAAACGACACCTGGAATCACATGCAAGTACAATCCCTGCAGAGGAGGATGCTGTTGGGGTCTGCAGGAGCTGGTAGGAAAAAAATCCCAAAGAAATACAGACATAGACAGTGCTTTATGTTGTCAGCTAATCCAAGATCATGTTCTCACTCAACCAGAAAGTCATGCAGAGGGACACAGAGTGTCTCAGAGAGGTGGTGTTTGGATGTCACTCCAGGATGGTAAATGAGCCTCAGTTGAGTGGGGAGTGTTGGTGACACGAACATGAGGGCAGCAGGAGCCCAGCCACACACACAGCAGGGACGGACGGACGCTCACAGCGGTGACAGCGGCGTGAGCACGGGGCAGGAGCTCTGCTCGTGCCAGGGGAAGGAAGGGAAAGGGAACTGTGGCTTTGCAACCAGAGGCACAGATTAGGGAAAGCCACCACAGCCTAAGAGGGCGTGATTTAATTCCAGGTCCTCATAACCACTCCAGGTGGCATCTATGAAAAGATTTGATAGCAAAAAATTACCTTTCCAGGCTGACTTTGGGGAAGGTTTATAAACATTCAGGTTTTGACTTGAATTTAACAAAGGATAGAAACTGAGCTGATTTTTCTCTGTTGCCAGTCAAGAAATGAGAGTCCATGCTGGAGAAACTGGATGATGTTCACTGATTTAGTGGGCTTTGCATTTTGGTAAAGTCCAACAGCCCAGCACTCAGCAGAGAACTGACCTTCAAAATGAGCTGCCATCAGCCTCCTCAGGATGCCAGGGGTTTAAGCTCCTGTTTGAAATCCTCTGGTTTGGGGCTCATTCCAGTTCTCTATAGTATTAAATCAGCACTTTTAAAACAATGTGGACTCATTACATTAGCAGTAATTTTGGATCAATAAAAAGTATCAGTTGTAAGGTCTTGTCATTGATTTTAAACTATGCTTGAGCCATTACTTCATTTTCTTCTCAGCTAGCCAGAATGAGTCGGACTAGCACAGACTCAAATCCATCTCTGCATCCAGGCTCAGTCAGTATCAGTGCTCATTCTTCTGAGAAGCTGTGGCCAGGAGAAAACGTTTGTCTCCTGTTGGTAAATGAGGGGCTTTTTTTAAATCAAGAGTTTGTGCTGAGCTTGTGACAAATGAGAACAACTCATTAAAACCAGGCAGGAGAGCCAGGAGTGAATGATGGCCTTTGTGACTGTCACTGGGCTCCAGTCTGCTTGCTGGTGTGAGTAAGAGGCAGAAACCAATTACTGGAGACATGAAGGAAAGGAAAATAAAACTGCGTCTGCAAAATTTGCCATGACTAAAACCGAAACCAAGAGGGGGCCCAGCTCAAGCCTGGTTTGCCTCCAGTGATTTCAGAAAAGCCATTGCTAAAAGGTGAATTCAGCCTAGAGAATGGAGTTTCTAGAAGCAGAGAAACCTGGGCATAAGTGAAACAAAACATCAGCCAGTGATCATGTCATGGTGAGTAATCCCTCTCCTTTTCCTCATCCACAGCCATGGTGCTAGACTTGGATGGGAGCCACTGATGCTGTGATGGCAAAGACTGGAGCTGCACCATCCCTGCAGCCACCACACAAGCACAGCAAAGCACAGGACCTTGGATGAGTGAAGGGGGCACCGGAGCCAGACTCATGTCTGTAACCTCTGCTATTCTGCAGCACTCTGTTATAATCACCCATCTCTTCCTAATTCACAGCCCTCTTCTCCCAAACTGGTGCTAAGTGCTGTCAGACACCACATCAGCCACGTCCTGCATCCTCTCCCAGCCGTTTGCTGTCTGCCAGCTCGGCTGTTCTGCATCTCAGGACCAAAGCAAAGCAGCCAGGTTGCACCTCCGAGCTGGCTGATCATTCCCAAACAAGCCTTTAAGGAACCTGCTCCACCCAGAGCCACAGGCAAGCCAAGGGCTCTGCAAACACCTTTCCTTCACTGCTCTGGGTGCCACCTCTTCCCACTGTGAGGTGCCCTCATCTCTGAGTGTGTTGGGAAAGTCTCTTACAAAGCAGAATATGATAAGAGCTGATAACCTGGCTTGGTGTAGTTACATTACTGTCTAAAAATGAATGTGTTATTGCATTTATTGACTAAAGATCATTGGTTTAGTACATTAAGAAACCACAGCTTCTGAGGAGTTTCCTATTAATTTACCTACATTGAGTTTTCCATGATTGCCTTATCGTTCGCTGTTATTTCGTTATGTGCATCCTAGATGAAGGCTTTTAGCACTCAGCCTGAGCTGCATCAAAGTGCTGGCATCTGCCCCAAGAGTTTGTGCAGTGGGGATTGTTGGCAGGCACCCAAGGGTCCAGGGAAACAAGACATTGGAATTATTTTTACGTCCCTTCACAGTTAACCCACAGTTTTACTAAAGCACAGGGTGTGTAACACCACATTCAGGATGGATGCAAGTAACAAAGGTGCCCTTGTAGCTACTCCAAAGCTCAAGACTCCTTTTTGACTGGAAGAACCAGAGTCTGTCATCCTCCTTTTCAGGCTCTCCAGCAGATTAAGAAGATATTGAGGTAACACATTTTTTCATCCTCCCTTTCCCTTGCAGAACTCAAGACGGGGGAGATGAAATGAGGACCACAGTGGGAAGGAATTCAGTAGAAAACAGAAAAAAATTACACTGCTTTAGCAATTAAAAATCCATGCCTAGGAAGACATGCAAGGAGGACATTGAGATCAGAGTGGCTGATTTTCCAGAAAACAGAACTAGACATGGACAGATGAGAGCACAGGTTAGGAACAGCACTGCTCGTTTTCATCTCTGCCAAAAACAACCTCAGTGTTAAGCAACTGAGAGGAGGCATACTCTGGGGAGGGGTCCCTGCTCACACTACACCTCCACAGATAAAACAACTTCACCTGGCAAATGGAAACACCACAGAAGTCAGGATCAGTTTTCCAGCTAGGCTATTGACCAAATCTTTGCCATTTGGAAATGTCTTGAAATGCTGCCTGTGCAACTGATGATCACCCAATATTTACCCACACTTCTCAAGGCTAACCCTCAAGGAAGGCCACAGCACCACCAAATATGCAGCAGGAGGCTGACTCAGAGGTTCAGGCTTTTTATCCAGATGTAAAGGATTTCCTACCATGGAGAAACTGTTTTTTATGAACCCTAGATCATGCCCCATTCCTCTTTGTTACCCATTCAGAGATGGGATTTACCACTCTACTTCTGAGCACCTGGTACACGCAAACCTCAGGCATGATCCCTACCCTCTAGACTGACAGAGAATAAAAATAGCCAGCAGGTCAAAAAATAGCAAGAAAAGAAAAGATACAGGTTGAAACAATTAATGAAGAAAATCAGAGATACATATACTGTTAGAGCTGCAGTTTTATACTTTCAAAGCTGTCGTTTGTTGGCTTTCTGAGGGATACAGAGACTGGTGATTTTGAGAATTAAAACGGACTCCAAAAAAGAGCATGCAAAAATCCGAGTTCACAAACATGCGGCATCACTCAGTGCCCTGCCACTCCTGGGCTGTCCACCTGCCTGGCTGCGGGGCGAGGAGCTCGGGGGGTCCCCTGCCAGCATTCACAGCATGCAAACTCTGGGCAGTGGGAGATCAAGAAGGTGCATGTTTGCTGCTGAGGAGCAGTGTCTGGGGTGGGGGCAGAGACTCTTCTAGTGCAGGTGTGGAAGTATTTAGGCACGAGGAAGATAGGATCTATGTGTCTGTGTACATGGCCATGGGTGCACTAAGGGATGCTCGTTGGGAAGTCCCTGAAAACACCTAACGGTTGTCAGCTGGATGAAAAAGATGCAAACCCTGCTCGTACAAAGCCCTGAGCTAAAGCTGTCTGTCCCCCTCGGGGTCTAGAAACAGAACCATTCACAAGGCCAATGCCAACGCTCAGGGGAGCCCGTGTCCCCTACGTCTGGTGGGACAGGCTGAGATTAGTCCTTCTCTAGCTGCGTAGTAGAGGTGCTAGATAGGCAAGCTGTGGCTTCCAAAGGCCACCAGGCTAGGAAAGGTCAATTTGTCATGGTCAGAGAGCCAAAGGAATGGTGACTGAGCAGAGGCAGGAAGCTGGTTTTTCTCGTGCTACTAACTGGACATTGCTGCACAGTGCAAGTCAATTTGCAAGGATTCCCTGGACCTTGAGGAGGGATGGAGCGACAGGGAGGAAAGGGTCTTTTTAAAAAAAAAATTAAAATTTTTCATTTTTCATTTTTCTTTTCTTTTTTCTTTTTTTTTTTTTTAATTTTCCATCATTTGTTAAACTCCATTTCCTGGCCTCCTACCTTGCTGAGCAGACATTGGCTTGGCTCGCCCAGCCCAAATTCCCCATCCTCATCTCTTCGCTTCATGTGCTCTGCACAACGGGCAGCCAGGGAAGGCTCTAATTTCGGGGCGGGCAGTGGGGAGGCTCTTCCACCTTTTTTTACTCATCTAGTACCTCTATTAAGCAGAGAAGTGATCAGAACGGGTGGTAGCAGGGTAGAGGGAGAATGAGCCGTGCAGCTTTTGATTAGTTTCGTGCGACGCATTTCCCGTGGTACCTAGAGTTTCCTGAGCAGCATCCGCATAGTGACTCTCTGCACGGTTTGCTCTTACTGGAAATGAGGGGAGAGTAAAAATTAGACCTGGAAGCAAATGCCAGACAGGAAACTTTTGATTACGGACTCTAGGTTTAAAAGACAGGTGTTTTGAGGGCCGGGTTCATGACAGGATTGTTCTGTTTTGAGTGTTCAGTGAGGAAAAAAAAAAAATCAAAAATCAAAGAGGGTTTCTGAAATTTGTTTCACTGTGGTCAGTAAATTTGATTGTTAGACATGAGGCATTCTGCTCATTGAGTTGGTGGCATCAGTTTATCTACAATTAACTGCAGGAAGATTTTTCATCTGTATTGGAAACAAAAAAATACTCTGTTCTTCCTCTAAATATATAAAATCCCATAAGTTTTTTCAAATTATGTAAACCATGGAGAGACAAAACTGTAACTTGTTTTGTCAAATAATATTCAAAAAGCTCAAATTTCTTCTTTTTTTTTTTCCCAAAAAAAACCCCACTCACAAAGAGAGCTAGTTAATCTGTGAATTATTTGCACTTTTCATACGGGAAATACCATTATATTAAGCCTGGCATCGAAAAAAGTAAAAATAGATAAAAACAGGGTGTGGTGCAGTCCCTTATGGGAAAGGAGTTGAACATCTGTGTTCACACATCTGATTTTCGTAATGCTTTTTAGACAGGCCCTACCACTTCTGGGGAGTCGCTGACTTTGAGGAGGCACCACCACAGCTCCATCCCAAATGGCTGCTCAGGCACTGCCCTGCCAGGAGATTCCCACCAGGACCAGGGTCCTCCACGCCATGGAGCAGCCCTCTACCTGTGGAAGGGGAATGACGTGGCCCCAGCACCCCACCAGGCCACCAACCACCAGCAGGCAGCTCTTGCCGAGTCCATGGGCAGGCTGGAAAGGCTGAAGGGCATCAAACCCCAATCTCGTTTTACACTTGAGCTCGGAGGAGCTCGAGGGCACAGCACCCCATGCAAGCTCAGCTGACACCACCCTCGGCATCCTGGGGACTCCTCAGGTGCCCACAATGGGACCCTGCATCCCCAGGTAGCCCCAGGGGCCAGTGGTGCTCCCAGGGCTGTCCTGGAGCTGGCATGGGAGTGGGATATGGAGCATGCAGAGCCTCTGGGAGACGCGTGGGTTTCTCTCCTCTCAGTCTCCTCTGCAGTCCCTCCAGAAAGATGCAGTTCCTTCCGTGCAAATAATCCGCTCCCCTAAAGGCAACCGATTATTTCCAGATTACTGTCAGTCCCAGCATGAGTCTCTGGCACCAGTTAAATTGGTTAGGAGGCCAAACACCAGCCCAGGCTCATGTGGCCCATGGGGTTCCTATGATTGACCCCGGTTTCCACAGGCAGTAGAGGTTCGGGACACCTCGGACATCCTTGTCTGGATGAGCAGGGGCCCACTGAGTCAACCAAAGGCATCCTCCAGTGCGTACAAAAGCCTTAATCACACCCCTGAACAGAGATCTTGGGGTTGTGTGTATCTCAGACAGACACATACACACACTGAGAGAGAGATACACACACAGATATACACACACGGTACAAGGGACCCAGCCCAGCATCCACCCCGTACATGGCCAAGGTCCTGCTGAGCTCTCTGGGGTCAAGGACAAACCACAGCTGAGAACAACCTTCCAAAGAGGTTCCTCTCATTACCTACAGCACTGAACTCATGCTGGACAAAGTAATCTGAGTTTTAGCTTCCCACTTCCCTGGAATTCTTCTGTTTCTTTTTCTCTGATATGAAATGTGTTGTTATGATCATTTGGTTCATTAATTTTCAGCTTTTCACCCAATTGTATTTTGGAAAGGAAGAAATGTGGTCATGGATGCCTTCAGATGTTTCTCAAAGCATCTGTTAAAGAGCATCTGAAGCCCACATTTCATACAGGAGCCTCCGTAGCCCTGGCAAACCATGTGTCTGTCTTTTCGACATTACAATCAAAGCAAAACAAACAGAAACAAGATGCCACAGCTAATTTCCAGCCTGATTAACAGAAGAGTAATCACCCCCCATTATCACTCCGATCTGCTGGCTTTCTGCAGCAGGAGGGGTGAGAAAAGCCCCAGCACCGAGCAGGCCCCCTTCCCTGGGGATATGAGGGAGAGTGGAGCTGTATTTGTACCCTGCACGGCAGCAGTGTGGTCTGGGAGGTGCAATGGGTCCCAGTGCCCCAGCAGCACAGCCAGCCTGGGGAGGGGCAGGGGGCACTGCTCGGCCGGGGCAGGGGCAGGGTGGACACAACACCCAAAGTGATGGGCAACAGGAGGCTCTTAAAGCGTTTGTGTCTTAAAGGGAGGAAAATAAAGAGGGGGAAGAGGTACATAGCATGTAGGGAAAGGCCAGCAACTCTGCTGCTCATCACAGCCTGGGCTCCACCTCTGGGGGAGGTGAGCTCCTGGCCCCCAAGCAGGGCAGCACAGAGCGTTCCCAGCACTCGGATGTGGATGCAGACAAGCTCGTGGTAGAAAAACAAAGCAGAAACCATAGAGGAAGGACATAACCTGTCTCTCAGATCAGCTGTCCCATCTTACGCCAAGACTAAGTCAAAAGCCACCCAAGAGAAATTCCAGGTGACCCCAAGCCTCTGCCATGCTGACCCTGTCACCTCCTCTCATCCTTCCAGCCCAGGCAGCAGGTCTCCCAGTGCTGTGTGGGCAGAAATCAGCACGGCCACAGCAGCACTGGGGTCAGAGGGCAGGACCCCGACAGCCACCCTGTGCACTGGGAGAATGCTTGGGATGCTCCCTGACCTCACAAGGCAATGTTTGTCCTGCACAGCACATTCCCAGCATCCCTTCTCTAAATTAAAATATATTAAGGTGAAAAATAGTGAAAAAGCTCTTTCTATTCCATTTGCTGCAAGGACTTTGTGGTGTATCTGTTACGGAAAGAGGGATATAGGAGATCAGCCACTCCTTACACGTCACTAAAACAGGAGGAAGATCCAGCAACCTGCAGGTGTAAGACTGTATTTCCTTACAGCGATGGAAATGCAAAGTGGCAAATCCTTTCCCAGCTGAAGCAGTGAAAATGTAGAGCTGGGGTCTGCTAAGAGAGACGATTCATCCCCAGGAGCTTCCTGAGTGAAGCATCGTCAGCAAGTGGGTGATTAACTGTCAGGTGGGCAGAGAAACAGGATGAGTTCTCTTTTCTAAGGGCAGGATGACACACTGAGCATCACCGAGAGGCTGCTGGAAATTAGAGTGGGTGGCAGATTTGGGATGTGAATGTAAAAGACCCAGAAGATTTTTTTGGGGAAAATAGGCAATCTGGGCCCCCCTAAACACAAGATTCCTTCCTGAGGTCTGAGACATTATCAGACAGAAGGAAAAGGACAGTGGAGCAGGTGGAATTGGTATTGTCCTAACAGAACAGAAGGAAGGAGCTTTGGTGCTGCCATGGCAGCAGAACTGACTGATACGGAATAAACCCTAAAGCTCTGCACAGCAGCTGCAGACCCTCAGCTTAAGCCCTCCTGGGCTGGGGTTTAGCAACAAAACCCATCGGTGTCACGAGACACAGATGCACCACAGGAGCAGGAAACAGCACTTGGAAATTACTCCCTTGAAGGACCTATATATAGTAAAAAATACTCTGAAAAAAACAAGGAAGGACTATTTTTACTTCTTTCTGTGACATAAGGTTGAGAAAGTAGAAAACGAACAGGGGAAAACCTGCAAACTCAACGAAGAAATATTGTACACAACTCAAGGTTTCAAGTAAATAAATATGAACCCTGCAAGGCAGGACTGAGATTCAAAAACTAGAAATAAGGCTAGTGACTCAGAGATAAGACTATTTCTTGTGGTTGCAGGGATACTGGTTGGTGTAACCCTGCAAAGGACTGTCAGACCTCAGATTGGCTGTGGAGGTGATGTGGCTGAACAGGGATTTTGTCTTGTTGCACTGTAAGAAATGTGGGTTTACCCTTTGATGCATCCGAAGTTTATCACTGGCTGAGACAGAACAGTGGAGCAGCCAGACCCTGGGATGAAATTCTGACCCTCCTGATGCCACAGGCAGGAGGCCAAGATTTCAGCCTTGGTCTGCTCCCAGAGAGCTCTTCCCAAGTAATGGTCCCTGCTTTAATAATTCTGGATGGAGGCTGCCTTCACTAGAGCTACACTTAAGACCTCAAGCAGAAAAAAAAAAAAATCTGCATAGTTGAAACATGATCTTGGAGATTTGGGTTATTTGGCAGGAAAGTAGATGGAGTGCTACAAAGGTTCTGCTTGCAAAGAAAAGCTCAAATGAATGACAGAAAAAAAAAGGGGGGGGAGAGGGGGAAGGAAGGAAAGATGAAATTTTCCACCCTTTAGTCAGCACTATATCTACCCAGATATCTTTGGTTGGCTTTTATGCCAAGGAAAAATTAGTTTCTGGCCTCTTATAAGCTAAGAGGCATGGCAGAGAGGTACATCTGCAGAATGCCAGGCTCTAGCTGTACTTCTGAAAAATGTATTCACTGTTTACAAAATTTAGGCTGTAAGCTGTGCTTTGAGGAATGAGATGGAAGATCTGAAAGCCAAGCAGATGATCTCCACTGATCATCAGTTTGTGTCTCATCAGCCAAGAAAAAAAAAGAGATTCAGCTCCAGAATTATTTTTCAAAAGAACTGGAAAATACAGGACAAAAAAATTCCCAGAATTAAATGCTTCTAAGTGGATGAAGAGTGTCCTAAAAGCATCCCAAACACCAGCCCTGTCGCTTTCCCTGGGAGTTGTGAACGGAGAAAAGCTCTGCCACAAGTGAGATTTACGGCTGCCCTTGGAAGGTGCTCGCCACGATCCAGAGCACGCTCTGCACCGTGGGCTCGAGGCGTGGAGGGAAGATGGAGCAGGGAATGTGCTTCCTCCCCGGGGAACGGGGTGGACAAAGGGTGTCTCTGCCATGCCACCTCGTGCCGTGCCAGAGAGGCCCCCTGTGTCCCACGGAGCAGCAGGTCCACGCAGTGCCCTGCAGTGAGAGGAGCTCAGGAGAAGTCGCTAAGGTGGTGACGTGGCGATGGCTTCGTGCTCCCCACGTCACCTCTGCCCAGCACGGGTGACAGGGACACAGGCAAAGCGTCACCTGCCCCCGGGCACGCGTTGAGCCTGCGTCACACCGAGTCACTCAGCTACGACCCCAGCAAAGAAATAAAACAAAGAAGCGTAAACCCGACCCCTGCCGTCGCCCCGGTGAGTGTCTGCCAGCTCTGCCCGTGCTGCCACCACTCTCTGCACCCCCCCAGCCTCGCTGCCCTGCAGCTCCAGCCCGAGGCAGACTGGAAGGAAGATATGATTTAAGGTCCAGCATACACGTAGATACATCGGACTGCACAGCACAGGAAAAGCACGGTAGTACCTAGGAATGCTTCCCTCGATGGTGCCACGACATGGTACACACACGCACACACATAGAAATCTACAGGGAATGCATGGGGATGGCGTGTTGGCAGTGATACAGACCTTGGCGATGGTTCGGGCTGCTGCTCTTTCCTTTAAACAGAAGCAATAGTACATTAGCATGGTGTCAGGTGGCAAAAGATGTTGCTGCTTCACTGTTAAAACATAACGAAACGACAATACCAAACAATACAACTAAGTGGAAGTTGTGGACAGAAGAAAGGGAAAGGAGCACTTAATTCCTGGAGTTTCTGGCCCGGACAGGAGATCACTGGAGACTCACACAACCTCAGAGAAGACACATACAACGCACAGGGTTGAAGAATTTATCCAAACCCATCCTTGTGCCTACGCACGACTGAGACACCTGAGGGTCGTGTGATTTGTGTGAGCACAGGAGGACTTCTGTGGGCTCAGAGAGCGGCCCCCTTCCTTTGGAAACACACTGCCCTCATGTTTCTGCACATGGGGGAGGGTTTGAACAGCTCCCATGACCTTGCTGCATTCGCTTTTTTCTTCCCTGGCTGTTGGGACAGAGCTCATGTCAGATCTCCGAATGCACGGATTCACGCCGGCTGCTGGGATTGGACATGGGTGGGAAGGAGCATGGACCCCTGCCCCGGCATCCTGGCACCTCAGGTGGGGTTTATGCCTCCAGAGCCTTTGGCAGCTGCTTTACCCAAGTAGTTGGCAAAGGCCACACGGAGGGAGTGGGACACCATAATCCGTGTTTGCAGTTTCCTATTGAGATCCAAAATGGGATTGCCCTGAAAAATCATTGAGGACAAGTGAGCTGAACACCTACAAAAGGGCAGCCAGGACACTGCAAGCCTTGCTGAGGCCACACTAAAAAAACCCCTCACCTTCACTGACCAGGCATCGTGGTGGCATTTCCCTCCAGCAATGAGGAAAACCTGCTCTGCCTTCAGCTGCTCCAATTCACAACTCCTACACTGGGGAATGGTGTTTGGTGTGGGGCCTCGACCAGCCCTGCCCCTGAAGCCCCCAGAGAGGGAG
This sequence comes from Edolisoma coerulescens, assembly GCA_013397115.1. Taxonomy (NCBI): domain Eukaryota; kingdom Metazoa; phylum Chordata; class Aves; order Passeriformes; family Campephagidae; genus Edolisoma; species Edolisoma coerulescens. The sequence continues at coordinate 97,586 of VWZW01002161.1, forward strand.
CAGACCGTGTTTCTCAGCAGATACAGCTCTGCCTCCCCTAACACAGGTGCCCTCTGAGCGTGATGCTGCACCAGCCCTGGCCCTGCCACAGCTCAGCAGCGACCGCTGAGACCTGCACAGAGCCCGACCCCTCTCCCTCAGCTAAAGGCAGCAGCCTGGAGAGACTAACAAAAATCTCTTTTCCTCCCCTCTGCTTCTTGCTCAGAAAAGCTTGGAAGCCAAGCCTCAGTCACTAGCTGAAATGCTCACATTGTAAAGCTTTCAGGCTGACCCAGGGCTCTATTCTCTGCAGAGGCACACAGCCCAGGGCGGGCCCCAGCCCACACCTCCCAGCTGGCCCCGATGCCCACTGGCACCTCTCCATCCCTCCCAGGGTCTGCACACTCCCCATTCACCAACAGGGCAGCCTTGACTGCTCAAAAGCCCCAAGGATTACCCCTCCCAAGCAGACGGGGAAGGTGCAGGACTCCCGCTGTCCTGGGGGATTCATGTAAACCTTGCCACAGCCAATTTAGCAAAAATTTCTCACTGCTGCAACCTTGCCTGCTCTCACTGGAGGGAACAGAGAATGAATTAACACATCATGGGCCTGAGTGTCCTCTGAGGGTCATGAGGAGCAGAAAGGTCAGAGGAAAACTGGGATCACTACCTCCATCAGCCCCTTTGAGAATGTGACTTTGCGTTGTCAGTCAAGTACCGTGACATTGCTCCAGAGCCAAGCTAGGCTGAAGGAATTCATGTAGAGCACGGGAGAGGGGCAGGGAGGAGGTCACTGAGTGACCCGTGGGGGACCAGCTGTCAAACCTCTTTCATCTTCAAGGACGTCCATATGCAAAAGGCAGGAAGGAGGAAAAAAAAAAAGGAAAAAAAGAAAAATATTGCAAAGTGTGTGCTTTCCAAACTCTCTTAACTCTGCTGCTAACCTGAATGTCAGTCCCGACTTGCTCTTCAGGTTCCTCAGGAGCTCCAACTGGTTCAGAGGAGGGATTAGTCTAGAGGGAGAAAACAAAGAGCATTAATATCCAGACAGAGCTGGTTCCAGAGCCTCCTGTCTTGGCAACTTCCCCTGCTGCCCCATCCTTTCAACCAGAACCAGCTTTGTGCCACCAACTGCAGCTGGGGGACAGCTCAGGAAGGATGGAGAGGGGTTTGGCTGCTACTTCCAACAGTGTCCTAAGGCAGAGCAGTGGGGTAAGAGAGAGAAAGTGACAGCAAGAGAGAGAGAGAAACTTGTCCGCACCACTGGATTTTGAACCACCCCAAAACCAAGCAGCTGCCAGGGTTCCTGGGCAGCCCGGTGGTGTTTTGGCAGAGCTGTAGTCTGGCAGGTTGGCATTGCTAAATGGAGAGAAACTCCAGCTTCGGAGGAAAATAGGAAAACTCAACCCTGCTGCTCTTGGGAGTGTGGGAAGGCATGGGAAGGAGCAGCTTGTGGAACAGAGAAAATGAGGACCTGGGGTTGGGAGCATCTCAGGAGAAACAGCAGTGAGCTCCAGGGTCAAGTTTAACCAATTCCCTACTGTGCATGTCAGGTTTTGCCCCAAAATGAGGCAAAATCTTGTGTCACTGCCTTCCAGGAACCACAGGGCTTCCTTCCCTTCTCAGTACAAAAAAAAAAAAAAAAGAACCTGACAATGGGAATTCTGGTTAAGAATTGAAAATCCAGTGAACAAACACCCTGTGGCCTATCTTGCATTTGTGCTAAAAGCCATTGAATTAGCTCCACATCCATTTTTGGGTTCTTCCCTGAGACCCTGGGAGACCAGGGCTTGCTCCATAAATATTTAACACTGATATTCCCAGACAGGTTTTCAACCCAGAGAAACATAGGCTGGAGGTGTCAGGGGGAGACTGTAAGAAATGAGGCTTCTGATAAAATAAAGGCAGAGATATTCATGCCCACATTTTTTCAGCCATTATGAGACCAATAGATTCACACTTTAACTAAAAAAAAGAAACCAACTCAACTAGAAAAGCCTCTTCTCTGCAGGCACGAAACTTATCCTCAAAACCACAGTGGTTCAGCAGAGATTTTGTGTTCACAAGATTGAGGCAATCAGAAAACTTTCCAATTCTAAGTATGGAGAAAAGAATAAAAATAGGCCTGAAAAATTTTGGCTCGGCTCCCCAGTCGCTTCCATCCAGAGAAAAGCACATCCTGATCTGCTGAATTAATGATCCTCTTCATTCCAGACATCAGGAAGAAGCTGACCTTGATGCAGTGGAGCCGTGCACGAGTGCTGGGCTGTCACCTCCCTTCAAACACACCGTGGGGTTTGGAGATGCATTCCAGGATGGGCGAGGTGGTGCACAAAATCCAGCACAGAGTGTACTCAGCAGGTAATGAAGGGTGCACAACTCTTCTGTGGTGAATTAACTCCTCAGGGAGATCCATACCCAGCAGAACACAGGACAATTGCCTCACTTTCTCCAGCTGGGATAACAAATCCAAGGCTCTCACTGGTGCAAGTCTCAGCTGAGGAGCTCATTAGCTCAAAAGACTGAAGGATTCAGGATTCCAAAAGGAACTATTTCTTTTGCATCAGCCCATGGTCTTGCAGTGTGCTGAAGGTGGCCACCTCTTGGGCCACCACAGATGCTTCCATAAGAAGGTACAGACACACAGCAAACACAGAAATTCACCATTTCTGTGGTTGGTTCATGGGCCTGGTACACATGAGTTGGAAATAAGCTATATTTTACTGAAATAATTATTATTAAAAATGGGTGAAAACTTACACATATACTTGACCTGAAATTTAATCTCAAGTGAATGCTCAGCCTAACCTGTCACTGCAAGAGCAGTTTGGGGAACAGCTACTGCACCACACCATTTCTCCAGAACCTTAAAAAGCAAAAAAAGGCAGAACTCTGCATAGCTCTTGAACTGAGCTTTGCTGTGGAATGCTGGATGCACAGCACCCTGCCCTGGTGTGTGCCCAGGGCACAGAGGACGCAGGTGCCACCATGCCAGGTGCAGAAAGGACCTCTGGCTGGGGCTCCTCCCGTTTTCTCTCTCTCCTCCTGGTCCGTGTGTCACTGGTTAGCAAGGGAAGCGCGTTCCGGTTAAGGGGGAGCTGGGTGAGGAATCTGCACACCACGGGACACACACAGCTCATGCCACCCACCACAGCAACACCTCTGAGCTGCTGCAGGTCCCCCCAGCTGCCTCCATCACCCCTCCCAGTACAGCACAGAGAAAGGCCACGCTAACTCCGGGTGCCGGCTCCCACATCCACGGGGAAAGGCGGATCCGCTGTTCCTGGGAGCACAGATAACTTTCAAGCATTAGGGGACAGGAGGGAGATCATGCCTCGGGCCAGGACACCACCAGAACCCCACGACACGAGGAGGGCAGCAGCACATGACACGGTGGGAGCTACACAGACACACCACGACACGCACGCCACGATGATTTTTTTGAACAGTCCCAGTATGAACAAGTAGGGAGACAGTGACAAGGAGATGGGTGCTGGAATGGGATGGGAACCTCAGTGAGCCTCCCTGTAGTGCTGGAGTTCCTATGAGCAGCCAATTTTTGCCCTAACCATGACTTTATGTCTCCGTCTGAAGCTATTTTTCATGACTGAGAACATTTATGAAGCTTATAAAATACTTCATTACAACAAATGGAACGAAAGTGGCACATTCTTATTCCCCTCCCAGCAGTAGAAAAATGTCTGATTCTCAAAACAGGCTGCTGTTCAGCACAACAGGAAAATACATTCTTAATATTATACTTGCAGTTCATTGATGCAATTTGCTATAAATTAAGCACACAGAGCAGTAAGTGTGATTTACTAAGGCTGTAAAACTTGCATCTGTGAAAACTGGAACTGGGTTTCAAAATCAGACACTAAATCACATCAGCTCTAGTGCCATTACTGAACCTAGTCAGGATTTAAACTGCTCTAAGAACAGAGCTTGGCCTGCAGTCTTGAAATGCAAGTCATTTATTCCCTATCTTAAAATATTAACTTGACTACACCTTCAGATACCCATCTCACATAAAATACGCCTGTGATTTGCAAATCTACTCCTTTCTGCAGAACCTGAGATAATATTATTTATCATAAATCTTACGCAGCCATACCCAGGACTTTGCATTTGGATTGATCCCAAAAGGTTAAGTCCCAGACTGAATAACTGTGGCTAATAACTGCTTAGCTCTAGGTGGGTCTTGGAACTAAAAACTGAAATAGAAAAGTCCTGCTGAGATGAAGCATTCTTTCCCCAAAAATCAGATTGGATTACTTGAAGAAATGAATGATCATATCAGTTTAGCATCCCAGATCTTTCTCTTCTCCAGGTTTTACCCTCAAAAGCAGGCACGGCTGCTATGGAGGTTTTATTCTGTGCTACCACTGATGTGCCCTGGGGTGCCACCACACCAGCAAACTCAAAGCCAGCGTTACCAGGTGGGCACAACTCCTGCAGCACAGAGCCAGATAAATGACATAATGAAGGACGGGAGAAGAGGGCTGGAGAGAGGGAACACACGGGAGTGAGGGCAGAGGGAAATGGAAGATGAACGGGGATGTTTTCTTGTTAAGTGTTGCATGGATTGGGGGAGGTTGGAAAGACCATCAAGAAATCATCCTTAACAAAGCAAGCTTATCAAGCGTGCTCCCATTCTCCTTCCTTACATCATCATTTTGGCAGAGTTTCCCAACACTTGTGTGTACCAATAGCTAAAGTGTACATGGAGGTGCAGGGGGTTAGTCAGTAGCAGCAGGAGGGCGCGTCTGCTTTGGGCTTTCACTCATTCCTTGGAAAAAACTTATCTTCAAAGGTTTCTTTCTCTTTTTTTTTGTTTTTTTAGTGTGTTTTTTTTTTTTTTTTTNCTTTGCATGTTACAGTCCCAAATGAAGAACAAGGAGTGACATGACACACACTTTCAGAGTCACATGCACTTCATACCTGGAGGCACCATACGTTTGCGTTTGCGTGCTTTTCAAGTGTTTTCACCAAAGAAAACCAAAGGGGTAAGAGAAAGAAAAACAGGGGGGGAAGTTGGGGTGGAGGAGAGGGGAAAAGAAACAGAATAAAGAAAATTAGCATATGAACGAAGTGTGTCCCCGGGAGCAGATGCTGTGGCCAGGCTCACAGGTGAGCACGGAGCGTGGGCTGAGCTGGCTCCCGCTGTGGCTGGCTCAGGAGCCATGGCACGCCCGTGTCACCCTCGGGGACAGGCAGCTGGCACCTTGCTCCGAGAGCAAATGGGCACCACGGGGCAGGGAAAGTGTGGGGGCCTCCCAGAGACCTTCCATGGGACATCCACAGCCCTCGGCCCCACCAGCCAGAGATGGGCTGAGCTGCTGAATGGGCAGGATGTGCCCGTGGGTTTGGTTATTTTTTAGTGAAGACCAATATATGATTGTAGTTCAGATCAAGGCCCTGCTCTCATGAACAACAATAAGAGCAGATTTTTTTCCAAAAAGTCCAGTGGCTGATTCAGAACAGGTTATTTATGGTGTCTGGGTGCACCAAGCCACTCATGCATCACAACCCAAACCACACCTGCACACACAGAAGCCTTGTGAATATTTCAAATATTTTGTTCTGCCACATTTTGGATTTAAAGATAAAATCTGGGATTCTCTCAGAGGCCACCACATTTTCCCCAAACAAGTCAGAGTAGCTCTATTGCAGTGAGTGGAGTGATGTTCTGGAGCCACATGAGCTCCTCCAAGGCATGTGTAACTTTTTTCTCATCTCAAGCAGCCAAGCCTTTCTAGAGATGCCTTGGGAAGAGGGATGAGCCAAAGGCACAGGTTCCTGCTATGAGGAATAAGCAGCTCAGTGTTGAGCAGAAAGGATGCTGAGAGGTAGTGGTGACTGCAGATCATCCCCAGGCACCAGAGAGGGGGATTTTCTGTTCCTCCAGCCCACTTCCAAACCACACTGTGCATTGCAGCCACGTGTCAGCAGCCATGGCCTTAAGGGGCTGCTGGGCTTGACGTGCTGCTATGGTTGCAGCAGCACCAGGACCAGCACAGGGCTGCCAGTGCCTGCCAGCTGGCTTGGGGAAGTGGGGAGGCAAGGAGAGATGGTCAGTGTGAGTGATGCAAGCTGCAGCCAGAACATACAGTTACTCCCTTTTTTTTTGTTTGTTTTTAAATCCTATTTATTTTTTTGACAGCATTCAAAATATACTCAGAAGGGGTTCACTGCTTTTTTGGTAGAAAAAGCAGTTTCACTGAGGGCTGAATCCATTGGTGCACCCACCCCTCACTCACCCAGGTGATGTTCACTTGATCTGTGCACAAACAGGAGCTGGGATTTAAGGGAGAAGCTGGGAGTGCAGAGAAATCCATGCCTAGGGAAGCCCAGGGTGACACTGCTGTGTGGGGCTGAGCAGCAGCCACAGCAGCAGCCAGCAGAACTGCTGCGACCCTGCTACAAATCTGTCCTGGTTTTTTACTCAAGATAAGCAGGCTCTTCAAACTACATTTTTTTTCCTCTTTCTCCTCCCCAGAGTTTTTATTTAGACCTTTCTGGAGATCTTTAGCTCAGATTTCTTCCTGCATATTAGCTCTGTGGAAATACAGGTTTTAACAAGGGGGTTGAGTACCAGGTAATCAAAAGGGTGTCACTGCATGTCTGGCTGCATGGTAAGTTCAGTATTTCAGAGAGCAGTAAAATCTGGCAAAGTCCACTGAAAACAAGCCCTGAGTGCCTGCATTTTGCACTGGACTTTGGGCCAAGCTCCATCCTCATCCTCTCCAGTAGCTGATCCCAGGCAGTGCTGCAAAAGTACAGCCAGGTCGGGTACTGGGAGGGAGAGTTTCAATGGGTGGGCTTAATGCTATTGGAAAACAGCTTTGTTCTGTTCTGTTGGGTTGTTGTTGTTGTTTTGGGGTTTTTACACAAAATCTTGAAGTTGGTTCATAAATTTCTAGGGAAAAAGCAACCAACCAGACACACACTGGGAATGATTCCAATGAGAACTTACTGACCACAACAATGGGACTTCCAACAGGTTTTTATGATGGATTAAGAGGCTGGCTGCTGTGTTTGAAATACAGGCTAAAGCTTACCCCAGGAAATGCATCCAGGCTGTTTGCCTGAGGGCTAGAAGGCACCAGTAATACGGGAAAACAGGAAGGGATTATTCCTGCAGGGCCACAGCCCAGTGCTGGACCACAGCCCTGCGTGGGAGCAGGGAGATGGGGCACAGGGAGCCCCATCACGCCCAACAAAACCCCACAGAGCTACAGGAATACCTAACAAACCCATCCAACCCCTCTGAAAATCCAGAGAGTCATGGATAGCCCCTAAAAATACACCAGGAAGGGATGCATGGCCCTGCCCAGGATGCAGGGTAGTGTGGGGTGAAAATGAACAGAACATCGTGCGTTTTAGCTTGTGAGGAAGCCACCAGGCCCAAGGGGGACATGAAGGACACGGTGTTCCCCCATGTCCTGGAGGGCTGGGAAGCATGGCCAGGGACTCTGTCCCCAGCTCCATGAAGCTCCAGCTCCCAGGAGGCTGTGAATTCTCACAGCACTGCTCTAACCTGCGTGGTTTCAGCTTAAGAACCTGCCTGGTTTTACTGCAGGTAGAGCAAGGTAGACGGGTGCTGCTGAAACACTCTGGTGTTCAGCAGCCTCATCCACCACAGCTCCAAAGTCATTCCCTGCTTGTGTCACCACACTGGGATGGATAAATGAGATACAAGAGATGGGAAAACGCTCCCTGAATCCCGAGTTAGCTTTCCTCATCTTAGAGAAAAAAAAGGAAAAGAAAGGAAAGGAGGACCCAGGGAAAATGCACCTGTGAGAGTGCCAGGCTGGTCAAGGGAGGGAGAGAAGTTTGCTGAAAGGCAGAAGGACCATTAGAGACCAGTTGGACCAGCAAGGAGAGCCTGAGAGGGCACGAGGAGCTGCAGGTAGGGTGAGGGTGGTGTTTACCTATGATCCAGGGCAGCTTGGAGGGAGGTCTTCACACCTGGGCACGGCAACTGTCACAACACAATGCAACTACCAGCAGGCGTGGAGAAATAAAGGTGAAAAGAAGAGCATGTACACACACAAAGACATGGGAAGAAAAAAAAACACAAAGCAACAGGGAAATTAAAATCAAGTCCAAAAGAAAAACAATGAAAAAATACAAAGCAAAAAAACTCCAAAAGAAAAAGCATATACCAGCCCTTAGGAGCTCGAAATCAACTTTTTCAACGAAAAAAAAAAGGAAATAAATAAGGAAATTATATATCCAGAAAACAAAAATAACTATGGAGACAGTGGCATCACGAGGAAGGCAGTGGAGGAGGAAGCTGGAGGAGGAGGTACCTGTACATGGGGACGGTGACGGTGCGTTCGTAGTACTGCCAGGTGGAGTGCAGGTCCGTCCGGGACAGGTTGGTGGCATAAAATCTCCAAGCCGCCTGTGCAGGAAAAAATCGATGGGATTGTGCACCCAGGCATGGCCAGAACCACCCCTGGGTTTATCAACCTCAACCAACACCAAGTCCTATGGGATGGATCCAGCATTCTGCCTTCTCCTTGATTTGGTAGGAGACAAATTTGGGGTGGTACCATGATACTCCTGACCGTGTGAGCCCAGTTAAAAATGCTGTGGGTCCCAGGCTTTCACTGCCAGGCTGAGGTCAGGGATGAAATGGGCGTTGTTGCCCATTAAGGAGTGAAAAATGTGGAGAGAGAGGAGCAGAGGAATGTAAAATGACTAATTTCAATCCTCCAAGACGTACACCAAGGCCAGCCTTCTGCACAGGCATCTGTTCTCTTGAAGAAAACGCTCCCAACTGTACCTTTTTATCAGTATAAATATTCTCTTTGGGGAGAAAAAAAGGGTGAAAACAGACTGTCCTAATGCATTTGTCTTGCTGAGCTGGCTGCTCGCTGAGTTTCATCCCTTTTCTCTCTAGATTCCCCACCACATATGCTATTTTCCCGTGGTTGATTTCCTGGCATTTATTCCCAGACAAAACCAGTCACCAGCTGCTGTCTCACACCTTACACACACAGCCCCCATTTGTCTCCTTTCCAACTTCTAAAAGTCTATGAAGCCCCCCAAAACCAGGATAACGTAACCACAAGGCTCCTTGGATGTGACCCTCACCTGGATCAGGCCCGCTGCTGGGTTTCGCCTCTTCTCAAAGTGTTTTTGTCGATGCTGCTCTTGAACCTTCAGAGCAAACCCCGAACCTAAGATGCCCTGGGGAAGAGAACAACAGTTTGCTGCTAGCAGGGGTTTAGTTAAGCTTCCACTTAAACATTGTGGCCAGCTTTCCCTCCAAAGGATTTTTTTCTGGCTCATTTTTTGATTCAAACATAGAGGAAGGAAGGAGCCTCCATCCCAGCAGCCATGGCAGACACTCTCCAAGGGGCAGCAGACTTTGCAGGCACGCAAGGAATTGCAAATTTTCCCAAACTACCTCCAGCCAACTGATAGAATACAAAAGCACCCCAGCACGCTGGCATTCAGCAGATTATCCCCATAGGAATCCAGATCCGTGCAGCACATTGAAATGCACTGCCAAAGGGACAGGAGGAATTTGCTGAAATGGTGTAATCGCAGAATAGCAGAATGGTTTGGGTTGGAAGGAACCTTAAAGCTCATCTCATTCCAACACCCTGCCATGGACAGGGATGCCTTCCATTAGCCCAGGTTGCCCCAAGCCCCATCCAGCCTGGCCTTGATGGGGCAGGCACAGCTTCTCTGGGCAACCTGTGCCAGTGTCCCACCACGCTCACAGGGAAGAATTTCTTCCTAATATCCAATCTAAATCTACCCTCTTTCATCTTAAAGCCATTAATTACCCCAAAGAACAGCCTTCTGGGGCAAAACATGCTTTTTATTGCTTCCATAAATATTTGGGCAGAGCCAAATCTAGAGTTCCCATCCTGTTTGCTCATGCACACGATGCCCAAGATGTGGATGTTCAAACAGGCTTTCCCTTTTTCTCCCTCATTTTCCGACTCAAAAGCCACAGGGAATCACACTGAGGAGATCTCTGAGGGCATCCCATTGTGGCTGTCAGAGTGCCCTCAGCTCCAGGGGAAGGGGACAAGGGGCCCAGGTGAGCTCGGCCCCCTCACTTACGGCAGGAAGGGCGAAGAAGGAGACGCCGATGAGTGTGAAGGTCGCCGCCAGCAGCCGCCCGTTCCAGGTCTGTGGATACTTGTCCCCATAGCCGATGGTGGTGAGAGTGATCTGCAGGGAGGAGAGCAGCACCCAGCCCTCGGTCAGACAGCCTTAAAACTGAAACAACGCAGCCAAAACTCCCACAACACCTGAGTGGCACACAGAGGAGCCGGGTCACCGCGTGCCCTGAGCTGTCCGAGGCACGGTGCAGCTGGGGGACCCTGGGACCCAGCAGGGATGGGCAGCTCCACCCGCCCTGCTCACGTGCTGGGTTTTCACACCAGTTGGGAGCATTTTGGTGCCTTTTGCTGTCACAGAGAGAGCTGCCATCTGGTGCAGAGGCTGGCAGCAGCTCGGAACCTCCCCCAGGAGGGGTTGTGCCTTCGGCAGGGGAAGCGAACCGGCACCGTTCCCCCAAACTCCCTTTCGGCAGCTCAGAAAAGCTATTTGCATGCTCAAAGATCTGCTGCTGTTTATTCCCAATCTTCCCAGCAGTGCCTATCAGCTGGTCTCCACTCCCCTATTTAAAAACAGCCTGTTAGGCTGAGAGGATGAATTATGGCTCCTTCACACCACCTCATTTAGAGATGGGTTTTGTGTTATTGCAATGCACCAAGAGAGAGCTGGCAAGCTGCTGTCTGTATTCTGGGGAAGGATCTAAGAGATATATTGGAGAGAGAGTCCCCTGCATTTCAAACTGCAGGGGAAGACACTTTTACCCACTTCAGTCCATGGACATCACTAATGGGAAATGCTGGGTATTCCCCCAAGGCTTCCAAGAGGATTTGAAGAGCCTGGGACTGGCAGGGTGAGGCAGAGAGGGATGGTCTGATTAGATATATCTTTGAGACTTCTGATCCTAAAGGCTGTCCCTGTCACACAGCCTCCATGGACAGAGCTGGCCCCAGGGATGGGAGCTGGCACCATGCTGATGTGGCATTGGAAATATGCATTCCATTTAGAATAAAAAATCACTTTTACACAAATGGAAGTACGATCCCAAAGCGCCTTTTAACTGGGCCCACTAAAAGCCTTATCAATTAGATGCTATTTTGACCAAGTGATTAAAAAATGCATCAACGTGACTGATGCTTACTGAAACACAAAGTCAGAGCAAGACTCTCTCCATAATCACTGCAAAGCTGGTTTACAATATTTTTATAATTTCTATAGACAACAACAAGTATTGCATACACTAAGATCAACCAAGGGATAATTTTCTGAACCTGATATTTGATTTATCCCATCTCTCAGCATCTGCCTGTATTGGACCCAGCAGTTGGACAGTGACGAAAACTGTTTATTTTAATGAAGCTCATTCTCTTTTCCAAGCTTTTCAGTGGCAAAACAGTCTCAGAAGCAGAAGGGGTAAATCTTCCATGGTTCTCCCCAGACTGAGCTCTAATCTGGGCTGTCACTTTTCCCTCATTGTTTATTTTCTCGTTATGTCAAATTGGGCTTTCTTTTTATTTTTCTGTCCTAACTAAGGGGCTTGAAAAGCAATTTACTGCCTCTTTCCCTTTGCTGGAATGGAGGAGCTGCTTGATCAGCCGATTCCTCCCCAAGCCTGTTATTGGGATTTGATCAGATTGGGGATTTTCATTACATGCTTTGTAATCAAGGCCAACCTAGTGATGGAGCAGAAGAACAATAACGCAAGAAGATTAGAACGTCATTAATTCTCTCTTTGTTAATCGGGTAATCCAATAATTCACATGCACACGCACACGCAGAGCAAACCACAAGTACTGCCCTTTCAGCAGAGATGTGACGGGGAGTGCTCGCCCCGCTGGAGTCTTTCTGCTACTTAGGCCCTATTAATTTTATAAAATTTATTCCAGCGTGTTCAACGGCGCCTTGCCCAAGTGCAATTTAAATAATTAAAAGGCAGCAATACTTGTCAAAACAATGATCAAAGCACCCTGTGGGCGTGGGATCTCTCTCCGACCTGCCTCTGTCACGACAGAGCTCAATCCCACAACTGGGAGCACACGAGCTCTCGGTTCCCCTGCAGCTCCAGCTAATTCAGAAATGTGATCCCCTAACAATTTCTATGAGGTTTATGTAAGAAAAAGAGCTAAATGGAACAGCCTGAAGCCATTTAATAGAAATGTTAACTAAGCACTCTCTAAGTCGATACCTCACATAAGTGATAGAAGATGGAGGGTTAATGGACATTTTCTTTTAATAACCAGCAGCTGCTCTACGGAAATTACTTACCAGACCCCACCAGAGTGCATCTGCGTATGTATCAAAGTGCTCATTTTCTCCCTTCTCGGCCAAGTACACCAGGAAAGAGGCCAGGATGAGGCACAGGAAGCCAATATACCAGGCAGTAATCAGCTCCTGCGAGATCATTAAAAGAAAGAAGAGAATAATTGCAGTCCTGGTGCGCATCTCCAAACACTGAGTTTCTTGCTTGCTGCTCGATCTGAACTTTCCCTGCATTTGTTTAGGTTTTGGGGCTTTGGCAGGAGATCAGTGATGGCCCTTTCTGAGATGGGACCATGGCTCTGCCAGGCCTGAAGACCAAATCATCCAAACACGCATAGCAAAGAGAGAGGGGAGTGTTAAGACCTCCATTATTGCAAGAATTGGAACTAAGACTAAAAACGCTGATATTTCCCCAGTTCACACAGGGAAGTGGAGTTGAAACTGAAATAGGAATCCTCAGATATCTGGAGATTCTGCTTAGGGCAGGTCCAATGCACTAAAGGAGGAGGAGTTGGGGTCTGGATGGACTATCCCCCAGTTGCAGGGAAGTATTAATTCAGAATTCACAGGAGTGATTATTTTTGGATTAAGTTAGTGCAAAGGTGGACAAAAGAGACCACGAATTTCCTATGATTTTTACACAGTGCTGGAGAAGCTGGCTAAGCTTCTCTGGGGAAAAGAAAGTGAAGGAAGAAGGAGAAATGTTAAAATCATAAATATAGCAGCAGGAAACAAAAAATACCAATAAGCTCTTCTCAAACTGTTCCCCTTACACTAGGGATTGGTTCCATGACCAGAATCTCTCTCTCCCTTCTCTCCTCGACTGGTCAGAGTGCTCCATCAGACCTCGTGTCTCTGACTGCGTTGCTCCCCTGTGTTACCCATGGTGTCCTTCCAGTCTCCCCGGGCCTGGGAGAACTTTGGGATGGAGAGCTGAACCAAAGCAGTGTGTCCGGTGGGGAGAACACAAAGGGCAGCTCCACGTCCTCGCCTGGGCCTTGCTCACCTTGCTGTGTGCGTAGACCACAGAGCCCAGGAGCTTCCAGGTGCCACCGCGCCGGTCCATGCGGATCATGCGCAGGATCTGCAGGAACCTCAAACTCCTGAGTGCCGAGGTGGCAAAGACGTTCCCTTGGGACCCTGCTGCCAGCACGGCGATGGACGCGATCAGCACCATGATGTCTGCGGGAACACAGGCAGGGAAAGATGAGGAAGAGCTGCCGGATCACCACCAAAGGGAATGGCATTGCCACTGCCTCGGGCTGTGCGGGGCAGGGATCTCCTGCACTTGTACCCTGCACTGGAAGGACACAGCACTAATCTGAAACTGGGTGAAAGGAGCAACTGCACGCCTTGTGGAAACATCCCACTTTCCTTCTCCACACTCATCATTCCCATAGAAAATGTGTCAAATGTTGCAAAGCCTGAATTTTGATCTGATTCAGTGTTAACACGGGAGTAAATCCTTGCCAAAGGCCCCTTCCTTCATCAGCCATAGCTGCCTGTCACAAAGAGCAGGGAATTCCCACATGTAAGCTGGGAATGAAAATCTATATATCCTCCATAGCAATCCTAAGGTGCTTATGGACAAAGAAAGTCCTAGAAATAGGCCAAGAAAAAAGTCTTGCTCAATATATATCAAAGATCCTATAAATCTCCCTCTTCCCTGATTTGCTATACAAATTTTATAGGAGTGTTTTTCTGTAGAATAAACTGAAATCCTGCACATGCCCATTGCCAGCTCCCAGGCAGTCAAAGGCAGTCCCCATAGCGAAAGGCACAGCCACTCTGTCCATTTCTAATCCCAGAAAATATCGCTGCTGTGCCCAGATGGCCCCTCTCACAGGAGACTCGCTGAGCACTTTACAAACAAGAATTAATTAAGTCTCACAGCTCCCTTGTGAGGCAGCTCAGCAGCACCAGGGAAGGCAAAGTGAGACACAGAATCTCAGTGACTTGGGAACAATGCAGTGTGGAGGTTGGATGCAGGATTGCAGGATTCCAGGTCCTATGCTCAGCTTCTTCTGGCTAAAACCTGTTTCTGTGGCAGTGGACAGTTGTCAGTGATGCCTGAGGTATGCAGGGCACCAGGATGGCTCCCAGGTCAGCAGAAAAGAGGGAGAGCCCTGTGGTGAATAACAGAAAGCATGCCGATGGATTAGGACTTCTGCCTTTGGGTTTTTTTCTTTCTCAAGATGGCCATGAAGCAGCTGAAGTTTAACCCCCAAAATACATGCAGGACACTGGAGCACCATGCAAGCAAGTGCTTGGAATGGCCATCCTGGATTGGAAAATCTTGTGCAGGGACTCAGCTCTTACCGATGACACAGAAAGGCTTGCGGGCAAATTTCAACCTTCCCCTCCAGCCCCGGTATCGGCAGCAGCAGCCAGCGGCCCAGATCCGCACAAAGTACTCCACCCCAAACACCACGATGGTGACAATTTCCTGCCAGGGGGACAACGCCGTTAGTCAGGGAAGAAGGATGATGGAGAGCACGCTCCGGAATCAAGGACAAACCCACGACCTCGGAAAAATACACCTCAGAAAATACATCACCGAGCTGTCTGCACTGCTCAACAGAGAGCCCAGGCTTGAAAGATCATCAGATCTCTGCTTCTGTGTCTTCCCTCCCCCTCCCCAGGGTGGTGAGAGGTGCTGCACGTTGCAGCCATGAGCTGGAGTTTTACACCTCCTCACATTGTGCTTGTTCCCCCATCACAGGACTGATGAACACCTCGTCGTCTCCCTACCACCAGTCTCCAGGACTCAACTGTTAATGCTGAGGGAAGAGTAGAGATGGGAATCATTGAATGGGAATAATCCTAGAGGATGACAAAAGGGGTTTTCAGCTTTTTCCCTGGAAAACTGGCCTGGTTGCCTGTGTGTGCCAGGTGATCTGGAGCAGGGGTATAGATCCTCCATTCCTTGATGCCACGCGAGCGCTTTCCATTTATTTCCATCTCCACCTGAATATTCCGTGCATGCTCTCTTCCCTCTGAGATCTTGTCTCACCTTTCTCATGTGTCAAACCTGGTGAAGCCCTAATTAGCCTGCAGCACCTTTTGATTTGATGTAGGGCAGGAATGAGGAAGAGGAAAACAGGCAAAAAGAGAGGAGACGGCTGAATCCGGCAGCCCTGGATTTTTTTTTCCTAAATTTTTCCCACTTCTGACCCACAGGCCCCAGTGGTCCCCCTCTCACAAGTGACAGCTTAAATTCTTGCCTCAGACATCCCCAGTCTCAGAGGTTTGTGTGGTTTTGACTTATTTTAATACCTCCCTGTCAGTCCCCACTTACCAGGATGTAAAGGGCCCCTTCTGAGCTGTTCTGGTACTCATCAATGGTCGAAAAGACAGACAGCACCAGGCAGGAGAACACTAGTAGAAAACTACAGAACACAAAAAAAGGGAGAAAGAGAGACAAGGTCAGTCTTAATGGCAGTAAATTTTCATACTCATCCAGCTAACTCAGAGAGCAATTTTGGATGTATTTCTCTCTGAGTATTTACCACAGTGCTGCTACACCACCATGTAAAAAGGGTAAGTCAAGCACCCGGTTTTGCTAACTGGAAGGGTTATGTGTGGATGGACCCACTGGACTGTCCCCAGTTTGGCCAGTGCCAATCCAGTTCCCCTTCCAGCTGGCAGCTCTGATCACAGCTGACATTTCTTCCCCAAGGAAGTGTCAGATCTTTCACCAACACGCATCCAAAGCATCCAAATGAGCAGGGACATTTCTAACTGGGGTAAGAGGGAAGTAGGCTGGCTGAGGAGCAGGAGCATGGACTGAGCGTGAGCTCCACTCGTGCTCTGCTTATGCATTTCCATCCTCAAAAGCTCACACAGAAGTGGTGCTGCAATTCTTGCCAGAGTAGGACATTTTTGGGTGGATTTAATGTTCCTTTCTTAGGCAGGTGTTCCACATTAACTCCTCGCTGCCTGGAAAGGCTGGTGACTTTTTGGGCTTGTTGGAGCATCACAGGGAGGTGGGTTGCTGTTACTCTGCTCTTCCATGGCCAGACATGGGACAGAAGAAGGGTTTGAACCATCCAAGGGAATGTGATTTTGGTGCTGTTGGCACTGGGGAGGGAGCTGGACTGGTCTCTGTCCCAGCCCTTCAAGGACAAAAGAAGCCTCACCCTGCCATAAGCTGGAGACGACCCAACTTTGATATCAGCTCTCTCAGTCTCCAATTTACCACAAAACTGGGGAGATGCTCAAACCCCAGCATGCATCCAGCTCTTATCGACATCCACATCCACGGGCAGCCTCCCAAAAGCAGCCTGAGCAGTGCCACCCCAGCCTGTCACTCACTGCCTGCCCCCATCACGGCTGCCCGGCGCTGGATGTTCTGATGCAAATCAAAGGGCACCGAATGAGTGACAGGAGCTCGACTCTCTTCTGACACTCAGCGCCTGAATCCGCAGCTGCCGAGGTGTCCTGGCATCTGCTCAAGGCTGGAGGCTTCCACCCTGCCCACTGCTTGCTCCAACAAAAGCAGAGAAATTAATTTACTCGGGATCGATTTACTAATACAATAAAGTAGGCCAGTGCAAGGAGAAACTAAAAGCTGCATTCTTTAAGAGCATTAAATAATTCATCTCTCTGACTTTGTCTCACATTCCTACAAACTGCATTGTGAATATTTATAAGATTTGGTTCTGCTGGTGGGGGCTGTTGCTTTTTGGTGAATAAAGGAAAGGAGTTTCACACCACCAGGTCGTGCTTGTGGCTTTGCAGTGACCATTAATGTCACAGTAACAAGTAAAAATAGGGAGATTTGCAGTATTTATTCCAACCACAGGCTGAAACGTGGTGGTGAGGTAGGGACTGCTGGAGGTAAGGGACCTTCAGAACCATCTCAGCCAAGGCTGAGCTTTATCACCACAAGATGAATCCAGCACCGAGCAGATAAGGATAATTGCCTGATTTCTCAGTGCAAATTTCCCCTTCTCCCACCAGGTTTGGTGTGCAGATAGTTGAAACAACCTCAGGAGAGTAAGAAAACCTCACTTGCAATCACACTTATGATGGCCCTCAATGTCTTGTCTGGGTCCCACTTCAACATCTTTTCTCCCCAAGCTGGTCTTTTGAAACCCTTTCCATAAACAACCCGACCACAACCTGCCCTGCAGTCAAAGGGACTCCATCCATCCCAACACCCTCCAAACTGCTGGGGCCATGCCCTGGGAGCTGGACAAGGGGCCCCACTGCTGCCCACTCTGTGGCAGGGGGAGCAGAATCCCACACTCCAGGAGGGAAGGAGCTGCAACTGGGTCAGGCAGCCCCACTCCTGGGATGGCCCAGATTTTGCTGCAAACTTCTATGTTGAAGTGAGAAACAAATGAATAATCAATGAGAGAAGAAAGAGGAAAAAAACAAACAAAAAAAAAAGATAATGGAAAGGGATCAAGGGAAAAGATGATTCTGCATTTTCTGATTAAAGAAGTAGAATGTGAGTTGTATTTATTTTTGTGACCAAACATCACTGTAAAGTGCCTGAGGAAGAGCTGAAAGCAAAGGGTCAGTATCAGAGCAGGCTTGCACACTATGTTTGCTCAGTTGATCACCTTGGATAGATCCAGAATGAAGGCACTATCAATTCATGAGTCCTGCCAGGGACACACACCACAAAGAAAAGAGGATTCCTGTATGGTAAGCAGTCACCCAACAGATATTGATGGGATAGCGAAAAAAAAGGAACAGAAGTTGCTTTATCACTCCAAATGCCAAGGATGGACTGTGCAAGCCATGTTTATGGGGAGAGCTGGGGCAGCTCCAGGTGCTGCTGGAGTAGTTGGACACCTGGGTGCTGCTTCTCCCCCTTCCAGCACATCCCTGCAGCCTCATCCCCGGCCTCTCTGCGCTCCTCAGCTCCCCAGGGCCAGCTCCGAGCTGCTGTAATTTCCACTCTGGGCTCCCCAGGGCTTCCATTGCCAGGGAGACCTGATGCAGAGCAGGCTGGCAGGGCCAGCATTAATTACAGCACTGCCGAGCACGGGAGGCAGCAGGGAATGCACCAGCTTCTCCAGCAGAGCATGGGAGATCCATGGCCAAATCCCACAGGGACAAAAACCTCCCCCTGGCTCAGTCCCAATGGGTAAGGAATCTCCCTGTCCCAGCCACCAGGAAAGGAGCAGACCTGCCAGCAAGGGATGCAGGCTCTGGCTCAGCATGAGGTGAGCAGCACAAGCATCCCAAAAATAGCTCCACAGTGATGCACAGCTTCTCTGCTTGACTGTGTGGCCCACCAACCTCTGGGGGGCTGGAAAGGGAGACTCAGAGAACGACACCTTTCTGCAAGGAAACTGGATTTGCGGGGGTTAGGTCTGTATGGCTCCTGGGAGGCTTTGAGGGATCTGCAGATCCCCTTTGGATAGAGGAGGGGAAGAGGGAAGCTGAGAGGTACGTGCACATCGGGGCGTGTATCCTCGGAGCTGTCACAGAGGGAGGGCAGTGGGGAACAGGAAGCTGGACTCTGCTTTAATTCCACCTAATCTACCCAGACAGATCAGGAAAGGGCTTCAGATAATAATGGATAGCTAAGGAAAGGGAAACCAGCCAATAAATAGTGTAGCAGTTGGGATGAATCTAATTTTTAAAGCTACATATCTAATGAAAGAAAATTACGTCTGCAGCCTGACTCTGGGAAATGTTAATGTGCAATAAGGAACATTAATTAGGTCCCATCTAATGATTTTTACATTAAAGATGCCAATTCTGCTTAGAGCATTGGGGAAGACAATATCCTTCTCCTGAACAGACAGGTCATGCCCGATGCATGGCTGGAGTCAGCACCTGCATCCCCCAAACTCCAGGCAGGATTCAGGGTGGTTTGGGACCACTGTCTCCTCCTCAGAGTGATGGGAAGGAGAAATCCGTCTCCAGCCTGCTGGAGAAGGACACCTCATTGCATCTTCTCACCCACGACCCATTCCTGCAGGCCCCCAGCACCTTCTGCTGCTCCGACATCCCCCACGCCTGTTGCTGAGACCTTTAAGCTCAGCCAAGACTCAGCTGTGCAAATCTGACTGCTGCTAATACCAGCAAATCCAAAGACCTCCAAAGTCTGTCTTTACATCCAAAGGTTATGTTGACTTAAAACACACCCGTGCAAGCTTCTTATTACAATTTTAAAATCCCAGCACAAAATCTGCATATCCAGATTTCATATGCACTGTGCTTCAGGTTAGCAACAGAAAAAGGAATGACTGAACTCCCCCTTGGAAATAAAAATACTTAAAATGGCATGAAACAGGAAAGATTGTCCTTCTCTTTTTTTTTTTTCCCTCCTCAGTGAAAGCACATGATGGGATCATCATAAAGCTTCTCAGGTTAATCATCTAATTTGCCTTCCAAAAGAAACCCCCTTGGAATCCACATGGCCATTTACATAAGAATGTTAAAAGGCCTCTAAATTTATGCCTGAAATACTCATATTCAAATAACATCCACTGACATTCAGAAACGTTGGGGTTCCTCTGATGGAGCACCACTAATTAGCAACTGGATCCCTGGATGTGATGGAGACGGATACAACACAAGGAGGTGACAAAAGCTTGTAACAAGCCACTGTGCTTGTTGCCCACTTTGATGGCTTTCCCTGGAATTGGGAAAGGACCTTAATGATTTGTTTAATTAGAAGGGGCAAAGCTGGAAAGGAAGGAGTATTTCACTACAGGCATTCGAGAGCTGCACAATGAAAAGCAACTTAAAACATTTAAAACACTTGAAAATTACTTTGGGGATATAAACAAGGCATTGATAATTGTGCTAAAATAAAACCAACGTGCTCATGTGCAATCCAGCTGCAATCCCAGTAAATCCATTTGCTGCGGGCTCTGTAAAATGCTGCAGTTCAAGTACCTAAAACTTTGATGTAAATCAAAGGCCAGGAAAATACAGAAATGACAATAAGTGAAGGTGAAAGAGCATCCACACCAAAGAGAAAGACAGATTGGCAAATGCCTTTTAGTGCTCAGAGAGCCTCAAAATCAGAATAGGAGTTTTTGCAGCTCAATTTTAACCTCCATTGAGTCAGAAGCAAAACGCTGAGAAAGCCATGACTTTTCCAGGGATAAAGACTTTGTGGTATGGCACCTACCCTTGGCCAGGAGCATCCATCATCTTTATTCATGTGAGCAATCCTGCTGTGACTTGCAACCTGGCTGCTCATTTACAAGGCTGAATAGAAGCCTAAATACCTCACTCCGGGATCCCACATCCCTCGGTCTCAGCCAAAATCATCTCCCAAGGCAAATTCTGTCACTAGGAGAGCTGGAAATAGAAGTGGAGAGTCCTGCCTTTTGGTGCTGCGCCTTGATAAATGCTCTCCTTCCCAAAAATAACTCCTGATGGCATCTCAATTCCCGCAGGTTTGGCCATGCCCAGCCCCATCCTCTGTCCTGAGATCTTGCTCCTTGGATGAGCCTGGAGGATCCCTGAGCATCCATGCGGGTAGGAAGCATTGTTTGTGGTAAACACACTGGCTGGCTCCAAGGCAGGGATTGTCATGGTTTATAAACTTTTTAATAAATCATTATCAAAGGCTTGTCTGGAACAGCATTTACAGCTCCTGTACATTCCCAGTGCTTTCAGGTGATGCCTGAGCAGCCTTGCTAAGAACTCCCCTGGGTGTACAAAGCCATAAAGAGCACTAAGGACTGTGGTGCGAATTGTAGGATGGTTTGGGTTGGAAGGGACCTTAAAGATCCCCTAATTCCAACCCCCTGCCTTGGGGCTGACACCTTCCACTGGAGCAGGTGGTCTAAAAGGAGCACTGGAGCATCTCCAGAGGGCCAAAGCAGTGTTCCAGGGAAGGCTGTGGTGTGCACAGTGAGGTGTTAGATGGTGGGCTGGGAGGTGAGAATTCATCCAGCTACAGAGAAACAGCTCTTAGAGATCCATGTTAAAGGGCTGGCACTGGGATGGGAAGGAAAATCATAGAATGATTTAGGTTGGAAAAGCCCTCCAAGATCATCGAGTCCAACCAAACCAGCACTGCCAAGGCCACCACTAAACCATGTCCCCAGGTGCCACATCTACACACCTGTGAAATCCCCCTGTAAGAGCACGGCAAAGCTGCACAACCAAGTCACAAGAAAACATCTTGCCCTGCCTTCCTTCTGTTTAGGCAGCACATTTCTCAGAAATAAGAGCAGGATATAGGTTTAAATACATTTTATCCTTCAACATTCACCACTTCTGAAATCAGTTTCCACTCCAAGGGCTCCTCCAGCCTTTTGCCCTCGCTTGTAACAGGAGTGCCAGAGTCCTGATCCAAACCCATGGACTGCAAGAATTTGAGCAGAGATGGGGCTTGCATGACATAACTTGTCCCTAGTCCAGCAGAGGATTGTGTGTCTTCACACTTAGGAGCAAGAGTGAGCTTAAGAGCTTTTCTGGATTGAAGCCTCAAAGAACAAAAGCTGTCTGGAAATGCCCGGGAATGGAGATCAAGATCTGAACGCTTACCGTGGGAAAAGGAGTTAAATGTGAGGAATTGCTTGGGTTTTTTACAGGCTGGCTCTAATCATTTAACTTAGGCTGAATAAAAGCCTTATTAATAATAATGACTGCATGCAAAGTTCTAGCTCCAATGTTCCGCTTTGTCCTCACCCAGAATGAATCACTTGGAAATGCTCGTCTGCGTATTCTCCTCGCCCTGCACACGCAGCCTCAGAGGAGCCAGATGTCTGGAGGAAAACCCAAAGTATTAATCAAGACCATGCACCTGCCAGAAGAGTCTGTTCCTGCTGGGATTCAGCTCTGCTGGGCTGAGGTTTTCTTTCAAAAAATTTGGTGGGGAGAAATATATTCATGCAGCTGCAGAAATGGTTCATGGGAGAGAATCCTAAAGCCCACGGTGCAATTACAGTGCATTGGGAGGTAAATTAAGAGTATAAAATATTGGACATTTAAGTAATTCTTAAAATGTCTGTGCAGGCATTTATTCAGATCATGTTCATTGATTTTAATGTGAGGGAAAGTTGCTGTCTCATGCAATACCCATATTATTCAGATTGAAATCTGAGCACTGCCTCTCTTTCATCCCACAGGGTATTCCCCCAAAAGAGCCTCTGCTTCCTCCCCACCCTTGAGAAATCATTGCTAGTGAGCACAGGAATACAAACCTTCCTGATCCAACCTTTATCCCTCTATGAAGATCAAGTTATTTCTGTTTCTTAAGCCTTGCTTTTCCACAACACCTCAAGAAAAATAAATTTCTGAAGCCAAGGAAACGCTGCATGGCTGGAGCATGCAGGAATTGAAATTCCTCTGGCTGAGGTCAAGCTCCTCTGACTGACCTGGGCAAGTCACTCGATCTGACTTAAGTGAGCTCTAAAACTGGGTTAAAAGAAAGCTGTCCCTATAAAATATAATGCTGCATCTCATCTAAACATTCCTCGAGGGAATGTGATATACAAAAATAGGCTCTGGTCTAATTGCAGATAGGAAGATTGTCTCCAATCGGGCTGGTTCCCGCGGCAGACAGGAATAGTAGCCGCTTTTTCAAAGGTCTGTCCCAGAAGCAGAGATTTAGCTGGACCCCGAGGTTTCCTGCCCACGAAGGACGAGCTCCATCCCCCTGAGCTCCTCCAGCTTCACTTCCCCACCTCTGGCTTTGCACTAGTTCTGCAGTACCACGAATTCCAGCACCTCAGAAATTAAAATCTTTGCTGAGAGCATCCAGAGGGAGCTGCTGCCACAGGGGCTTGGCAGCTCTCAGCAGCCACCTGAACTGTCCCAGACCCACAGAAGGAACTAAATGGCTCAAAAGCCTTGTGTTGCCTCTGAAAACCTCAGTTTCCCCATGGGTGAGGCCCCTGCCTTGTGCTGCTGTAAAAGCAGGACCCCAGAACTGTTGCTCTTGGGCTCCCTCCCAGCCAAGAGTGAAGGGGAATGGCCGAGATCCTGGCAATTTTGAAGGCACTTGGATGCCCCAGTCACTTCCCAGGGTCCATCCCCAGCTTCATTCCTTGATAATTAGAAGACAAGGATGTGGTTTCTGAGAATCGGAGGTTAATGGATAACACCAACGTGTAAAATGCAAGGATTACTAAAGCCCTGCTAATTTCATTCACTCACTGGTTTGTTTAATTAACAGAGTCTCGGGGAAAAGAAGGAAGTATTTGCAAACTGCTCATAGAATACGTCTAAAAGTTGGTAGTTTCAATATCTGTTTAATTTTACCTCTCTTGTCCCAGGTAGCAAGCAGGAGCTCACGGCCAAGGTGCAAAAGAATTGGCTCACAGGCTTTTGATTTCAGTCCCCAAAAGATCATGACCCCCAAGCTCGGTGAAAAAAAATGTAAACTGAGGAATAACAGGAATGCCACAATAATCAGGATTGATGTTCCCTCTCACCCACTCCAGCACAAATCAGGAATAATCCACTGAAAGCCAAGGGGGCTGCACTGCCACAGCAGAGGATCCAGCTCGGCTGGGTCCAAACCCTGCAATGCCTGAGAGACACCTGAGTTTGGCACAAGAGAAAGTGCAGGATTAGGTCCAGCACCAGAAATAAAAGGCCAGTGGTCAGTTTTGGAGCTCTGCATCCTTCCCCACGTTGGTAGGATATCATCATCCTCCACGGCAGAGGTGGCAGAACATGGCCCTGGTGCTTTCCATGTCTGCAAAGCTGCTCCTGTCAGGATGGGAACTTCTTTTCCAGGAGCAGCGCCTGGGCCATGCAGACAGGCAGCCCAGAGGAGCTGCCCAGGGTGAAGAGATGCAAAACAAACTTGGATCTCTGGAGAGCTCAGCATTAAACAGGCAGTGCTCTTTAGCCCTAAAAAATTGCTGAACCAGCCCAGTTATGCCGCAGGAAAGGGAGAACATCACGCCAGCTGCCAGTCAATCCCTGCTTAACTTCACCACCAACAGAATTATTTTGGGTCTCCCAGGAGCTGCAACTCGGAATTCAAAAGTCCTTTTCCACCTTTCCCTCTCCATCAGCAAAGTTTCCCTGAGCAGCAGCCAGGTTTGTGCCAGCTGTGTGCTCCCCAGGAGCGATGGGGACATCATCCTGCCACCACCCACCCCGCCACCTCCTTGGCTCACAGCAGAGAACGGCCAGCTCATGACACCTGCACAGACTGCACTGCCAGGGCACAGCCTCTCTTTGCACCTGATAAATTAATCCCCAGCACTGAAGCACAATTAATCACTTCTGTCACCTCTCACTTCTTCCCCGGCATAACCCAAACTCTGCAGGTGGATGGCCAGGTGTGGATGGGAGCAGGTGAGCACAGCTCACACACCAAGAACCTTCTGCAGAGGGAGAGGCTGCCCAGAGAGAGGAACAGCCCAGGATGTGCAGGGAAGCCGTGATCCTTGCCAGGTGAAATAAAGGCAACCTCAGTTAATGAGGGAGCCTCATTTGAACTGGGCAGCTTTGGGGGGCTGCTGCAAGCAGGGCTGGGGGTTGAGAGCCAGCATGTGCAGATCAGGGCTTTTGTGCTCACCTCGATACTCACAAAAGGGGTGACAACACCTCATCCAAAGCTCCCCCAAAGCCTCCATCAGTGGAAGAGGGGAGGAGTGATGCGTGTCCCCCCCAGCTATCCCTGCAATGCAGCAGCTCACAGGTCAGCACAACCTTTTCATTTCAGCCAAGGCTACATTACCCAGCCAGTTCCCAAACCCCACTCCCATCCCTTGCTGCTGCTCATTGCTATGGACCACCCAGACATGGGCAGATGGGAATCAGGCTCAGACAGCACCAATCTGGTGGTGACCAAACCTCTGTGGATCTCCTGACTCCTAAGGCAACGGATGAGCCTCACACAACAGCCATGTCTGGCTGCCTCCCTGTCTCTACCTAAAATTTGGACCTGTTGGCTGGTTTTCATTGAGTTTGCCAAAGTGATGGGCAGCAGTGAGGATAAGAACCTCTTCCCCTCTATTTTTGCCCCTCAGAGGAGGCTGCCATGTGAGCTCCATGGGGCTGGCACACACCAGCCAGCCTGGGAAAGCCACGAGCTCCCAGAAAGCAGCTCCCCCATGTTCCCCCGCACAGCAAATGACAGGTTTGTTCCCTCTACTTATTTCCCTGTGCCAGTAAACACAACAATAAATAGCAAGCTGCAGGAGGCAGATGATTGTGTGGTGAAAGGTGGAAAACATCTAAAAATGATTTAAAGCAGGCAGGAGAATAGGAAGAGAGGGCTGCGGATTATAATCTCTGAGGAGGAGGAGGAGCTGCTCGGCTGGGGAAAGGTAGCAGAGGCAGGGAAGGTTTTCCTTCCCACCCTGCAGCACCTTGCTCTGGGTGGTGCTCAGATCCTCTGTGCAGGTCCCTCTTTGCAAAGGTCCCCAACCCCAGCCCTGGCTCAGGACCCCAGCAGCCCCAGCCCTGGGACAGGAGCAGGGGCAGCACTGCAGGGGCTGGACCCTTTAAAAACTCCTAAGGAACAGGGACACAGGGCATGGACACTTTAAAGCTGAAGAGGGATTATCTAGCTGCCATTTCAACACGCTGGTAAATCAAAGTCGATGGAAGCCATATGCTCTGCTGGGAAGCATCCATCTCGTTGCCAGGGAAACATCCTTCCCGTTTAAAATGGCAGGCAAAGGCTTGCAAAAACCTGATTTTAACCCCCTTTTCTCAGGAATGATCCAAGTCCCCCAGCAGCTTCCCCAGCCCTGCGGCATCGGGCTGTACTGCTGCCTGGGAGAGCTGCTGCAGCTTCGCCTGGGAACACGAGAAGGAGATGGTGCCTCTCCCGTGGGGTCCAGAGGAAATCAGAGCCAGCCTGGCAGCAGTGAGATCCCACATCAAATTCCCAGCTTAGTCCCAAGCCAGCTTCCACAGCTCATTCCTCTGGAAAAAAAAACAGGGAATCACCCGCCTGGGTCACATCCAGCAGCTCCACTCAGGGATGCTGCAGGTGCCTGCTACAGACACACACAGATGTGCCCAGCTGTGGGGCAAGACGCTGCTGCAGCAAGGGAAGGACCAACAGCACGACCATGGCTGGGTTTGTGCTGCTCAAACCATCTCCTGCAGAGCTGCAGGTACCACCCATTCCTTACAAGCAGCGAGCACGGGTCTGACCTTGGGAATTACGGCAATCCGCAGCCAGGACTGCAGGCTCCAGGAGCCACGGGAAACCAGCACTGAGCTCAGCAGCTGGCTGGAGCTGCAGCTGGCCCTGGCTCTCCTGCTCTGCATCTGCACCTTCTCCTAGCTCCCTCTAAGCCGGAGGTACAGTCCTTGCTCTAACTCAGCCAGGCTGGTTTGCCGGGGCCTCTGTCAGCTGCGGGAGGAGGAGGTGATGGGGATGTGGGAAGGAGCACTCCCAGAGCACAATTTATGATCTGGCACTGTGGAAGTCACGGCACCAAACACTCTTCAGCCTGTTAACACTAACAGATTTGCATGGGATTTTGTTTTAAACAGAAGACACAAACCAGTGGCCACTGGGACAAAACTGGACATCCTCTTGTGAAGACGTTACTTCTCTCTGTTTACCTGACACAAGCCTCTCGTGATTTTTTTTTTTATAGAATCACAGAATGGTTTGGGTTGGAGGGGACCTTAAAGATCACTTCATTCCCGCCCTCCTGCCATGGGCAGGGACATTCATTCCCACCCTCCTGCCATGGGCAGGGACATCTTTCCATCTTTCACTAGACCACGTTGCTCCAAGCCCCATCCAGACCACGTTGCCCCAAGCCCCATCCAACCTGGCCTTGAACACTTCCAGTCCCCTTTTTTTTTTTTAAACACTTCTCATTTATTGTAAATCCCATAAGCAGATGAAGCCAAAAACCAGAGCATTTTCTATTCTGATAAGTAACTATGCCTTAAAAACATTTATAATGGAGATCAGAGACAATATTTAATAATTCAAAACCTAGGAAGGCCTGATGGGACAAGGATACATCCTGAAGGCTCCTTGTCTGTATGGGAAATGGTTATTGCAGCTGGAGGAGGGAGAGGCTAGGGTTACAGCCTGGGAAGCACGGATGCTGGATTTTTATGCTGCAGGCATCCTGTGTCACTGAATTCCTCTGTACCTCAGCTCCCAACTGGAAAACAGGGACATGATTCCCCCCAGCACATAGGGGCACAGCTGAGGTTAAGCCCAGGTCTAGCTCAAGACATGTCCATGGCCCTCAGCAGGCAATAAATCCTTCTGGAGTAGCACAAAGCCTGGCACAAAACCACTGCAAAGCACACCAGCAACCAGGGCTCACGTGGACCAGAGCCAACACAGCATCTTAAACGACAGCACAAAGCCACCCGGGAGCTCACAGGAGCAGTGTCCTCCAGCACACGACCCCAGGCCATGCCCAGCACCACAGCCAAGGGGTCGGTCCTCCCCTAGGTAAGAGCTCAAGGCAGTTGCAGCAGTCCTAAACCCCTTTCCCGGACGCTGACTTGGCTCCGGAGCCAGCGGCAGCAGCCGGTGCGGAGCCTGCGAGCAGACGCCACAGCACGAATCCCCCACCAGGGCACCCTGCTCCTGCCAGAGCCGGGCAGGAGTCACCTTCACTCGGTGGCATCGGAGCCAGATCTCCCTGGCGACTCGTCAGCCGGCTCCGAGATATGCTCAGGCTGTCTGGGAATTATGTCAGCGGGCACTGTAAATATCCAATGGCCCTTTTATGATCCCGCACGCTCCTTCCACCTCCCGCTTGGCTCGGAGCCGCGTGCGTGCCCGGTGCTGTGCGCTCAGGACACCGACAGTGACACAAAGCAATGAATGGATAACAGCCAGGTAGTATTTGGAGTCACAGCATCCTCAGCCTGCTGCTAAACCAGAGCAGGAGCAGCTCCATCCTGGTTGTGTAACCCGGCCTCACAGGACATTCCCCATAATTAGAGGGCCTTTCCCTGCAGTCCCATGGGGGCCATATGCTGCACTCGTGAAAGGATGCTCAGAGCTGAGCTTCCTCTCCAGCATGTATTTTCAGTCTTCCCTAGAAACAGCAAAGAGCAAGAGGAAGCAGGAAGGAGGGGAAAAAAAAAAGTTCAATTAATCTTCATTTAATTTCTGCTGTCTTTTAGCAAATGGAAAATAAGTCAGCAAGCCCATCAGGTCTGTGCTGCTGCCCTGGGCTTTACCAGCCCTAGTGTTTCCCAGATGGAATGCACATCCCACCAGCCTGCTGCAGCCAGCAGGGAATGCCATCACAGGGTCAGGCTTGACTCTGGCCACTCTTCCCAACACATCCCACAGGGATGTGGCTGCAGGGTAGATGGGGTCCCCCAGAAACAGACGGGGAGGCAAATCATTTTCTCCATGAATTTCTTCATGGAGGTTCAGCCCGTTTCTCACAGCGGGCTGGGGTTTGGGCAGGTGCTCCCTGCCAGACACACACCCACAGAAGGCTGTTTGCAAAGACGGGCACAAAAGTGTCAGGTTCGATGGAGGTGCTCCCCAGGTGCCCAGGTTCTTGCATATGGATGGGTCAAGTCCAGGCCAGATCTAACCCTGAATTATTAGCAGGTCTCCTAGGTTTGGCTACTCCAAAGCTTGGGCGGGGAGTCCTGAGATTGGGATGTGTCCCACCTACTTGTAGATGTTTGCATCCCCACCTCGTGCTAAAAACAGTAGGATAGAAACAACTTTAGAGTCCCATTCCTTTGTCTTATTCAGACACTTTCCCTATAATTGCAAACTCAAATTATTCCCCCCATACTAAGATTGATTAAAACCATCACCAATTTAAAACTATGTTTCATACCTACTTGGTGTTATCTAAACTGACAAAGGACAGGGTTAGGTTAGATATTGGGAAGAAATTCTTCCCTATGTGTGTGGTGAGGGCCTGGCACACGTTGCCCAGAGAATCTGTGGCTGCCCCATCCCTGGAAGTGCTCATGACCAGGTTGGACGGGGCTTGGAGCAACCTGGGATAGTGGAAGGTATCCCTGCCCATGGGAAAGGGGTGGAACGAGATGAGCTTTAAGGTCCCATCCAACTCAATTCTATGATTCTATTTATCCCATTAATCTACTGATCCTCACATCAAGCCTCAGCAGCTCTCTCTGTGTCATTTAACATGACTCGAGATGCTCCCACCACCCACAGCTGCATGGGGGCAGTGCAGGCTCTGGGCCTGGAGAGACAGCTCAGAGAAGGTTTTGAATTACATCTGTTTTCTGTTGCAGAAAAGAAAAACATCATCAGCTACAAAAGGTCAGTGCAGAAATTCTTCCTATCCCTCATTAGCTGGCACGGTAAGCGAGAAGCTGCTAATTAAGAATAGCATTAAGAACATCTAGATGTTAAAAGAAGAAAATGTGGCAAGGAAGAAAAATTCAATGCAAAATTCTGATAAATCACAGACAAAGAGCTCAGGAAATTCTCCTTCTCTCTAGGTCTTTTCCCTTCCTTACAGGAATAGCCATAACTAAGAAAAAGACCATGACAGAGATGTGCATCCCCTACCCACAAGAACCAAACCACGAGATCACATTAACCAAGTTTCTTCAGTGCTGATAGGGACTAAATGCTTCATTCCCTCAGGCTATGGAGACACAGCCCTCATGAAGTGCCAGCAATTGAGTTCAAGACATAATGACATGAGGACTTGTCCCTCTGGCTCAGGGTGATGCTTAATTGGGTGTGAAGTCAGCTTTTGGATGAACACTGCCATTGGCACGCTGGCTTCTGTGCAGCTCCCGGAGAGGTGCTACATGAGGGGCTCTCCTTCCCCCCCAAACTCACAGCAGGGCAGCTTTCTGCAGCCATGGGCTGTGTCTGAAAAGGCCCATCCCAGGAAAAATGACACAATGAAATTCCTGCACTGGCAGTGTCTCAGAGGAGCCCGTCCACGTTTGCCCATGGCACCTCCAGTCCCTGCTCTAATACCAACGGAGACTTACAGACACTCAATACCTCATCTCTCCTTTTCCCACTAACCAAAAACCCAACAGCACCAACAAATCAACCTCTGGGGAGAAAAGAGTTTACAAACCCCACCTCCCCCTCAGCCACGGGCCACAGAAGAGCAAGAGCTGCTCCTGGACAAGGACAGACATTGCGCTGGGTCCCCACGAGCTGTCCCAGCAGCTCCACACCCCAAGATGGACAAACATCCCATGCAAGCTCCTACCCATGCTCCAGACAGCCATGCTCCTTCAGCCAGGAGAGATGGGATCAGCGGCACGGATCTTCCAAAGGATGGAGCCAGTTTGAGGGTTGGTTTTGTTGCTCATTCAAGCCTGGAGTCTTTATATAGTGTCAGGGCAGGATCCAAAAGCGGAAGAGAGACACCCACTCCCAGGGAGTGTAACACACACACTGAAATAAATAGCTCCCTGCCTAAGGGGATGACTCAGGGATCTCACTAGTCCTTAAAGAACAAATCATTGCTAATAAACCCCAGAAAGCTTGGAGGAAGGCCTAGCAAGAGGTTAGCTGGGCAAGACTTGGCATTTCCAGCCTTACCAGGCATAAAGGAAGAGGAAGGATGAGTAACCACTGAAAAAATAACAATGACCAGCATTGAAGCAATGGTCACACCAGCCTAAGCCCTTCCTGCAGTCTACCTGCCTCAAGAGCATTGATTAGTCCTTGCTATTGGGGAGAGGTTTTGTTTTTCATTGCCCCTCCTGGAAGCACTCAGGCTTAGCCACCATATGGCTTGAAGTGGCAGGAGGCAACAGAGCCTCACTCCCTGTTTGTCCAGCTATAATATACAGATATTTTTATTTACCTCTTTTGCTCTCCTCTTGAGTGAAAGATGGAGTGCTCTTACATCCCTTATTACGTTCTTCAGACAAGGTAACAAACCTCCCAGCAAGCACAAACTCAATTAATGGCTGCTTGGAGACTCTGAGTTGAGCACAGACCCATAAACATGCAGGAGAACGTCTCCCAGAGCTGTCATTTCGCTGCCACATATAACACTGCTACAGGAGAAAGTCAATAAGACCCATTCACAGCCCTCTACGTGCTGCATCTGTAATGAACAGCGAGATCACAGCGAAGTGTCCCTCTGTGGGTGATCCATGTCATTGGGAAGATGCCACCTCCATCCTCCCAGCCCAGTGTTAGCCCTGCAGAAGTTCTCAGACCATAAGTTGGCCAAAGCCAACCCCACCTTCCTTTGCAAACCTGAGGAGCACAGGCAGAAACCAACCCACCAATCCAAAAGCAAATCAGGTGACAGGAAATGCTGTTAAAAACAGAAGTGGAGCAAAGAGAACACTTACCAGCAGTGCCCCAACAACTATTTTATGCCTTTTCTACGTCATGATTGCTCAATACACCAAGTCTTCCAGCAGAGACTGGCTCTTTTTGACTTGATGGACAGAACAGAAGCTTGTAGACTTCTATTCCCGTTAGGGGTGGTTGCACACTGATGTAATACTAATAGAACAATATCTTACTCTTTCTATTCATTTTAACTATTCTTTGACTGATTTTTTTCTTTTGTCTTTGCACCCCCTATTAGTTTTTCCTACCACATCAACCCAAATCTGCAAGAAACAAGCGCTACAAGTACCCAGACACAATCTACTGCCCTCACACAAGAGACACACGAGGGGTACACAAGCCACCCTTGAGTCAGGGTTTCTGATAGTTTATTTTTTTCCTGGGCATCATGATAACTTCATGGAGAGTGACAGGCTTGCTGTGGAAGCTGCATTAGGAGTGCCTGCCCTGCTGTGCTCATCCCTTGCAGAGCGTGACAGCAGCTCTGCTGCCACCCCAGCCCTAATTTGCTCCCACACTGTCACCTCCCCAGGGCTGGCAGAGCTCTAAACGAGAGAGCAGGACTGCCAGGCAGATCAGGGTTTGTTTACAAATGAGGAATTTGTGAGTGCCTGGGAAAGACCCTCCGGAAGGCAAAATCTGTCCTGAAGAGACCAAGCACCAGCCACGACGGACTGCCGGGAAGTTCAGATGGAGAGTGGTTGCCTCCTAACCCAGTCATTCCCTCTGCCTTTGCCTGTCCTCGTGTTTCTTTTCCCTGTCCCACCCTCCCGGGGGAGGCAGCAAAAAAAGGAGGATCTCTGAATGAAGATGGCAACTGGGCACTTCCCTCTGAAACACAACTGGAGCTGCTTAGGAACTACAACCAGTATCAACAAGGATTGATTACTTCTCATTTCTCCCAGTCTTGCGTTGCAGACCACAAGAGTTGATCAGGGTCTGCTACAAAGGTTCCATTCTCAAAACCACTTCTCAAAGGTGGATCTCAGATCCAGGTCATCCCATTTCAGTGTGGATCAGCCTCATCTCTCCCCTTCACCTTACCTGCTGGGGTGTCCACAGTGCGGTTCTGGCTTTGAACACCCCAGTTCCCACAGGCTGTGACAGGAGGTGGGAGATGCCTCAACTCACTCCTGTTTTTCAGTCTGAAATCCTGCCAGGCTCTGTCTTCTCTCCTCCTTGCCTGGACTGCTCCCACCCAGCTCTCACTGAGGTGTGCAAGGGAACTTAGGCTCCCTCTGCCATCAACAGAGAGAAATGGGCACCTCCAGAAGGCAAACCTGCCCACCTAAACCTGCACTGAGGCTCCTGTGGGATTTCCACGAGGAACCCAGCATGTATCTGAGCATCACTAAGTTCGCAATGAAAGCCCACTGCACCTTAAACATGTGGACGTTATAGGTCCCAAGACAAATCAAGTGACTGCTCAGTTACAGGGCTTGCACCCAGCAGCCCCAGTGACTCTGATGTAGCTTTAAATCACCTCCCTGCAGCAGCAAGAGTGAGAGGTGAGAAGATTCCAGAGGTCTTCTTGTTTCTTCTCTTGGAAAAGGCTGCTCTTTGACATCCAATCCACTCAAAAAAAATCACTGGATGGATGCTTACCAACACCAAAAGTTTTCCACACATCTAAAAAGCACATTAAGAGGCTGGAGTGATGCCAAAGAGAGACCAGAGAGTTCTGCAGGAACTCTCTGCTTTCCCTCATTTATTGGCAGTTGCGCAGCCAAGAAGCCCCGAGGCTGTAACAAAGCAGCTCTTGCCATCCCAGCCCGTGCCTTGTGTGAGATACTCCCCATCAAACACTGTGAGTAATTATTTCAGTGCTTCACAACAAACGCACACGACGCCCCCAGGACACCTCCGCTGTCAGTGTCACAGGAGGCTGCGTTTGCAGCTTACCCAGGGTAAGGCCACGAGAACCATGCGGGGAGCCAAGGTCACCACAGCTTCAGGGAGCTGAGCAAGTTCACACAACTTGCTCATCACACAGCTTGCTCTTACTGGAAAACAAAATTTACATTGAAATATCTACTCCTGCAGTGCTGGTGGAATCATCTTTTGTCACAGGTGGCTGTCAGAACAGCCTAACTCTTTTTGTCTTGAAAGCTGATTAGGAGCCATTTAAATATATGGTGGTGAAGGACCCAGCACCCACCGTCCTTATGCACTACCTGGTTTTGCCATCATGTGCTCACCAGTCAAGTGCATCTAAATACACTCTAAATACATTCTAAATACATTCATGAAACTCAGTTCAGGCTACCACAACAATCTGGTTTTGCAATGTGGTTCCTTTTGGATCATCAGGGGCTAAAAATCGTCGCATTTTTCTAAAGAAATGTGTATCTCAGTGCTGGAGACTCCTCTCTTTGATTTACAGGGACATCACACCAACAGGGACAGGCCATTAATCCTCTGTAGGAACCACTCTCCACCTTCCTCAGCTCTACCATATCTGCTCTATAGGAGATTACATGGCAGGAGAAGGGACTGGCACATCTCCCTGCCACCACAATTTAAAGAAGAATCTGTTCCTCAGGAACCAAGGAACCAACTGAGCATTTGGTCTACCTTAAAAAGTGTTATACAGGGCTAAGTGTTTGCTACTTAACTCCCAGAAGCCAAACACTAAATTTACATGCTTTTTATCCTTGTGAGCACCGCTGATGCCTGGCAGGCAAACCCTCTGCCCTGCTCACCCTGCCTTGCCAAAGGAATGACACCGTGTCTCACCCTGTCATCCCTTCCTTCTGCTGCAGTGCAAAAAAAAAAAAAAAATCAAGAAACCTGATTTTTGTAACCATATCTCTTTGAGCTATGCCCATCTTCCCTTTAGTACAGGATTTAGGGCTTGCATTTTGGGTTATTCCTTTTTTTAATACCTCAAGCCATAGCGAGACTCATCTGGTTGAGGTGTGTTGCAACAAAAAAAGGAGGTCACCCAGGGGATCAGCTTGTTTTTCATTTCCTTAATGTCAGTGTGGGGTGAATGTGACGCCTGGAACGTGACACATTAAAGCGACTGAAATCAGGTTGCTCCCACCAAGCTCTGACTAAGCAGCTGGAGAGGAGCTCATGAGGCATCCCACCGGGAAGGGCCCCTGGTCCCTGGGGTGGACACGACCCCACAGCTCAGGGCAGCAGCACTGGAGGTCAGAGCCCAGCAGGTCCATTAAGTTCAGCACCTGTGGGAGATCTGTACTGGCCCCCTTCATCCCACTCAACCTGGAGGTGGGAAGGAGAAGCCAGGAGAGGTCCCTGTACGTCACTGGTGGATGGGTTGAGTCTTCTGGCATCGTACCTGCCCACAACAACCCTGTCTGAGGGTGAGGGCTGCCCATGAACCACCACTCCTCATGGCTTGGGGATGGACGATCGAGACTGTCAGACCACATTTACCCCGAATCCTGGTGTTAGAGATTATCTGGGAATGGATCTATGTGAAATAACCATGTTTTTATCAGTTCTGAGGAGTGGAAGGGGTCACAAAAGAGACCATTTCTACAAAGAGAAACCCTGGAACTCCAGGGAAGCACCTCGTCCACTCTCCATGCTCCTCCTGTGCCAGCCATAGCCATGCCAGGATGCAGGCAGGACACTCTGGAGAGAGGTGGCTTGTCTGGGTGAAAAGGGAAGAACAAATGGGATGGGGATGGTACAAGGAAATTTTAATAGAATTAGACAGGGAGGAAATGTTCCTCATTATAATTTAAGTCCATGCACTTGCTTAATTAACTAAATGTATGGTGCACAGTATGCGGACGAAAAATGCACCCAAACTATTTTTAACACAGTTAAAGAGACGCATTAGGGTTGTAAATTCTAAGTAGGAAATGCAAGAATTATGTTGGTTCCTGAGCACACAGCTTTAAAAGTGCCTGGATCCAGGCTGTTTTCGTGCCACTGCCCCAAATGCAGCCCCTTCTTCAGCTCAGAGACCCACCATGAGCAGCTCACCCAGGGAACAGCAAAGGTGTCTCCAGACATCTCAGGTCCCGGGGTGCCCAGTGAGAGTACCTTGCTTAGGCTGGCACAGAACACAGTGATCCCTCCTGACATAAGATGGCAGGTAGGGACAAAAATCACTTTCAAGTATTACAGCCCTTCCTGAGCACAGGACAGGTTACAGAAACCAAGCCAAAAGGACTAGAAGGAAAAAAAACCATTCAGAGTAATAAAATGAAAAGCTTTTGGAAGCCAAATACCCACCTGTACAGAGAACTACCTTGAGATCTAAGTGCTGTTGCACCCCTCAAAAAGCCTGACCTGCTCTTTAGACACAGCTCAACTTTTCAAGTTTCAGCTCAGCCTTGAACAGAATGAAGCCATGTGCTGCATTGTTAAGGATCTGTCAAAAAAAAAAAAAAAAGGGGGGGGAAATAGAAAAGAAAGATGTTGAGAGAAATATTGGGAGAAGGTGAGAGATAAGGGAGGCTCAGACCTCTGAGAGCCAGAGACCACCTCTAGCTACACTCAAAAATGGGGCCCACCAGGCTCAGGGTTGTGCAAAATATATCATATATATCACATACATCATACACACAGCTCCCAAGAGCAGGTCACCCAGTTGTGTCAGTGTAGGAAGAGCTATTAAGCATAAAAATGAATCATAATACAGAAATATAAAACCGTGCTTTTGCTCCCAGAGGTAACAGCGCTTTCAGAGAGGCAACATCTGAGATGAGACCGGGGCTGGGGGAGTGAGAGATTCCCTGGTTTGAATTTCCCTGATTTCTTATGCATGAAATGGTGCGAAAGGGAATGATTGACAGCAGGAAGAGGTGGGGAATGAAATCAGATGGATTGGATCTAGGATACAGCACTGGAAATAAATGCAACCTGCACTGGCATCTCAAGGCACAGCACCAATGGCCCGGTGCAGAACCAGCCTGGGCCTCTGCAGGCAGGAATTTAGCAGAGGTACTTACCCAGAGGCACTTCTCATATTTATTAAAACATCTCCACGCTGGGAGTCTCTATAGTTTTTGTCTTGGCTTTGGGTGCAGGGAGCTGCCTGAGCAGCCCCGGAGCAGCTCCACGCCTGGAAAGGCAGCTGGGTCTGTGAGCATCTCTACAAGCTAAACCCCAGCCTTGCAGCATCACAAACTCACTCACACTGGAAATAAATCTCCGTGCAAGAAAGTCCCGGTGAGCAGCAGGAGCAGGGAAACAGCGGTGCTGGTGGTAGGGAGGGCAGACTGAGCCCAAGACAGGGACAGGAGAGGGCACCCTCATCCAGAGTCTCCTTCAGGACTCCCATTCCTGCAGGATGAGGGCTAAATGGGCTTTTGTGCTCCAGTCTTTGGCACAAAATGGGGTTTGGGGCAGGAGGAGACAGAGTGACCCCGATAGCACAGGTAGGGCACTGCACTGGCCATCGGGACATGGAATGGCTCCAGCTCTTCTATACAAACTTTGTGACCTTGAGGCAGTCCTGTCATCCTCCCACATCTTTGAATAAGCTTTTTATCTGTCCTGTCTGCATTACTGACTTCCAGTTACAGAACCCATTCCAACACTCACCGACCTGGCACAGGCCATGCCAGGCTCACCCGGGCAGCAAGGGGGGATAACTGATGCAGGAGCTTATCCTGGTAACTTTGTGTGAAGTTTCCCATACCCTTCAGCTCTTCAAACACTGCAACAGCAAACTGCCAAGGCTGAACCTATCACGTGTATGGTACAGGAAACTGGAGTCCATAGAACTTCCCAGTACATTGTAAAAAAATAACGCTATCACTGCCGCTTCACTGACATTGGTGGAATTACCACTTCAGCCCTGAATTCAGCCTCCATTTCCCAGCAGGTGCCTGAGGGGTGGGGGCAGAGGCGGGTTTTGCACGGCTCCCTGTGGTGTCACAGCGGATACAAGTGGAGTCACAAGCCCAGAACGAACGGAGGTGCTTGGGCTGGGGGGGATGCAGCTACATGGTGAGAGCCAGGGGGCACAGGGAACAGCCTGGCACAGGGAACAGGGCACTTTGGGGTGATCCTGCTCCTGCCCTGGGAGCATTCCTGGCTGCCCAAGCAAACGCCACCGCAGGGAGCCAAACAGGTCAGAAGTTAAGACAGAGCAGCTGAAGAAGCCAAAGACATTTGTAAAGCCCTCACAGACAAGCTACCCCTGCTGCTTGTCATGTGGCTCTCAGCCCCTTCCATCTCTGCCACTGTCACCCCAGAGCTGGGCTCTCACCTGTGCTCAGAGCACGCAGTGCACGTTGCACACAACACCCCCAGTGCACACACAATGACCCAGCTCCTAACGTGAGCGCTTGGCCCCTCCACATGGTTCTGGAAGATTTTGAGACACAAACCACCCACAACTCCAGAGGATGGCCGGGAGCATGAAGGGTGCTCAGGATGCCCAGTGCTGGACTTCACACTCCTCATCGTAGCTGCAACTGAGCTCCACAGATGCTCTCTCTTCTCCTCTACCATTTCCCTGGGGGGATGAGCTTCCCCAAGGACCCCAACTCGCTGCAGTGTTCGGCAAAGCTCCCCCTTCCCCCCAGCCAGGATCTCCCCTCTCTGACTGGTCCCACCAGCACCTCCAAGGAAGGCCTCAATGTACAAAATGGCTGAGGAGCAGAAAGAACATCCCAACTCCTTATCTTACAGCAGCATAACAGCAAAAGGATGGAGGGGGGAAAAAACAGAAAAGGCCACAAAAATCCTTTTGCCGTGGCTGACAGAGGCCCTGGCCGTGAGGAAAAACACAAAAACAAAACAAAACACCATTGGCACCAAGGGTAGGAGCATCCCAGCCTGCGCCCAGGCCTGCGGAAGAGCCCGGTGGGACTGTGGAAAGTCCCAGAGGGAAGGGAGTTGCAGTAACACCGAGATTTATCTTGACCCTCCCTTTGCAATCCTGGGAACAACGGGAAGTCATCTGCTCTCCTATGCAGCAATGCTTCAGAGATGGGAATCCTTCTGCCAAACGCGGGTCAGCGGGGCCATTTCTGCCCAAAACCCGGGTACCAGGGGGGGAGATGTGCACCCAAGGGATGCTCCTTTGTTTACCGCTCGGCTGTACAGGCAGGGAGCCCCAGACACTGATTAGCATTTCTTTCTAGGCACATCTTCCATTCAGACGCTTCCCACGGGGGACAAGAAATACCTCCAGAACCCTGAGCAGAGCCCCAGAACCAACCCCGGCCCCAAACCGACTGCAGCCACCCAGCAGGCAGA